>LPNX011173688.1:316622-467852 GCA_001517045.1 Pseudotsuga menziesii
CGGAAGAAGAACTTAAAGTGGTCATGGGCAGTTTTCAGAAAGATAAAAGCCCTGGTCTAGATGGGTGGACGTTTGATTTCTTTCTGGCTCTCTTTGATATTCTGGGGATGGATCTGCTGCAGGTAATTGAAGACTCGAGGTCGTCAGGATGGATCCCGGCCAGTTTCAATACTACCTTCTTAGCGCTCATCCCAAAGGCTGATAATGCTAAAACTCTCTCTGATTACAGGCCCATTTCCTTGTGCAACTGTGTGTATAAGATTATCTCAAAAGTTATTGCTTTAAGACTGAAGATTATTCTTTCAGAACACATCTCTGCCGAACAGTTTGGCTTTTTGGAAGGTCGGCAGATTCACGAGGCAATCGGGGTGGCTCAGGAAGGACTTCACAGTCTTAAATCTAGAAGGCTGAAGGGGGCTATACTCAAAATTGATCTTTCTAAGGCCTATGACAGAGTCAGTTGGATTTACTTAAGATTGCTCTTAACGCATCTAGGCTTTGGCATCAATTTTATAAGATGGGTTATGTCTTGTATAACAACTGTTACTTTCTCTGTCTTGATTAATGGAGCGGCCTCCCCTTTTTTTCATGCTGAGAGAGGGCTTAGACAGGGATGCCCATTATCTCCGTTTCTCTTTCTTTTGGTTGCTGAAGGTTTAAGCAGGGCTTTAAGAGTAGCTAGAGCGGATGGTCGCTTCACTGGGATCCAGATTGCTCCGAATTTAAAAATTACACATCTACTTTTTGTGGATGATATACTGATTTTTTGCTCTGGTATTAGAGGAGAATCAAGGGTTCTCCAGGAGATCTTGGACCTTTTTTCAAAAGCAACTGGTATGGAGATTAACGAAGGTAAATCTTCACTGACTACACATATGTTAAGTCAGGTTGAGGAGGCAGAATTGAAGAGGTTTTTTCCTTTTTCTTCAGCAGGTTTGGAGGAAGGTTTAAAATACCTTGGCTTCTCACTAAAAGCTAACAGGTATCGTAAACAGGACTGGTTTTGGTTGTTTAGGAAGGTTGAGAAACGTTTATTGGTTTGGAGCCACAGGTGGCTTTCCAGAGCAGGAAGATTAGTTTTAGTCAAAGCTGTTTTGGAGGCAATTCCGGTGTACTGGATGTCTTTATCTTGGATCCCGAAAGGGGTAATTGAAAGGATTAGGAGGGTCTGTTTTAGATTTCTTTGGAGTGGTCATAAAAAAGATCAGACAACACCTTGGGTCAACTGGAAAAGGATTGTTGTTCCTAAAGGCATGGGAGGCTGGGGTCTTAAGGACATTTTTCTATTTTCAAAAGCCTTGGCTGCAAAAGGAGCGTGGAGGTTGTTGAAATCCAGCAACTTGTGGACTCGTGTGATTAAGCAGAAATATCTCCAGGGCGAGAGTCTCTTGGATTGGATCAGATATTCTGGGAAGTCACACTCAGGCGGTTCAGTGATTTGGAAAGCAATTATTAATTCTTTTGATTTGATTGAAAATAATTTGGCATGGGATGTGGGCAATGGGGAAAGTTTTTTGATTGGCAGGGATCCGTGGATGGGCAGCATTCAACAACATCTTCTTCCTCCTGATGTAATTGTGCTGTTAGGCCAACAAGGTGTTGTTACGCTTAATCATTTAGCTGATCACAGGGTCAGTGAACCTTGGTCACAATCCTGGAGAAGGGCCAACTCCTTTGGATTGAGGGAGAGGGAGACTGGTTTTTTGGTTCATTATCTAAGGGAGCTGGTTCGGGCTAACATTTTGCTTACTGAACAGGAGGACTCGCTTGTGTGGGAGATCAATCCAGGGGGCAATTACTCTCCTAAGGCTGGGTATTTAGCTCTATGTGCAGGGGTGGTTCAAAGGGAAGTAGTCTGGTGGTGGAGGCCTCTGTGGAGGCTTAACTGCCCAGCAAAATCGAAGATGTTTATGTGGTGTGTTCTTAATAATAAGGTTCCCACGTGGGATATCCTTCAGAAGCGTTCTTCTCAGGGTCCGGGTTGGTGTGTATTATGAAAAAGGGAGCTGGAATCTTCCCAACATTTATTTTTATCTTGTTCTTTCATTATTGAAGTTTGGAGGGAAGTAACTACCTTGGTTGGTTTCATCTGTCAGTGGGAAGGGGATTCTGTTGGGGAAGCTTGGGAATATTGGTGGAGGAGAACTCCCCTGAAGCAGCATAAAATCTTACCTCTGTTAGTTATATGGGGGATTTGGATGGCTCGTAACAAGGCTATTTTCAAGGATGTCTCAAGCAATCCATCTATCATCGGTGCTCTGTCAGTGGGTTTTTTTAAATCTTTTCCAGAACATATAAGGACTGTTCGTGAACATAGAAATTTTACTTTGGCACTTGATAAAACTCTTCCGTGGGCTTTCTTTGATGGGGCTGCCCAGAACAATTTTTGTGGTGGTGGTGCAGTGCTTTTTTTAATAGATTCTCATTTCTTTATTTTGTCCTTGGGGCTAGGAGGAGGCACAAACAACTTTGCCGAATTAATGAGTCTCAAAATGTTGCTGATGTTTGCTCTGGAGAATGGGTGCACTGCACTTAATTTTCTTGGTGACTCCTTGAATGTTATAAATTGGATCAATCAGACACAAGAGTGTAGACATTTGAGATTAGCACATATTTTATTCTCCATTCGGCAGCTTCTCCTTCGTTTTGATTCCTTTTCGTGCCGTCATGTATACAGGGAAAACAACAAGGAAGTGGACAAAGCTTCAAAGGAAGGGCTCCGGTTGGCAAGGGGCACTTGGCTGGTGAAAGAAACTAATGAAGGCATAGTTCAGGCTTTTCATAGGTCGTTTATTGAAAATATTTGAAGACAGATCTTAGATGAACATATATCTGTTGTTTTTGGCTGCAGTTTTGAACCTTATGGAACTGTGTTTTACAGTCATAGGTGTCTGTTTCCAGCAGTAATGGTTAATAACGCAGGCTGGAATCTTTTATGTCAGTGTAATCTTTGGAGAATTCATGAATCAATTGGGTTCAGAAATTTTTTTTTGATGGATTAATGCAGGCTGTTAACAGGCAACGTGAACAGTTTATGCTTTAAATTGACAGTGGTTTCTATATTTAGGAACTGGTTTATTATCATGTTTCTATCAGTGGACAGATGATGGATTATTGCAGGCTTTTGTTTGAGTTTTATGTTTTTTTAGAAAGCATACAGTTTTTTTACTGGCTGAAGGTGAATCATCAGTGCAGAAATTTTTTTGATGCTATTATGCGGGCTGTAATTGGCCGATCACTTATGAAAAAGCATGGTATGCTTTTCTTGATCCTATATTTCTGAAGACTTAGCAGTCTTTATTTTGTTTCCAAATTTTTGGATTTCGGTATTCACGAGGTTGTGAATATTTCAGAATGTAATTTTGATCTCGAAAGATGAATAAAATTACGCTTTTTTTCTTGGAAAAAAAAACATTACATATTAAAAATAGATAACTAAGTTAAATACCATAATCAAACAATATTATTTATGATAGTTTTTTATTTAAAAAACAATCGATAAATATTCTGTATAAGCTACTACTCTAAAAAAAATTTATAACCATATCATATTTATAACTTTTTAAATACCTTAATAAAAATAGATAACGTTTTAAATATCATAATCCATTGCATTATTATTATAGTTTTTTATTTAAAAAACATTTGTGAATGTTTTGCATAAGTTACTTTCCCTAAAATGTTTTATAACCATGTTGTTTTTATTAGCTATCTTTTCATAATATAAGATTTTAGAAAACATTCTGATTAGTAGTAATTTTTTTTTTTGAAGATTGAATTAACAATTAGAATTAAGATGATTTAGTGAGAAAGAAGTTACATAACAGTTTCATTAATTAGGTTGTTCAATTTAGCATTGTTTGATTTGGTGTTTGTATTAGAAGTAGTGTCAGAAATAATTGAAATAATATGAAGATAAACCTATTAGAAGGAAAAGTGAAAGCACAATGAATTGTGATTTCTTAGGAATCAAAGAGAAGGTGAATATTCTTGGCAAAAGATTTGCCAATTTTTTACAATATTTTATAAATCACTGAAAGATTCACCAGTTTTTACAATTTTTTATAATGCAATGAAATGTTCGCCAAGATTTTACAATATCTTATAATTTAGTGAAAAAATCGCCAACATTTTACAACATTATATAATAAAATGAAAGATTCACCAAAACATTTATATATACATATTATATTATTTATAAAATTTCCTTTAAATTTTCCTATGTATCAAGGAGATTCACCCATTTTTTATACATATAAATCTAGGTGGGGTTCTTAAAATCATCCCTGCGAGGCTCCTATGAGTTGTATAACATAGTCGTTACCTTAGGGACTATTTGGGAATGAGTCATGAACATGTAGGCTGCTATAGGGTGAGTCATGACCCTATTGAATTCGTTAGGACTCAGCTATGACTATGTGTGGGCCTATTAATCTCGTTCGTGATTGTATGTGGTCCAATCAATCTAGGTCATGATTGTTTGAGACCTCTCATGGCGGGACGTGATGGTTTGTGAGACTTCTAGGTTGAGCCATGACCATTAGGTTGGGATGTGACCTTTGTGAACCAATTTTACTAAGCCATGACCTTTGTTGTTGGTTTAGGGTACCATGAGCATGTTACAATGGGTGATGTATTTGAATTTGGTTGTATCTTCACCATCGATCTATCTTATGGACTAAACCCTCACCTTGTACTGTGACATTGATTGTATATACCATATTGGAATGTTCTGTGGAACTTTGGTTTATTTGTAGACTATTATTATAGGACAAACTTTGCTTAAGTATGAACCACAATTTTGTAGTGGGTTGTTGGTGTGGGAAGAATACTATTTGTAGTTTATTTTGTAGCTTGTGTATGGCTTCTCCTTGATTGAGTATTTCTATTGAGGATTCCATTCCTTTCTTGAATCCTCCCTATCACATTTATATTGATTGCTACACTTCCTAAATTACTTGACTAACTATATCCTACAAAATATTCTCTCTCTCAGGTCTGTCCATGTCTATCTCTTGATTAACTTGTCTCCAAAGAGACAAGACCCGATCTAAAAGTATATCTGAGTTTACGGAAGGTTCAAATCAAACTCACTTTTATTTGTTTTGTTAAGATCAATGTATTGTTGTTCATGTTGATGTTAAGTACTGGTTTATTATGTATGTTACAATTGATATGATTTTGTTTCAGTCATACAACTTTAACACGGGGTCCTTTAGGAGCGTTAAAGTTTCAAGAGATGAAAATTATGTTTTTTGTTTTATTATCTAGATCCTTGTCACAGATGTACTTTTACTTCTGAGTACTTTATTTGCATTATTGCACAAGTTAGTTAATTATTTTTTGAAAAATCCTAAAACTTTAATAGTTTTAAGATACCTTTTTTATGTGAACTTGGATAAAATGGTTACTTCACTCAATGGTTATTCATTGACTTTGAAGTGACACCATATTCAAGCTTCACGCGGGCAGCATAATTCTCATCCCATGAACCATTTCCTCGTATTGACTTGATTTACATCCACAATCCATCTTCTCACACACAACACAATTTGGATCCCAATGCCTTAGTTCTTGGCCTTAAGCTAGAGTTATAGATGCTCATACCCATCCCTCATAATGTAAGCCTCAAAATGGTAGTCATATACTACTCATACAAAAATTATTCCCTATATAAGGTTTGTGTGGTGGGTGAGGCTCCATGCATGGTCTGTGATCCATAGAATCAAGAAATGTGATTTAATATTGATGGTTTTGACTCAATATCACTAGTATTAATACTTAAAACCCATCCTTAGTTGGCCATACCTCAAAAAGGGTTCCTTTATAGAACTTCTACACAACAAGTCCCCTTCGTATGCTTTATTTGGTGGTTCAAGTCCCTACACATGGTGGATGAGGATTGAAATAAATAATCATAGCTTACTTCCCTAGTTTTTTTCCATGGAGTGTGGTTGACATTATATATTTTCTACTATGCATTGAACCTAAAGTGGGTCCCCATCAGGGATGGAATTTGACGGGTAAATGCCCGTCATGGGTCAATTTACCCGTCAAATACAGCCAAGATTTTACGTCGACCGTCAAAATCTGGCTTGGAATACAGAAAACGTTTCAGATTTTGATTGTTACCAGCAATTTTGACGGGTGTCCGTCATTTGAAATTCCAACCCTGGTCCCCATATATTTTTAATACGATAAAAATTCCCTCGTAGGAATTATATTGTGTTATATGGCCTTACACATTGTGCATGAGCCCTCAAAGAAAAAAATGAGGGCCCAAGCCCTAGTGTTTGGACCTAAAGCATGGTTTAGGTCTTGTGCAAATATATCTTTCTCAAGTACATATTTGGGCCCTTGTGGTGGTTAAATGGCCTATGTATGACCCAGGAGCCATAAAATTAATAGTTATGTAGTAAGATCCTATATTTTGACCCTAAGACATGGTATAAGTGTCAATAACCATCTATTGTGGTAATAATTAAAATTGTTTTGTTATTACACTCATATGTGAAAGATTCCCTCTAAAAGGTTTATGTGTATTCTAGGGTCCTACACATAGCACATTATTCTTATAAGAAATATCTAGGGCATAAGACCTTATTTTTCATATGCAAGCCATGTTTTAAGCATTGATACCAATCCTTAGTTTACAAAACCTTAAATATTAACCATATAATACTTATATTTTAAATATTCTCATTTTGGGGTATGCAGTGTGGTCTAAGGCCATATGAAAGTCCTATGGGCCATGATCCCTTAAAACAACACTTTGGTACTAAGGCCATAGATTTAGGCAACCATGACTAAGGCCTTGTCATTGATCTATAATGTATCAAAATTCAAAATGGTTAGCTTATACCATTGTTATGGAAACAAATTCCCTCTTTGATGTCTATGTGATAGTTTAAGTCCCTACACATGGTGAAGTACTACTGAGATTTTATAGCCCTATTTCTTTTTTGTAAATCAAATTCTAAACAAGGGTTCAGTACTCATCCAATATCACTCCACTCAAAGCATGTTAAAATAATAATATACTCCATGCCCAACTTTTAATATAAGATGCATCCAACCCAAGGTTTCACTCCATTCAAATAATGCCTAGGAAAGGAAAACATGCCAAAGTAAGAGAGAATCAACGTAGAACACCTTGAATGCAAATAACCCCAGGACTGGATTTATTATTATTTTAGAATAGTTACACGTCGAATATCCAACATATATCTGTGTCGAAACCACAACACAATGGTCAGATACCTTTTGGAAAGGTCGCTTTATATATGATGTTATTCATCGGATATCCAACGCCCCTTTGTTGGTTATTTGATAAACAAAAAGTGAACGTCATCAGTTAGGAGACAACCTGAGAAGGGACAAACATCGAATATCTGACGAAATTTCATTAAGTTAGTAGTCCCATCAACATAAGGTAAGAATCATATATCCGATGCATTTACGTCGGTTAGTCGACGGTTCAAGAAATCTATTGCATTAGGTACCCGATGAACCCTCATCGAGTACTCAGTGAATTTACATCAAGTAGACGATGGTTCAGTAAAGTCATGGCATCATCTTCCCAATGGAACCTCATCCGGTACTCGACGAATTTACATTGGGTAGCTAATGGTTCAACAAAGCCATTGCATTGGAAACTTGAAGGAACCTCATCAGGTAGTCGACGCATTGCATTGGGTAGCTTACGTTTCGACAAAACTATTGCATCGTCTACCTGACAGAACCTCATCTAGTAGCCAATGAACAAGCTCGATGTTATCATTGGACATTCGACATGCTGTCATTGGCTATCCAATGTTTAAAGCTAAAAATGTCAAAAAAAATCTATGATTGAGTCCATTAATGTGTCAGTTGTCCAATGTTCATTCGGTTGAATATCTGATGATAAGTGAAGTGTCAGATAGTCGATTAAATTACACCGGCGATTGTTGGAGGCTGTGTTTGTCGGATAATCATCGGAGTTTTCTCGATAATCCGACGAACGACCGTCAAGTTTTGTTCATATGTAGTATTGAATTGTCTAACAATATCAAATGAATCATTCATATCAATTTCAACATTTTGAAATATTTTTTTATTTAGATTGCAACTTTGTATTGCTAATAAATAAATCAACATTCATAATCAAACTTTTTTTTGGATTTATACTCAATTTTTATCCCTATTGCTTTGAATCCAAAGTTATAATTTCAATATTTTATTTTATTTAACCTCAACCAAAACTATATTCTTATTTAATTATTCCACATTATTTTAAATTAACCACACTTATCAATTTATCAAGTCTTATATGATTGACGCATTTTACTTTTTACCCATGTCTAATTTCTTGTGAGGAAACACAATATTTTGAAATGTCTTTACTATAAAGGAGAAGAATATCAACAAGGTGAGTTATTGACCAACAAGTCCCTACCTAGGCAAGGGATATCAACTTTAAGTTTACTCATGTAATGACTAGTCTAATTGCAAATCCAATACCTGACATAGATAGATAAATGCAAGAATATAGTATCATAACTACGTTCTTGACTGGGAGATTGATTCTTGTTAAGGAAACATGGGATATTTTGAGATCATTTTAAGTATTTCGATGTTGGTCCCTACATAAAAATAACTGCATCAATGATGGGAGGTTCCAAGAGTACGTGGTGGTGAATAAGTCTCTTTCTTAGGGATCCTAACAGAGGAGTAAAAATACTTTCTTTTTGGATAGATAGATATTATCTCACTCCATTTTGACATTTGACACATCCTATTTACATCTCCTCTAGTTTTGATTCAACTCTCCATGTAATTCCTTGACGATGCATAGGTAAATCAAGAGTGATAGTTGTCTAAATGCATAGCATTTAACATGAACGATTGAATATTCACCTGCATTTATTACTTCACTAGATTCACACACACTAAGCCCGTGTTCTCTATATATTAATCTCCTTAAATGATCACGTTGTTACTCATGCACCATACCAATTTAAAATTTCTATAGAAACTTTTTCAATGTTTTCCACATGGTGCTTCCCATATCTAGTAAGTCTTTCAACCCATGCATGCATCCACAAAACATACTTGTTGATGGGAAAAAATCACCCAACATACTTGTTAATGGATCAAAATGACCCAACATTCTTGTTGACGGGTCAAAATGACCCTATCAAACAATAGGGGTTTCCCCGAATGTGTTGTCCCAATTAGAGTTCACATTGTTTAGGATAGAAAAACCGATTTGGATTGCGGCCCATAAACCTTCATTGGGTTTTTTTTGAATATCAAATTGTTCTAATGATAAATACAAACTGATGAAACTAATGTAAATGTAGAATTCAATTCTATTCTATCTATCCTATTTAGGAGCATGTAATCAGCAAGTGAATATGAGATTATTTATATGTAGTATGCACTTGTTCTTGGAATAGAAAGCTACTCAATAAATGAAGACACAAATCTAAATAACTTTAAAAAAAAAAAAAAGTTCAAAAAAGTTTGTCACTAAAACACTCTTAGCACCTTTCCATTCATCATCTCATAACAACCATAATTAGAAATTAAAGTAGGAAAATAAACAAAACAACCATAATTAGAAATTAAAGTAGGAAAATAAACTACAATAGAGAAAATATTATAATGGAAGGAATACAGTATTAGTGACAATTTTAGAAGTTGACAAGCAATAGAAATAGTTCATTGCACTCACAATGACAACATCAAGATTATCTTGCAGTATTGGCCTTGAAGGCTTTTCCCATTAAACTTTCATAAAAGAGTTTACAAAAAATCCAAATTGCAAAAGCCTTCAATTCTCTCTAATGATTACTTGCAATTATTCCCCTTTCATTATTTATTCTTTCCTTTTCATAAATAATATTATTTTAGTCAAATCTGTTCCATCCGGGTCATAATCAACCATGAATTGTATCATCAAAATAAGTTGTTGAAACTTCATGTTGAGAGGAGATTCTCATAAAACATGAAAAATTAATTACTCTAAGGTGACATCATAACTATCCGACTCCTTCATCATGGGGCCCATACCCCTTTTGAGGGTGTTGAGATACTATGGCTCCTTGGATATTATTGAAGTTATCCCAATGGAAATTCTTTTACATATTATTCGTCTACATATTTAATATATCTTTTGAGGTCATTGGTATGATCATCTCACCTATTGGGGGAATGCCATTGTTCGATCAACATTTTTGTTTCTAGGTACAAGAACTTGTAATTTTTCATTGAAATGATGATATATTTGTATAAAGAGATCCTTGCATATTGACAATTTGATAGTGCAGTAAAATTGTATAGACTCTCCTATTCATTGTTTCATGTGAGGTCCTTAGGTGCATCCTTTTTGTTCCATTTTCTATTTTTGTAGGTCTTGCGGGCCTAATTTAACTCCATCTAGTATTACTCTCTCTTCTTTTATTCTATCCAAGAAGGTGAGAAACTATGAAACATGTCTATAAAATTCTTGCAACTCATTGTACATTAGCATTTGTTTAGTATTAAATTCATTTTATAGCTTGAAAGAGTAGGACTTGAACTCTTATATTCTCGTCATGTATTATTTAGAGTGAGCAACCTTTCCCTCAAGGATGGTGTTCATTCTGTCAAGGATGGTGTTCATTTTGTTGTTCATTTCCATTTCTTTATTACTTTTCTTAATGTTAAACTCATTAACTTAAGAGAAACCAACCCTTTCTACACATAGTTGTTGGAAATATTGTTGCAATTGATGTCAAAGACAAGGGAAGACCATAGATGTCCAAGATGAATATTGTTGGAAACATTGTGTCATTGATGCCTAGTTTGGATACCATGTCTTTGAAGTCCTTTTTTCTTTGAATACCTAGCTTAGATTGAATTATATGATATATGGTTGACAATTTTATTCCGAGATCGTTCCAACGATGTATGAAACTCCCTCTAACTCCATAGGAATGTGGAGATATGAAATGTTAAAATAGTCATGCCTGATTGTTAGGTAAGCCCTGCCAGGATATTGAACAATGTTGGATCAACACAAAAAGGTGACTTAAAAACACTATATATAAGAGGGATCTCGCCCTAATTTGTTCATTCATTCATCACTTGAGTTCTTCTCTTAGGAGATGTGCAATTTTGGAAAAGGAGGATTTTCTTGAAGATGGGATCTATGTTGAAGGTTTCTAAGGACTATATCTTGATGAGGATGTGATCTATTTTTAAGGTTTTTAAGGTGTGCTTCTTTATGAGTATCTTTTCGAGGATGTAATTTATTGTGAAGGTTTCTAAGGAGTGTATCTTGATGAGGCCAAGGTAGAAGGAAATAATGACAAATTTTAGAGCAGTTTTCAAGATTGTTTAAGGGGGGATTCTAGAGCAAGTTTCTTGTTGATCTCATCATAGTTTGAGGGAATATTATGGATAATATTTGAAGCAGATTATGAGGCACATTTGTAGCACATTTGAGGAAACTTAGAGCTAGATTTGCAACAGATTATGGATGAGAAGTTAGGCAGGTTATGAGGCATATTTGTAGCAAATTACGGAGTAGATCCAAGGTAGTAAATGAGGAAGAATTGCAACATATTATGTAATATAACGAAGGAAGGTTATGAGGAACATTTGAACCAAGTTATGGAGTATATCTAGGACAAGTTATGAAGTAGATTTGAATATAATTATGAGGTAATCTTTGCAGTAATTATGTCAGCATTGTTGTACATGATTCTTTAGTAGGTTGGTGCCTGCATATTACTAAGTTGGTGCTCAATTGAGGAGATTGGTGGCTCCGATAGGTTGGTACCTACTTATTTCTGAGTTGATGCTCCTTTTGAGGGGATTGGTATCTCTAATAGGTTGGTTCCTACATATTGTTGAGTGAGTTCTCATTTAAGGGGTTTGGTTTCTCTAGTAGGTTGGTCCCTAAAAACATTGTAACAATAGTTTGGTGTCTACATGAATTTATTTATGTAGATAAGCTTTTGTGGTTTTCTCTTGAAAGGGTTTCCACATTAAATTATGTGTATTTTGAATTGATTTTATCTGTATTTACTATTTTGAAGTTATTTATTAAGTGATAAATGTTTAAAGTGAGAAAAGGTATCCCATATTGATTTAGTCTCTCCCCTGCTCTCAATATAATCATAAGTTCAATAATTGGTATCAGAGTAGGTTTCTTTAGAAACAATTTAACCACTGGAAGGAAGATTTGGAGAACACACATGGAAATCAAAACCAATATTGATGAAGATAGAAAAAAGAAAGGAGGTCATATTGATGTGCATACAAACATTGTAGCAATATGTTGGTACCTACATGAATTTATGAAGATAATTTTTGGTGGTTTTATCTCGAAAGGTTTCCACATTAAATTTTATGTATTTTGATTTGATTTTATGTGTATTTACCATTCTGAAGTTGCTAAATAAGTGATGAATGTTTAAAGTGTGAAAAATTATCTTATAATGATTCAACCCCCCCTCTTAGTATAATGTTAGGTTTAAAAAATGGTATAAGAGAAGGTTTATTTAGAAAAAATTTAACCACCAGAAGGTAGATCTAAGGAGCACACATGGAAATCAAAACCAAGATTGGTGAAAACAGAGAGAAAGAAAGGGGATCAAGAAAATTCAAAAGTAAACTACCCTTTTGTCTTAATTGTGGGAAAATAGGACTTTTTTCTACCTAGTGTCCATATATAGGAAAGGAAGACAGCGATGATGATAAAGAAAATGATAACAATAAGAAAGGTCTCTTCTTAGACACAGCTCCTTTGTTTGATGGATTGAACTATGCAGTCTAAACCATGTAAATGAAGAAATTTTTTATGACCCTTGGGTTAGATATCTGGGATTCATTCATGATAGGTTATACAGCTCCATCAACACCACCAACATATGTGGTTGGACAGTATCTTAGTGAAAATAATGTAAAATATTTGAATGCCATTTTATTTAGTCTATCCAAATTTGAGTTTAACAAGGTAATGGAGGGGACCTTTGATAGAGAGATGTGGGGCAAGTTGCAGAATATTTCAGTGGAGAAATGGATACAAAGATTACTAAAGGAAAAAATGAAGATAATAAAAAAGAAAATATAGATTCAGAAGAAGAAGATATCTATGAAGAAAATGAAGAAAATAAAAAAGAAAAATCAGATTCAAAAGAAGAAGAAATTGATGGAGAAGTGAATCTTGAAGCTGAACTCACTTGTGCCTTAGAAGAAATAAAGAAGGTAAATAAAAATAATATAAAGTAAAGGGAACAACTGTAGAAATATGGAAAGAATTTCATGATCATGATGAAACAAACATGACAATTTTCACGATGAAGATTTGGTTAGAAGAGGAAAAAACGATAAAAGATGTAGTGAGAAGACAACTTAAGGAAAAAGAAGAAATATGTGAGAAGCTAGAATCTGAAGTTGTTTCATTCAGAAAGGAGTTAGAAAAGTCAAATGCACAATTATATTGAAGTTTGAAGATCATTGAAACTTTGAATGAAATCCTCAGTCCCTAAAGGTCACCATTTATCAAAACAAGTCTTGGCTATGATGAAAATTAGAAGACCCTTGAAGATACAAGAAAGGAAGATGAAGAAAATCCTAAAAACTATGTCAATGTTCTGAAAGGCTCCATCAACAATGAAAGCAGCACCAACAATAACCTGGTTCTTCTCTCAAGAGAAACAAAAATGAATTTAGAAGATTTTTTCCACAAAGAAGGCCTTTCACAAACTGGTACCAACATATCTTGTTTGGCTATTGTTTTTCTTGCAATAACTTTTGTCATAAAGCAATATATTGTAGAGCTTATGCAAGAAGTGATCACATGAGAAACATAAATAGAGGTCCTTATAAAACCTCAAAGGATGATTGTGTGAACAACAAAACCAAAAGTTCTCATGGGTTTGTTGGCAAAAACTAAAATTCATTTGCTCCCCTACTTGATACCGAATGCTATAAGTGCAATAACTATGGGCACACAACTCATTAATGTAGAAGCAACATAGTGGGATGTTCAAAACAAAGAAGAGAAGAAGATGTTCTTTCTAAATGGAAAGAAGGATAATCTAAGGCTTGGAAGCAAATGGAAGAGAGGAAGGAAGAATGTGGACTTGCACTATATGCTTAAGACAATGGGAATTATTGGTACATTTACAATGGATGTTCAAAACATAGTGATAAGGGATCAAACTAAGTTTCTCACCTTAAAAGAAGAAAAAGGAGACAATGCTACTTTCAGAGGTAATGCTTCTGCAGTGATAGATAAAAAAGGTATTGTTAGTCTTGATAATGAAAAGACTAGAAAACATAATGTTAGTCTTAATTATTTTTCCTTGCTTAAAACTATAAAATTAATATGGAACTATTGTGATTTATTTTATTTTAAAAAGTTATAATTATAAAAAAGTTTAATAATTTGTATGACACCTTAATATGACTTACTAAGTTATAAGAAGATGAAATTGTTTGAAGTGCAATTTTTTTAATGAAAACTCAAAATCCTAGAACTTATAAAAATATACCATATTTTGGTACATAATAAGTTTTTTATATATGTGTAAATACGTATATTGTGTTTACTTATTTTTACATGTTTATATTTGTATAAGTTGTGATTTACAAATGTATGTTGTGATGTTTGATAAATTTGGAGTTAAGATGGATCTACATTGTTATAATTTTGTTTCTAGCCAACATATGATGACATATGTGCTATTAGCTGACAATTTCTCTTCGAGTCTCTAAAAGCACTTGGCTAATCATGATGCCAAAAAGTCAAATGGGTAAGTGTAGATCTATTGTACAACATTAATGGTATACCACTTATATCAAATGACTTGTTTTCTTCCATTCTAGTTTTTTAAAAGACTTTACTTTGTCTTTCATAAATAAAATTTTATTTATTCATGAAATTGGTGGACTTTTTTTTTTATTATCTTGATGGTGGTGATGGTGGCGATAAACGTCCACTAAGACAAACTTTGGTCTATCAGACCTTAAGAGAAAAGAAAGGAATTATTTGGATTGCTGTAAAATTTTATTCATATGCTCAAAAAGCTTAAAAATAAGTGTTCCTAGGTCACTATAGTTTTGACATGTTAGAAGGTAAGGGAGATTTGTTTTGTAAGAAAAATTATGAAATTGCAATCTAATGTGGGTGTACGTAGGGAACTCTAAGAGAAAGTGACTTTCATCCTCAATGCTCATAGTCTCACAGAAATGGCATATCCTTTCCACCCATGGTGTTTTAGGAACCGTCCAACGTCTTGTTTCACTATGAAGCTCACGAGAGTTCATCCTTATCTTGGCTAGTAATTTTCTTCTTCGAACTAGTTAAAAGAGGGAGATACTTTTGATCTTCCACATTAGGGTTAATGACCTCCTTATAGTATCTTAATTTTTTTTAGCCCCTAATTTTTTCTTGCCCCACATTTTCTCTTTAAACTTAAATGTGATAATATTTTTAATGTTATTGATATTTACAAAGTGGCGTTTTTGTCAATCCCAAAATAGTTTAACCAAGTCATGTCATCTTTATACCAAGCTCTCTTGAGACTTAGGTGGTCTTGACGGAATTGGAAGCAATTTTAGGATATTTATGGTCTCCCATGTTATTTATCTTGTACTTGTACATCAGGTACCTAGCCATAGTGATACTCTTGATGGGAGCAAGCCCCACTTCTGTTAGGAGAATAAGATAAGGTGAAGTGAACTGCCAACTAAAAAATAAAAACATTTGTATATTATTGTAATACATATCCACAAAAATATATTACAATATTTATTTATTATTAATAAAAATATTTATGTTCATATTTATATTTTTCCAATGATAATATTATTAAATTCAATTTTTAATTTTGTTTGTATACACGTAAGTTTTAATATTTATTCCTCTCTATCTTTGATAAATTCTGAGTTAAGATGGACCTACAATTTTATAATTGTGTTTCCACACCAACATATGATTAAGTTAGTGTTACTAGGTATGTTAAGGTGCTACATCGTTATAATTTTGTTTTGAACCCAACAAAAACACTTCACTCAACAAAAGCACTTGGCTAAAGTGAGTGCCACTACGTGACAATATCTCTCCATATTGTAAAAGCACTTACTATTTTTTATTTAAAATAATATTAAAATTACATAAATTAAATGTAATTGAATAAACAACTTTAATAATATAACATGTCTTTGTGTTATCTTTTATAAATAAAATATTATTTATTTATAAATTTATTAAAAAAAATCCAAATTTTACAACAATTTTAATTAAACCTCATAATATTAGTGAAATATCTATTCAAAAATTAAAAACATTTTTCATATTACCATGATACGTTTAAAATAAACTATTATAAAATAGATTTATTATAGTAAAAACGTTTATATTCAAATTTATACTTGACCTTTTCTTAACCAAAATATTAAATATTTAATTTAATTTTTTATTTTCAATTTTTAACTCTTTATATATTCTTAAAGTCTAATTAGAATATTTTAGATCGTAAAAGTCATATTTTGACTTTAACTAAAACAAATGACATCATACCATAGTTGCAATTCCGCACCTCGAAGCTACCTTGTTTTCTTATTCTTCTTTAATTTACTAAGTACTGCTTCCTTGTTTTTACTTTTTATTTTGACTATGGGTGGCAAAAGTAATATACATCAAGTCACATCATAATTTTACACATAGATGTGTGTGAAATTGCACAAACATTTTATGTCAAAAGTCTTAATAGACATCATTGAAAGAAAAAAAATGGGTTCACAATCGGCACAAGTAAAAGGTAATACCCGTCAAATGGATGTAGCTTGGGTGGTTGGGAGGAATGAATGTTATCCTCTCCACCCAGGTTCTACTCTTGTAAGTGACATGTTGTTCTTGTGGAGCCCTTTGTAATAAATGTTGTGATTGATGAGCTGACCATACCTTGATTCAGTTTGAATATCAGGTATNCATTAAAAAAAAAAAGAGTAAAAGGCAATACCGGGGGTAAACATATTGTTGTATTGAAGAAGTTGATAGGAATAAATGATGGCGCGGTGCACCCTTAGGGTTTTGCAGGGAGGTCGGCGTTGTTCTTGCTGCTGGGGATGATCTGCGGAGACAAGCTTTCCACATGGCATGGTTTGTCCATAAGCCCTATCACCCTATTTTCTTGTCTTTCTTCCTTTTCTTGTTTGACAGGTATTTTATCACACTGTACGTTAGCAGCTCGGTTTCTTTTCCCTTCTCATCAGTTCTTCTGCTTAGCTATCTTGGGTTGGTGGTCTTTTCTGCTGAGCTCTTTGGGCTGTGTAGGGTTTGGTGCTCTCATGGGGGTTCCTCTAGTCTATGTTGCTTTTTGTTGTGGTGCGCCTTTGCTCACTGTGGTTTCTTGCTTGGTCTGGTTACCGTCCTGGTCCCCCACAGGCGGTATACCACATGGAATTCCTCCCTTTTACCGGGGACTAGTACCAACCATGTATAAAAAGTGGGAATGCTCTCACCATCGCAGGAGAAGGAAAGTCAAGGGTATCAAAGCCCTCATGGGCAAGTTTCGCTATGTGCTTAGTCACGATATTTTCATGGACCGTGTTGAATCTCTGTGTACAAGAGCTCTGGTGGGTAGGCTGGAATATTGTCACATGGGGAAAAAAGAATGGGTGGAATGGGCAACTGAACATTGGAAGCCGCTACTTACATACATTCCCACCATCAGTCTGCTCTCCAATGGCTGGATAGTCTTCGTATTCTTGGAAGTTGAACATGCATCTGTCATCCTTGACTCGCTCTAGAGAATTGGGAAAGGTTCCCTGGTCTTAGGACGTTTGCACGCGCATTTTGATCCCTTAAGGGAAAGGGTGACTAAACACCACCTTTGGGTTCTCTTACCCTCGCTACCCTTTCCCCTTTGGAGCAAAAACATCCTTGAAGGTATTGCTAACACCATTAGCAGATTTGTTGCAGTTGATGACGATTATTATCTCATCTTTGATAAAAGGATGGCGACAGTGCTCGTTGAAATGGATATCTCTTTTGGTCTTCCAACGAAGGTTGAGATACTTTGTAAGGAGCGTCTCTTTGTACAACATTTGGACTATCTCCATGTTCCCTTTCGCTGCAGCCGTTGTCATGACATTGGGCACTTACGCAGATCCTGTCCTCTCCTCCTTTGGAGTACTACTTGTTCAAGTAGGGAAGGATCTCCTGATCCGCGCTCCCCATTTTTGAATTTGCTCCAGCTCATACGAAGATAGGTATTTACTCTCAGGAACTCTCCTTCTTTGGTGAAGTCTCAGACTCTATGCTTGATGCACTAGATGTATTTGATGCGGGTTTATCCCATGACAATTCTCATGGTCGTGATTTGACCTATGTCCCCCCCTTGGTCACTCCCTCAGAGTCCCCTCCCTCTTCACCTCCTTGCACTACTGTTACTCCTCCCCTTGATCCTTTACCCTAGGACTTTGTCCCTTCCATTACCCCAATGGTTCCTCCTTTACTATCACTTGAGGATTTTCCTCCCCTTCCGAGGCCTGTATCTTCGGTTATTCATGTCCCCTTGTCACACAGCCCCTGTTCTTCCCCCTCTTTCTCCGATCCCTCTCTCCAGAAATATCTGTCTATCTTCTCTGCAAAAACCCCTACTTCTCCCTCTACCTTACCTCTGAACTCCATACCTTTTGAAAATGTCACAGTCCGGAAAAATAAAAAGGAAAAGTCGGGTTCTCTAGGGTTAGAGTCCTTTGACAATCCTCCTTACGCCCCTCTTTCTTTGCGAATTAAAAATGATACGAGGGGCATCACTGGAAATATTCCGCGAGGACTTAGAGCATCACCTCCCCTCCCAGATGTTCCTTAATGAAGATTTTATCTCTCAATGTTCGTGGTCTGGGAGGCAAGACCAAACAATGTTGTCTTCGTACACTTCATC
The DNA here is from genome assembly GCA_001517045.1 of Pseudotsuga menziesii. Lineage (NCBI taxonomy): Eukaryota > Viridiplantae > Streptophyta > Pinopsida > Pinales > Pinaceae > Pseudotsuga > Pseudotsuga menziesii. The sequence goes on from LPNX011173688.1 coordinate 335,552, forward strand.
ACTCGATCTCTCCTGATTTGATTCTATTCCAAGAAATGATGTGCAGTACTTACCCATCCCTCCTAGCTTTTTCAAAACCTATGCCAAATTGGGAATTTTGTGCTACGAGTGCCTCGGGCCTCTCGGGTGGTTTTCTCATTGCCTGGAACCCTCTTTCAGTTAGATTCCTTTCTTTTGAAACGGCTGCTGGGATCCTTGTCAAGGCTAAGTTCCGTGGTCTGTCAACCCCTCTGGCAATCCTAAACTGCTATGGCCCTTACAAAAACCGGGAGCTCTTCTGGGATAATGCTCTTTCTAGAGGCCTTCTTAATACACCAAATTTGATTCTTGCAGGGGAATTAAACCTAACTCTGAATGCCTCTAAGATCTAGGGTAATAAAGTTGTTATCGATCCTCTTGGTCCACACTTCAAACATCTTTTTGCCTCGGTAGACCTGGTGGATATTGCCCCACTTTCTGCTGGTCCCACTTGGAGAAATGGGAGGGCTGGGGAAGATGGGATTAGTAAAAGGCTAGATCGTTTTCTGTTATCGGCCTCCTCCTTGATCCCTGAACTTCATAGACACCATGTGTGGGCTCACCCTTCGGACATCTCTGACCATTTTTCGATCTGTCTTGAATGGAAAACTTGGGAGGGATCCCATAACTACCCCTTCAAGTTCAATAGATCTTGGCTTTTGGACCCGGATTTCACTCTTATGGTCAAAAGGGTGTGGCCTGATCTAATGTCCTCTATTGTTGATGATGATATGGGTTTACTTTCACATAAGCTCAGGATGCTCAAAAGTGAGGTCAAGTCATGGATCAAACAAAAAGTTACTGCTATGGAGAAGGAATCTCACAGCCTGGATGAAGAAATCAGATCTCTTTTATCATCCTCCACATCGGGCATTCTCACCCATGAAGATCAGATGGCATTGAACGTGCTCAGAACTAAGAAAAAAGACATTTTGGAGCATCATTTGCTTACCTGGCAGCTCAAGAGAAAATCTAAATGGGCAGTTCAAGGTGATTCTAATACGAAATACTTCTATGCCTTAGCATCTGGCCGTAGAAACCATAACGCCATTTGGGCCTTAAAGGATGAGGAGGGGTCATGGGTGGAGGATGAGGCAGGATTGAAGAATCTGAGACTTAGACATTTCTCTCAGATCTTCAAAGATGATAACCGATCATATATCTTGGCACAAATCAAAGTTATAATGCTTTATCCTTCTATGCTATCCTCAGAGGGAGATAGATGGTTCATTGAGAATGTTTCTCTGACAGAAATTGAGGAGGCTCTGAAATATTTTTAAAAGGATAAGAGTCCCAGGCCAGATGGTTGGCCTGTTGAATTCTTTCTTCACTTTTTTGATCTATTGGTTAGGGATCTACTTAAAGCTGTGGATTGTTCTAGGAAGGATCACTCCTTCTTTAAACTCCACCTTCCTTGCCCTGATTCCTAAGAAGGACAAGCCTAATTCTTTTGCTGATTTCATACCCATTTCTCTGTGTAATTTGGTATACAAGCTCATTTCAAAAATTATTGCTATCAGATTAAAACCCCACTTGGACTCTCATATCTCTCAGGAACAATTTGGTTTTCTCAAAAATCGTCAAATTGTTGAGCCCATTGGTATTACACAGGAGATTCTTCATACTGTCAGGATAAAAAACATATGTGCCCTCATCCTTAAGCTAGACTTGGTCAAAGTTTTTGACAGAGTTAACTGTTTATCAGACTCATTTTGATTAAGATAGGGGTTCCTCTTCTGGGGATTATTTGGATAATGGGACGCTTAACCTCAACAAACTTTGTTGTGCTGGTAAATGGAACTCCTTCAAATTTTTTCAGTGCATCTAGGGGCATTAGACAAGGTTGTCCCTTGTCACCCCTGTTGTTCATCCTAGTCATTGAAGGTCTCAGTCTCTTGATTAAGGATGCCAAAGCAAATGGTCTTATCAGAGGTATTAAAATCCCATCTGCCCTTCCACTTACTCACCTCTTATTCATGGATGATGTTATACTCTTGGGAACTGGAACCCTTCTAGAATGGATGGCTTTTGAGGTCATTTTAAGCACCTTTTGCAAGGCTTCTGGGATGAGCATTAGTGTTGAAAAATCAGGGTTTCTATTTAATAACATTGATGAAGGTTCACTTCTCAGTATTTCCAGGGTTCTACCTTATAAAATGGATAATATCTCAAATGGCTTCAAGTATCTCGGCTACTTCTTAAAACCACTGGGGTACAAGGTAAATGACTGGATTTGCTGATACAAAATTTTGAAAGAAGGATTAAGCACTGGTCACATAAATTTCTCTCCCTAGGAGGAAGACTGGTACTTATACAAGCAGTTTTATCTATCTTACCTGTCTACTGGCTGGCACTAGCTCTGATTCCAGTCTTTGTTCTAGACAGACTCGGGAGGTTAACCTGTGCTTTTCTTTAGGGCTCTTTGGGGGATAAAAAACAATATCATTTGGCAAACTGGCAGCACCTTTCTTGGCCGAAAGAGGCAGGTGATTGGGGTATAAAAAATCTTTCATGGTTTAGTACTGCCTTGAGATTCAAAAACTTATGGATGGTTCTTCATGGCAACAGTCTTTGGCACCAGGTTATTACCAGCAAGTACATAAAGAATAAAACTGTGGTGTCTTGGCTCAAAGACAAAAATTTTACTGTGCGTGGTTCCTCCATGATATGGAATGGGTTCTTGAACACCCTCTCGTGGCTTGGGAAACACTTGGTGTGGCATGTTGGAAATGGTCACGATATCCTAGTGGGTGTCGATCCGCTTATTGGAACTCATTCTCTCTCAGAGCTCCCTTTAGGTCTACAAGAATATCTTGAGGATTATGGCATCTTATCACTCAACCATGCACATAATTCTCTCCCAGGTTTGCATGGATATTGGTATTCGGCAGAGGACTTGGATATTGATGAAGAATGGAAAATAGCTTGGGATGACTACACAAGGTGTCTGGAACAGGGCAAAATCCGTCTTAACACATCTGCTAATTCCTTAGTATGGGCTCACAATGAACAAAATGGGAATGTCACAGTGGCTTTGGTTTACGACCTGATTGTTATTTCATCTTCTCCCCTGACTTGCAGTAAATTATATGCTTTTCTATGGTCCTGTAAAATACCCTTAAAAATTCGATGTTTCATTTGGTTGGCCTTGGAAAATAAGATTCTCACTTGGGACAATCTTTAGAAAAAAGGCTGGATCGGGCCTGGCATATGTGCTCTTTGTAAGTTGGGTGATGACTCTGTCCAGCATTTGTTCACTTCCTGCTCCTTCATTAAAGATGTGTATGATTGTCTCTGCGATTGTTTTCACTTTCAGCCCCTTACTACGATCGGCTCTCTCAGCTCTTTCTTGGAAAAATGGATTGTTGTGTATTCCAGACACTCATAGTGTAGTTACCTTCCTTTCTTTATTATTTGGTGCATTTTAACCATTGTCTTTTTGAAGGAAAAAAGCCATCGATCCTGGGCATGTTACACCAGATTGAATATTACACTCAGTTGTATCCGGTAGAAAGTGTAAAGAACAAAAAGTCCCGGATTCCTGGACATGGCCTAATTCTGGTCTTTCCCTATGACTTCTTTGATGGGGCAGTTGCTGATTATAAGGGTGGAGTGGGTTTTAGCTTGGCTCTGAATGAGTCTCACACTTTTGAGTTTGCAATGGGGACGGGCTATTGTACAAATACTAAAGCAGAACTTATGGCTCTTTGGGCTTTGCTGTCTATGACAAACATTATGGGGATTCCATGTTTGAATATTTTTGGAGACTCAACAGTTACCATTAACTAGGCAAATTTTCATGCCTCACTGGATCCTCATGATTTAAGTCACTGGTGTATGGACACCATAAGACTGATATCTTGCTTTTCTCAACTGTCTTTCAAACATACTTATCGAGAACACAATCAACTTGTAGATAGGCTATAAAAAAAAACCCAATGTTTGGCTCCTGGATGTGGCATTTTCTCTGAGTTTCTTGATGGCAATTTGGTCATGACTGATTCTTTTCAGGACTTTTGAGCTCGATGCAGGAGCATTTCTCCTTCTTTGTTGCACCTTTTCTTGGTTTTTTAAGTATTATGGATCGGGCTCTTTTGATCGCAGTTGCTGCACAACATGTATCCTCGATATGTATGATTGGTAGAGGCAGGTTACGAATTGGAGACTACATGTACCTGAGTCTTACTTCAGTCTTTTTAGGGATGTGTCTGCTCCCCTCCCCATTGCTTGCTCAAGATTGACTGAGACTGTTCTTGGCTACTAGCTTGTATCAGCATTCTTCTCTTTGTATTGACCGATTGTCACCCTATTAGTAGGGATGTATTTCATATGCCCTTTGATTCATCAATTGAATAACAAAGTCAGGCTTTTTTCCTTCTAAAAAAAAAGTAAAAGGCAATACCTATGAATACCTATGAAAAGCCTAACCCTAAAAACATTAATTATCATATATTTTTATATTAAAAAAAATTAAACAATCATTTTTCCATACACATAAAAATCATATATATAATTAAATTTATATTTTAAATTTGGAATGAAAATAAAGTAGCTTAAATATTAGATGTTATTTTATCTCTTTGTTTAGATTTTTTTTGGGATTGTTTAGATTTTTTTTCTTAAAAGTTATATATATATAAATTGTAGAAATTATATAATTGGAATGTTATAGAAGTATTTGAAATTGGTAAATTTATTTAAACATTTAAAAATAAAATTTAAACATTTGTAAATTTAAATTTTACTTAAAAAAATTAAAATTTCCAAAAAAACCAATAACTACTCCAAAAATAAATAAATAAATAATATATATATATATATATATATATATAAACCACATGTCATTACACCATCATCTCATATATCAAACAATGTGCACACCACCCCATCCTATGAAACCATAGACCATACTGCCCCCTTTGAAGTCTAATGTATACACATACTTAAATTTTACAACACATTTAATCCCACCTAATAATATTCATCTCATCCTTTTTCATGTCAAATGGTACTATACCTTTAGGAAAGTAAAGGTCATTGCACTTAGTGTGACATGAGCAACGATTATATAATTTTGGCAACATGGGCCAATAGTATTAACACACAATAATTATTGGTTACAAGTTGCATGTGATGTGGGTTATTTTTTAATAGATAACTTTTTCTTGGTTGTATGTTGTTATTGGCTATATGTTGCATGTGAGCTAATTTAAAACAATTATCACAATGTGTGTAAGCAAGGAGTGGATAAGCTTGACAATTAATTGTACATAGTGACATAAGTATAATTGACATCATATTTAAATATATCAATAGAATAGAAAACAGTTCGGTATTCGGAGAGGAATCATCTTTATTGTGAGGATTGGTCTCATGTTATGGTTGTATGTTTTTTATTCACCTTTTGTTAATTTTATATGTGATTTTATTTGTATGTACAAGGTCAAAAGGTTTAGGTTTATCTGTTATGTTTTTTTATATTTTCAAGTAGAAAAAAATATTTATTGTATATTAAAGAAATTGGTTACATTATAGTAAGAGTTATAGTAAAGTTTTTCTTTTTAATCTTTTATTTCTTCTAAACAATTTAACAAATATATGTTCACAAAAGCTACATATTCTCCTACACCATAGTTTTCGCATAGAAAGTTGCCACAATTTTGTTTAACTCAGTCCATCCACAAGCTTAAAACATAAAACTGATCAACACACCAAAAAATACATATTGAAATGTTATCCAATTAAACCATCAAATGACCAATCTGAACCAAACAAAAGACAACAATCACTCCACCAAACCAAGATTCAAGTACCAAATATCTCAAACGAGGAGGATTAGATTAGTTTCTCCTCCCAGAATTCGCAAAGTGTAAAAAGGCCCATAGTTTGTTGTAGTGCCACCTTAGATAAACCAACAACCAACATATTTTGTTCTCTGTAAATATGTTGGCATTCCAAACTAAGAAAGTTTTCTTTGAGAGCCAAAGTGCGAGTGCACCAATGATCCAGTTCAAGAACCTGTAGTTTAGACACATTGTTATGTTTATGATGTTTATGAAGGTGTATGGATTTTTTTCTAAAACATATACACGGTCAAAAGGTTTATGATCCTTAGGTTGATAGTTCATTTTGGGATATATTCTCTATAAGTATTTGGGAACTCAAAGCTTGTTATTGATTGACTTTGTTATCACAAAAAACCTGGCAATATATACCTTATCCCTACTTTTGAAGCTATATGTTGCATTGTTGGAGCTTTGAAGACATATCTATCGTCATAGGAATGAAGATGTTCATAATCTCTCGAAATCTAGTCTGCATCTTGTCAAGGATTAAATAACTCTAAAGGAAAAGCATAAGGACATCATAAAAGAGATATATCTGGGCCCTCTCACCATATAAAGAATATGTCCATATCATATGGGCCATACATATGGTTTTATATGGATACTAAACTTTTGCAAAGTAAATATAAAAATATATTTTGTAGGCTCCAAATTATATATGGACACTTATAGATGAATATATTGACATGTAATGAACAATAGTTACACATGTATAAACAACATGGTTCAAAATTAATAAAAAAATTTGGATTGTGATTCTTTTTCTACGAAAAAAGAAAAAAAAAGTATTTATTTATGTTCATAAAGATGCACATATAAATATATATTTATTATTATTAAGAATTTAAAAATGTTAATAATGTTATTATTCTTTTATTATAGAAAGTATTAATAACAATGTAATATTGAAAATAAGATAGCAATGTAATATTAAGTTTAATTCATTCATTGTGGAAAATATTTTTGGAAAAAAATAAAAAAATACATAATGCATACATAATCTCAATTATCTAACAAGAACTTTATCTAATGCATACATAATCTCAACGAAGAACTTTATCTAATGCATACATAATCTCAATTATCTAACAAGAACTTTAGATGACTCATCCATTGTAATCTAATTTTGTGTCAAATTTCATTGACATAATTTAGTGATATTTAAAAATAGATGAAATGAATTTTAAAGCTTTAGATTAATTATTTTTTACTTGTTTTAATTTACAAATATTTTATTTAAAATTAATAAAAGGAGAAATGTATTTATGTTGTAAAAATAATTTCAAAATATATAGATTTTAAGTATATTTGATTTAGTAATGGTTTTTAAGGTATAAAAGATATTGTAAAATATTGTTAAAAAGTCATTTATAGTTTTTTTTTTTATATAAAAAAAATTCCATGTAAAAAACATATTCACAATACAACCAATCACCCATCCATATATAGAATCTAATAAAGAAAAAATCAATATAAAATAATATGCATTATTCTATATTATTTTTACACATAGGAGATAAAGCTAAACTCACATTTTATACAGTAAAAATAAATATCTTTAAATTAACTTTTAAATCTACACCACTTTAAAATCACTACACATCATTATATCAACATTTCCTATAAACTCTAGTCATACAATCCATGCATGTCAATACTACATAAAACCATATATTCATTTTAAGAATCCATGCATGTCAATGCTACATAAAACCATATATTCATTTTAAGGGTATAATTACTTTTATATTCATTTTAAGGGTATAATTACATTAAAAGTAATACATACATATGCCCTTACTTACACACAACTAATATCAACATAAATTTAACCTACTTATAAATATCTAAATTTTAAAATGTAAATTTGTTATTATTTAATATAAAAAATATAATAAATAATATAAAATAAAATGATAAAACATTTTCATACTGAAAAACTTTTCTCTTTCAATATTTAATTATTAAAATTAAAATAAATCTATATTAAATATAAAAATACATAAATTCTACTACAATTATAAACCCACCAAAACAATATTATCTTTTCCCAAGGTAATATCACCATCCATATGCATTTTTAAATAATAATAAGAAGTCAATACACATGGTATGACATGGGGGAAATTATCTAGCTAATAGTTTCAAAATACAATAATTAGTTATTGGTTATAAAGTTGCAAGTGATCTAGCCAATAGTTTGGTATGACATAGGGACAATTAACTAGCCAATAGTTTGGTATGACATGGGGGACAATTATCTAGCCAATAGTTTGGTATGACATGGGAACAATTATCTAGCTAATAGTTTCAAACTGACAATAATTTGTCAGCTATGGGTTATAAAGTTACAAGTGATCTATCCAGTAGTTTCAAAATACAATAATAAGTTACAAGTAATTTAGCTAGTCGTTTCAAAATACAATAAATGGTTAGTTATTGGTTATAAAGTTACATGTGATGTGGCCTTGGCTATTGGATTGGGTTTATTTTCAATGGGTAAGTATGTTTGAGGGGCTAAAAGGTCAATGGTCATGATAGGGCAAAGTTCATTTAATAATTATTTGGAATGCATTACATTTTATAATAGTTAAAATTTATTTAATTCAATCTTTATGGGAATAAAAAATCATTATGGTCAAGGGGAATGGATGTGTCATAGGTCTTCTATGTTGTTCATTTCATTAACAACACATAAGAATTTGTGGTAGTTGAATGTAGTCATTTCATTAACAACACATAAGAATTTGTGGTAGTTGAATGTAGTCATTTTATGTTAATTCTTTAGTTGATAATTAGACAATTTTCACGAGTATGTTATACTATGCATAGATCTCATTTTTATGATAATTTATTATTTAAATTTTTATATACTAAATATTTTAAATGGCTTATGTTTTTACAATCCATTTTTTTTAGTTATGGACTAGTGTTAGAAAGCTATTTTACTTCCTAATTCAACACGATAATCAAAATTACACAATTTACTTATTCACTTATTCATTACATAAAAACTTAACAAGAGTAAACATGCCACTTATAAGAATTAAACTTGAGTGAAAAGAGTAATATTCATTTTTTCCAACTACCTAAGCTACAACCAATAAATATATTAAAACATTAAAATATAAATTAAAAATATAAAAAAAAAACTATATAAAAAAAATGGCTCTTTATAGTCCTTTAGTCCTTAATATACTCCTAAACAAGTACTATGTGCTTCAAAGCAAATTTTCATTGTACTTATTCAATACCACATATAATTGTACTTACATGGGCAAGGTCAATACACTTTACTTTCTTGACCATTGGTAACCAAAAGTAATACACATCATTGTTTACACATGCACGTATGAAATTGGACCCACAGGTTATAGATTACACATGCATGTATGAAATTAGACCCACATTTTGTGCAAAGGCATTAATAAACATTAATTTGTGGATTATATTAAATTGTGGATTAGATTTAGTAAAACAATAAGTAAACCACCACCACAAGTAAAATGCCTAGTAAAGGCTTAACCAATCACTATGTAAGTATAAAGCATTAAAGTAAATTACTTTGCTTCATAGGTGACATAAGGAAAATGACAAAAGTACCATTAAGTAAAAAGCCTTCATTGGCTTAACCCCTCCTTGTGCATGTAAGCTTTGTCATACAACATTTAATAAAAAAGATTATTATATAATTAAAATGAATTATTGTTGTTATTATTATTTAAAATAGATTATTATATAATTTGATATTTTTTACTATATAATTAAAATGAATTATTATTATTATAAGTTTTGTAAGTAATTGTTTTAATTTAAAATGGATTATTATATAATTTGATATATATTTTTATATTTTTTTAAGAGAAAATTGGAATTATTGTTTGTAATTTCTATTTTATGGGCAAGTTTCATTTTCATTTTGGTATTGGAGTCTATTGAAACATTAAAATATTATCTTTTGTGTCAAAACTACAAAAATGAAGTTTGCAACTTATTTTTGTTGTTTTATTCATGGAGAGCTTTATGACGTTGTGAAGATCACCCCAATTAGTGTTATGATCTTTTTTAGGGGTGTAATGGGGAGTCAGAGGACCCATTAGTGTAATAGTGGAGGTCATTCAATGTAAATTGAACTAGGTCCACTTTTTCATGGAGGAATCAACACTTGTTCACTTGCCTATTTGAGGGGGCAAACTCCTGGGAGCTAAGCTCCACATACAATATTATTTTGCACGCATACCTCATGAGGAATCCATTTTTATTTATAATGATACGACAACTCTAACCTCTTAACTACCTTGTGGACCTTCTTTAATGAGGTTCTATGACATTTATTTACTACCTTGGTGAGCCTTATTAATAATAACAAACATAATGAACCTAGTACAACATTGAATAGCCTCCATTATTACACTAATGGGTCCTACGACCCCACATTACACCCCTAGGAATGATCATAACAATTAGAGTTGAAATGTGGAAGTTATGCCTCTTGCAATTAGTTGACCTACCATGTTAGCCACCATGATACCAAATGGATTCCACATCAACTCACATTACTCATATATGTGTAACTAGTCATGTGTGGACTTTCAAGAAGATCCTAAAGGGTCCAAACCCTAACATTAATTGGGGTTTGAGGCATGCAAAAAAACCTAACCCTAACCCTAGAATGTTATCAAACCATATTAAACATTTGCCTACTAAGAAAGGAAGGGATTCCATCCTTATTGTATAGTTTATCGTTACATAGTTGAGCAAAGCATATATGATTGGGATATTGAAGTATAACAAAGGAAGTAGCCTGATCTTGTACCAACATCCAAGTCATAGTGTCCATGGAAACACCATAGAGAGTGCACTTTCTTTGTAAAGTTTATTTCATAACTAAGAACAAAGAGCAAGAGCATGTGCCTCATTTTCTAGCTAGGTTTCTAGTATTAGGTTTTCCCAAGGTACATCATGTATTTATTGTGTGGATGGTGTGTTAGTAGCTTGCAACTTCTTTAATTTTGGTTTCATTTTATTTAAGCATTTTGTAGTAATATTAAATATCAAAATCTAAAGTAATACACTGCATTATAAGAGATTTTATAATACGATAAGATTTGTTTCACAACAAACTGTTCTAGTGGAATATCCACAAAAATGTATAGATCACAAGAAGTAGAAAGGAAATTCAACATGTTTCTATTCATGGCACTCAAGTATTGCTTAACTAGTGCAATAGAAAAGGTGCCCTTAAAATCATTGAAACTTAATTGAGTAGGTAGGAGAGTTATCTTTAAAAAAAAACAACCCACATAATGCATGGTGCACATCCTCAATTATCTAACAATATCAAATCAGTCATTTATATCCATTTTGACATCTTGAAATAAAAATATTTAGTTTGCAGCTTTGTATTGCTAAGAAATAATCCAACATTCATAATCATTTTTTTTGGATTAATACTCAATTTTGATCCCTATTGCTTCAAATATGTAACATCTCCAAATTTTGTAATTTTTTTTAAATGTTTGACTGCAATTTCATAGGATAATTAAACTTATATGATGTGCATAAAGGACACAATTATGATAAACCAATAGAATGTGACGTAGTTCTAGCTGCGAAATATGCAGGATAATAAAAAACTTCATACAACCATTAAAATATATTCCAATTAATATCATGACTCTTTGCGACAACATTACGATGCGACAATATGTTAATATGACACTACTTTGTTTAATGTTACGCCACTTCTGTTTACTGTCAGTTAAGTTGTTGTGTTTTGATGGTTATGTCAAATCTGTAACATCTCCAAATTTTGAAATTTGTTTTTTAAATGTCTGACTACAATTTCATAGGATAATTAAACTTATATGATGTGCATAAAGGACACAATTATGATAAACCAATAGAATGTGACGTAGTTCTAGCTGCGAAATATGCAGGATAATAAAAAACTTCATACAACCATTAAAATATATTCCAATTAATATCATGACTCTTTGCGACAACATTACGATGCGACAATATGTTAAGATGACACTACTTTGTTTAATGTTACGCCATTTCTGTTTACTGTCAGTTAAGTTGTTGTGTTTTGATGGTTATGTTCTAGTTTTACTCGACTTAATGCTATGTCGACATTACCTACTTTTGCGTCGAGTTATGAATGATATGTCGTAAATATTTTTCTTCGTTTATAATTAGTGTACTTGCTATCTATGTCTTAGTTTAGTTACTAGACCCTGATATGAGATTAGAGGGTTTGGTTATGGTCTTACTTAGCCTAAGAGCCATAACCTTTTGATCCTCTACAGGTAATCTAAGGAAGGACTCTTGCCTCACTAGGGTTGCTTCCCAAAAGGGGTCTAAACTTCTAAAACAAGGAAAAACAAAATGCTACCTAGAATACGCATGCACATGCATAAATACAAGCTATAACAAGCATAGGGTAAAAAGAAATGTGAAGGCAGTAAGGTTTAACCATGTTCATAAGTTTTGTCCTTACCTTAGATAAACATGCGAAGTAAGGGTTATGGCATCGTCGATGAAAATGAAAGGTTTGGAGCTACATGTGTTAATGTTTAAGGTTATTGATTAAATGTGGCCATGTGCAGGCCATGTGATGGCTTAAATGCTCCAGTTGGGAAGCATGCCCGTCCCATCGAAAAACCCTAAGGGTTTAACTCCTTTCAGAAAACTCTTCCACGAGGTAATTTTTTGCTTCTTTCCCTATGGGAGACTCATAGCTCTTTGGCTCTGCCGTTCTCAACATGAGCATTCAGTTTGTTGGCGGGGTAAAACAAGCTCTCGGCTCTTCCTCAAAACATGGTACCTTAAAAATTATGAAGGCATCCACCATGTTCTTGGCCTTGTATTGTCGACTGCAATGTCTGTTGGTAATTTGAGTTTTACTGTCACATGGTTGGTAACCTTCTTCGTTAACGCTGACTCTCTGTGAAACATTGTTTCAAGATATTTTTTGTTTTTTTTAAATCATGCTATAAGATATAGTTTTGACCCTTAAATTATTAACTTGCTGAAGATTCGTTCGTGGGTTGTTGTGGGAGGGTAGGATGTTCTTCACAAGGCCAAAATACCACTACACTGGTAAGACATGTACCTTCTCTTCTTGCTCATTGTGGCAATGTCGATCGACGGTTATGTGGCTTGCGATTTTTGGATTGAACTCTATTTTTGCATTCCTGTGTTGTTGAGAAGCAAAGGGTAACCTTCTTGGTTTTTGGCCTTAAGGAATTTTAGAATAGTTTTTAAAAGAAGATTCTCCTCGTCGTGATGATGAAGGACTGTAATACGTTTATATAGTTGCTATGGATTTTAGAAATATTCTTTTGGGGAATGTCAACAGTTGTTAGACTGTCATCCCGAGACTTGTGAATATTTGATCTTATGTGAGACTCCTGTAAGGTTTTTATTATAAATACACAGTTGATGTTTTTCTTTGGACATAATGTCTTGATTATCAACTCTATGGTTCTCGTTTCCTAATAAATTCTTTTTAATGTTAAAGGGATGTTTTCTACTTTCCAATACTTAGTTTAACGCAGATATGGTTTAGTGCAAAATTACGATTGTGAGGCCATTACTTTGTTTCGTTTTGCTTTGAGAATGGGTCGTGAGGCCATTGCCAAGTCGATACAATGTTTAAGTGGATGCCACTGTTCATATAATAATTAGTTAATGTAAGCCGTAAGGCTATTGCGATTTCTTCTGTAAGTTTTTTTAATGTATGTTTAAATTGTGGATAATAATACTAAGATGGTTGTCAGCCTACAACCAGAGTTGTGGCCTATCGATAATCTCGATTTAGTATTTCTAGTTGAAGTAAATACTTGTATTTGGTTGTGCCATAAAGCCTTTGTATTGTAGCTCTTTTTTATTTAGACGAAACCCTCGACAGGATTTGATCTCTAAACCTAGTTGTTTACTACTTTGTTCTTGATGCTTAGTTCACAGTAACTGTAACTAGGGTTTTAGGTCATGAGGCCATAGTAATATTAGTTTCGTTAAAGATTCGAGTTATATATATTTTAAAACAAAGTTGAGCCGTAAGGTTGTTAAGAGATTCTTTGTCTGGTAGTTTAGCATTTTATATTTTTAATATTCTTGTAGTAATATAAATGTCCTTCGATTATCGAGGGTTCATAGGGTTTGAACCCTTGACATGTATTGTTCTTTAAATTTGATGCTAATTATTCTATAAATCACTGCTCAAAAAATGTAAATGGTTAATCAATATAATTGTTATTATTTATGATTTTAGATTCTGGACTTGGAAATCGTGACTTTAATACTAAGTATTTAAATACTATGATAGTATAAATATATACACACACACACACAAACACATACACATATATATCCTACAGAGCTTTACATGGTTTTGAATTGATTTTAAACCATAGTTTTGCTATCAGTTAATACTGATAATGAAAATGATATTATAAACCTAACTGAGTGAAATCTCAGGCGATAAGAGAGGGTTTGACTATAGTTGGAAAAAATAATAGTAACTAGGTTAGCAGTATTATAACTAGTAATCAATGAAAAGAGAAGGCATTGTTTATAATTTAAAGATTATCCTAACAGTAATGTTTGATCTAAAATCGTTAAAAAATGAACATAAAATCTTACTATAACATCATAGGAAAGTAATTACAGCTCCCTTTTTCAAGGTAATACAAAACAATTATCATTAAAATTATATAGATATTGAGCATACTTTATAAACAAAATACATATATAGAACTAAATCATAGATAAATAACAAACAGTTAGAACCTGGATAATTTGCAGAAGGGGGGCAAACACCCAAAGGAGACTGTTCCACTCAACCGTCTCCTGAAGCACCCAAGATTACTTGCTTAGGACCCTCGATCATGTTCACTGAACCACTAGGACGAAGATTACTGGATAATAGCAGACACAGAAATTGTTGCAACTTAGCACTCAACAGCAAACTTAACTCAACAATTTCACTTTAGCTATCCCCTCATCGAATTCCTTGTGTGCCTAACTTTTCAGTTTGCAGCAGTCATAAGGTTCATTCACTTAGAAAATAGAATGTAGTGAGCCTCCTGCTCAATTCGATGGTATTTATAAGATTGTCTGTTCATATTAAGTGAAGAAGAAACTCGAGGAAACATATTAAGGATAGTCATTTCTTTAGTAGCACACACAAAAGGGGTAGATATCCTATTCTTGAAGATACAATAATTGTGGGCAGCCCATAACCACCAAATAATGATGATCGAAAGTGCAAGGTAGTGCCGCATATTCATATTTTTGCTCCACAATGAGAACACTCTGAGAACGTTTTTTCCATGCCATTCAAGTGGTATCCCCTTCATGTAACAAAGGTGATCCCAAACTTGCTTAGAGAAGTTGCACTGTAGAAACATGTGGTTGATGTTTTCATTATTGGCAAGGCAGAGGGGGCATCTGCTAGGACCCTCCCATATTTTCTACATAAGAAAGTCCCACACAGGTACTCTGTTGGAGACGACCAACCATAGGAAGATTTTGCATTTGATAGGGCACTTAATGAGCCAAATAAAAGAGTGCCACCATTTTGGGGCTGGTGGATTTTGTTGGGATCTTAAACTTGGTATCCAAAATTTGGAGCATATTGCCCACCTTCGGTATTTTTGACCTAGATAAGTTCATCCATCTTATCAATAAGGTATATATTAGATCTTTTAAGTGCATTGATGTATTCAAACCATTCAGCTTTGTGTTCCCTGTTATGGATGTCAATATTCTTTGCAGATAACCATTCTTGCATACAGGAAGTGGTATTGGTGTGATCATAGACCTGATTTAAATGAGTAATGTCTGATTATCCCAGAGATCTTCAACCAATTGTAAGGCAGCATATGGTTGCCTAAACTCCCAATCCATGGGTCGAGGTCAATCTTGGCCTTACATTTGTTCCCAACGCACCATTCCAACCAATCTCCTATGAAATATAAATTAGATTAATATTCACTTTTATTACTTAAAATTTAATATTAAATTCAATATATATATAACAAAAAAATAATTTTTCTATTTTTTATTTTTCCATAGTGAAAGATAAAAAAACAAGCAAATATTATATATATATAGTTTATATTTTTAAATAGTGTAAAATAATGAAGTTTAAATATGTATTTGGTTATTATTTGAATATATTCAAATAATAACCAAATACATATTTAAACTTCATTATTTTACACTATTTAAAAATTAAATTAAACTTCACTGTTTTGGTTATTATTTAAATATATATTCAAATAATAACCAAATACATATTTAAACTTCAATATTTTACATTATTTAAAAATATAAATTATATATATATAAGATTTGCTTGTTTTTCTATCTTTCACTACTTTCTATTAATTTGAAGAAACTTTAATATTCTGAAGTTCTTCCTAGTTAAAAGGAAAATAATGTCATTAATTTTCATAAATATAATTTTTAACGACGCATATAACAAAGTATCAAACGAAAAGTATTTATTGTATGAGGAAGATAGTCCTTTAGTCATTCATTTATTCCTAACAATATGTGAACAAAATATTCCTAACCAGTACTATGTGCATAAATACAAATTTTCACATTATATGGAATTGTAGTGACATTGCCTCAAAGGTCCTAATAAACTTTACTTTGTTGACTCTTGAAAACCAAAAGTTATGCGCATCATTGATTACACATGCACGTATGAAATTGGACCCACACATCACACTTTACACATTTACGTATGAAATTCGACCAACATTTATGTCAAAGGCCCTAAAAGACATTATTTTTTGGATTAGATTTAATATAACATTATGTTAACCACCACCACAAGTAAAATGCCTCGATTGGACAGACTTCTAATCAGACTTGATAACTTTTGGAAGTTAGTTTCCTCAATGGACTGAACTCTTCATGTTTTTTAGCTTGCTTAGAGTTTTAATGGAGTAATCGTGGCCGTTTATGGTGTTTCTGGAGTATTCTCGGCCGTTGAGATGGCGATTCTCCTTATCTTGGTTAGATTTTTATCAGCGGTAGCGTCTGCTGATGTTTGATTGCTCTTAATGTGGTGATATTCCTATCTTGATGCGATTTGACATTTGTTGATTGAGCTGTAGTGGACTTTTATTGCTCTTTATTGTATTGTCCGATGCTTTTAATCATCGGCGCTGTGGAATTGCCACGTTTGATGGGTATTGATTTCGGTGGGTATGTGTTGATTGGGTTGTGCGAATGATACCACCTTTTGTTTTTTTGGTTTTCTGTGGCGACGGTGTTGTTATTTGCTCTGGTTTTCTATGTTTAGGGGTTTCTGGCTAGTGTTATGGTGTGTGTGGTTGATTAAGGGCTTCGTTTGCTGCGTTCTGGAGCGCATCTCTTCTATTGAATCCTGTTTTTGGATTCTGGAGACGGTGTTTTATCTTGTTCGTGCTTACATTTTGGCTTGATTGGGATTTTTCTGGGTCTTCTAGTGTTGGTGGTGAACTTTTCCAGTTATCTGTGTAGTTTTTGGTTGGCCATTTCTTGATGGACAGCCATTAGATGGCTGGAGTGATTATGGAATATCATGGCCGTTTATGGAGTACCCTTGGCCGTTAATTGGGGCTTTGGGATCTGCTTAGGGTTTCTGGAGCTTTAATGGAGTCTTGGCCGATTATGGAGTTTCTGGTGTAAACTTGGCCGTTATTGGTGTTTCTGGAGATATCTTGGTCGTTGAGTTGGCAATACTCCTTTGGTGAGTGCCTGTTGGAGTTTTATTGCTCTTTTTAAGGGATTCTGCAAATACGGTTTGGAGTGATTTGTGCACCTTTCTATTGGTCTCTGGTGCCTGGGTGACGGTGTTTCAATTTGCTCGTGCTTGCATTCGGATTGTCAGGGTTTGCTCGTGATTGCATTTGGATTGTCGGGGATTTCTCCTGGTCTTTTGGTGTTGGTGGGACTATTGCGGTTTCCCGTGAAGATATTTCTGGTTGGCTACATTTCTGGTATGTTGACGTATTCTCTGTGTTGAGGCATCGGTATGTCTTCTTTAACTGGTATGGTCGAATGTTAGTGGTTTTTTATTTTGACTGGATTATTGGTTTCTACTGGTTTTCTTGGGAGTTTGTTTCTTTCTGATAGCTAGTCTGTAAAGGTGTTGTATCACTTTGCTTGTTTGGGGTTTTTTCTGGCTGTCGTATTGCTGGTTTTGGGTTGTGGTATTGGGCTGTCGTTGCTGGCATTGGGCTCTGGTAGTGGGCTGTCGTTTTGTTGGCATCGGGCTCTGGTATTGGGCTCTGGTAGTGGGCTATTGTTGTTGGCATCGGGCTCTAGTATTGGGCTCTGGTATTGGGCGCTGGTATCGGGCTCTGGTATTGGGCTCTGGTATTGGGCTCTGGTAGTGGGCTGTTGTATTTTTGGCATTGGGCTTTGGTATTGGGCTAGCATTAGGCTGTCGTATTGTTGGCATCGGGCTGTGTTATTGGGCAGTCGTATTGTTGGCTTTGGGCTGTGGTTTTGGTTTCCAGATAGGGAATTTTCATCAACTTGGTCGACTATTAGTGGTTATTGTTTTTATGAGTGTTGTTGGATCTGGGCTGCTAACTCTTTCTGTGGGCTCTGCATTTTGATTGTGGTGTCATATCCTTTGGTGGGTATCCATTGGGGTGTCGGGTTATCTCTGTGACACTTGGGGTCTAATTCTTGATGTCGTTGCGGGATTTTAAAGCGTTGGCACGCTCTCTACATAATACCTGGTCCTCGAATGAGAACCAACAGGTTTCTGTGACTGACAGAGGTCTGTCATTAGCGGGGATGGGTAGAGTATCTGACAGTCAGGTGATTCCGGATTTCTCCTTTGACATGGTATCAAAGGTTAATTTGTCGAAATCAGATATATCTTTGATGGGTGATTTTGGGATACCATCCTTTGATGTTGGTCTGGTTGAGTGTTCTGCGCGGGTCTCATTGGATATTCTGTTAATGAAACCTCTTGTTGATTGTGTTGTTGGTTCTGATGTGCATGCGGATGTCGGGGTTTATGAGAAATCTGGGGATGGTCCTTCTATGCATAGTTTGAAGAAGGCTGGTGGGAAGAATAGGAAATGTGTTCGTAAAATGGAAAAACCTATTCTTCTGGTGGTAGGTGAGGACATTCCCCTTAACGAGATAGTGTTAACTAATGAGTTAACCCTTGTGGGTAGATTTGGAGGTAGGAAGTTCAATGCTGAGGGTTTACACAGGTGGGTTGCTAACTCTTAGCTATCTTTGATTAGTCATTGTCCAAAAATCTTCATCCTTCCCAGAGGTTGGATTGCTTTCAAATTTCTGAAGGCTGTGGATTTGGACATTATTTTGAAAGGATTTTGGAAATGGGACAATTCGAGACTTTTCCTTAAATGGCGGACACCCTTATTTGACCCTCGTATAGAAAGGTATGATTCCATTCCTATTTGGGTTAAATTGCCCAATTTACCTTTCGAATTTTGGTCTGTGGAATTTTTTAGGTCGTTGGGCAATTCTCTTGGTACCTTTCTTGAAGCCGATGTGTCGTTTTTGGATACTGGTATTTGTTGTCTTGGAAAAGTTTTGGTCTTATTGGATTTGCGAAATGGACTAGCTGTTGATATTGTCATTCAAAAAGGTGATCATGTTTTCACATAGCCATTAGACTATGTTGGTTTGCCTTTGAGGTGTAATAGATGCCACTGTTAGGCTTTCTTAATATTTATGGACCTTATGTTGAGAGGGAAGGTTTCTGGAACCATTTACTGGACTTTGTAAGTCTCAATTGTTCTAAGATTATTGTTGGTAGGGATTTGAACTTCTCCATTGGGTTATCAGAGATTTGGAGTGATAGGGTAGAAGTGATTGTCTATCTGATTTCTTCACAAAAATTCTGGTTGATCATGGTCTTGTGGATATTGAACCTAGTGTGGTTTTACCCACTTGGAATAATAGAAGAGTTGGATGCGAAAATATTTGCAAACGACTAGATAGATTGTTGATATCTGTTGATCTTTTGGAATTCGATTTGTGATTTCATCAATGGGTTGGGTGTGGGGGTGAATCAGATCACCAACCTGTTTTCCTGCATATTTTGGGACATGATAAGATTCTTCATAGTACTTTTAAGTTCAATCCTCACTGGCTTGAACATGAGGATCTGGTTTTATTATTGAAAAATACTTGGAATTTTTTTTATAATAATTCTAATTTGTCATCTGCATCTCAATTCTTTGAAAATCTAAAAAAGATTAAAAATGTATCCATCTGTTGGTCTGTCAAGAGAAAAGATCGTGATACTAAAGAATTAATTGAGATTGAACTATTATTAGGGAATGCTTGCTTCAATGTGGGTTTTGGTTATACTACTGAAGCTGATAAAGATTCTCTGTATGCTTTGGAAGCTCGTAGGAGAAACATATTGCTTGATAGAGAGAAGGAAGCTAGACAGAAGAGTAGAGCTATTTGGTTATTATATGGGGATGATAACACACATTTTTTTCATAAATTTGCTAATCATAGGAAATTTGTTAATACTATTTGGAAGATAGCAGATGATAGGGGGAATTTAGTTGAAGGGTTTGAGGCTATTGCTGGGGCAGGAGTTCAACATTTTGAAACTCTGTTTCATGCTGATGAAAATCATCATTTAGAAAAGATTTTGGATATTGCTGATAAATATCCATCTGACATATCTGAAGCTGAAAATTTAAAGCTTATGTTTCCCGTGACAATTGAAGAAATTCAGTCTATTCTGACAGTCAGTAAAAATGATAAGAGTCCTGGACCAGATGGGATTCCGGTGGAAGTTTTCAGGGCACTTTTTGATGTCTTGGGAAGTGATCTTCTTCGTGTTATTGAAGACTCGAGATGTTCAGGTAAAATTCCTGTTGTTTTTAATACTACCTTTATTGCTTTAATACCTAAGAATGATTGTCCAAAGTCATTTGATGACTTCAGACCTATAACTTTATGTAACTTTGTTTACAAAATCATTGGTAAAAACATCTCTACCCATATTAAGAATATTTTGGGGAGATTCATCTCCAAAGAACAGTTTGGGTTTCTGCCTGGTAGACAGATACATGAATCTATTGGTATTATTCAGGAAGGTTTGCATTCAATTCATGTTAAGGCTTTGAAATTAGTGGTACTTAAGATCGATTTATCTAAGGCATATGATCGAGTAAACTGGATTTTTTTTAGGGTCATTATGACTAAAATGGGATTTTCTGTTTCCTTCATTACTTAGGTGATGAGTAGCATTTCATCTGTTTCTTTTGTTGTTCTCATTAATGGGGTGTCTTCTACATTTTTTAAAGCTGGTCGGGGACTTAGGCAAGGTTGTCCTTTGGCTCCATTACTTTTCCTGATTGTGGTTGAGGGTTTAAGCAGGTATATACTTTATGCACAACTTAGGGGGGATTTTCAGGGCATCTCCTTTGGAAATAACATCATCCTGTCACATATATTGTTTGTGGATGACATCATTTTGGTATCTGATGGTTCTGAAAGATCCTTATCAACTTTATATGAGGTGTTATTGATTTTTTGTAATGCTTCTGGAATGATTATAAATGAGGATAAATCTTCTCTTTATTATTCTAGTTTAAATGAATCTGAGCTGCTTACGATTCAGAATATTTTTTCCTTTAATATTGAAAAAATTGAATCTGGTATGAAATACCTTGGTTTCCATTTAAAACCATGCAGATATCTCAAGAAGGATTGGGATTGGCTCATCACCAAAGTGGAAATGAGGATAAAAAACTGGAGTTTCAAATGGCTATCCAAGGGTGGTAAACTTATTTTGGTGAAGTCTTTTATGGAAGCTATTCCAATTTACTGGATGCATTTTTGGATACCTGTTGGTATTCTTGAGAAAATCAGAAAGACTTGTTTTAAGTTCTTATGGTCCTGCAATAAAGATTCATCTGGTCTCCCTTGGTCTTCATGGAAGGTTCTGGCTAATCCCAAATATTTGGGTGGATGGGGATTGAAAAATCCTGCTTTATTTGCAAAATCTCTTGCTGCAAAAAATGTATGGAACTTGATTAATGGTTCTGGACTTTGGGTTCAAATTGCTTATCAGAAATACATTTATCCATTAAATTTACTTGATTGGATAAGGGCAACTGTTAAGAAAAAGAAAGGCATTTCCATTTGTTGGAAAGTTGTACTATGGTCTTTTGATTTGATTGGTCAGGCACTTGTGTGGAATGTGGGGTCTGGATCTGAAGTGTGTATTGGTATTGACCCCTGGCTTGGGTGTAAATGGAGACATGTTTTACCAGCTTCTATGATTGATAAACTTCATGATGCTGGTTTTTTTGTGTTAAAGGATATTGCATGCCTTGGCACAATATTACTTCAGGATCAGGGCTGGTTACATGCTGATTCATTTGGATTTGTGGAACATGAAATTATAATTTGGAATAATTATGTTGCTTTACTGATATCTAGTCATGTTCGAATTTATAATGAGGATGATCAGCTGGTTTGGAGTTATTCTAAATCTGGTAAGTATACTCCCAAGGAAGGTTATTTTTATCTTATTGAAGATAGGAATGATTTGGATTGGTCCTGGTGGTGGAAGTGGTTATGGAAACAAAACTGTCCACTAAAATCAAAACTATACTGTTGGTTTCTGTTTTCAGGAAAAGCACTTACCTGGGATATACTATGTAGAAGAGGTAGAGTGGGTCCTGGTAGGTGTTATTTGTGCAGGTTGGAATCTGAAACTAATGATCATATTGGTTTTGAATGCTCATTTACTAGGACTGTTTGGTCAGAGATCAAGGACAAGTTAAGATATTTAGATTTCTGGCATGGATCTTCAGTATTAGACTGTGTAAAGAACTAGATTTTGAAGGCTGATTCCAGGTACAACTCTTTACCTATTATTGTATCCTGGCTCATCTAGAAGGCTAGAAACCTTTGCTATTTTGAAGATATTCATCCTAAAACTTATGTGGTTACATCCTTGTGTTTCGGTTTAATTCATTCATATCCTTTGGATAATCGAGTAAGGCATATAAGAATGATTTCCAGTGAACAGATTGATAAAGTTATTCCATGGGGATATTTTGATGGTTCGGCTGCAGGTTCACCTCAGATCTGTGGGGCTGGAGGTATATTGTACCTTTCTGATGAACATTTTTTCACTTTCTCTGCTGGACTTGGGATGGGTACTAATAATTTTGCTGAGCTTTTTTCCTTAAAATTGCTTATAATTTTGGCATTGAAGCAGGGAGTGAAAAGCTTGCAGATCTTTGGGGATTCTCAGTTGGTGATAAATTGGGTATCTGGTAAGTATAGGATTAATAATATACTACTTATGCAGATATTGCAGGAGGTGATTTGTCTTTCTAATTTCCTTGAAAAGGTTGAGTGTCAGCACATTTATCATGAAAGGAATTCTAAGGCAGATGCTTTAGCTAATGCAGGTGCTAATGTGGTCGAAGGTCATTGGAGAATCATGGATTTTAGAGGAGCTGAAACATATGAGACTTTTCAGATTTTTTAGTCTAGGATGGGGGTGTTTATGAGCTTCAGTGGGCAGACTGAATATCATACTGTCTATGTGACAGAATTTATTAGATGAATCTATCTTTACTGTTCTTGTTTTGATGTTTTAAAACATTCTATAGACTATGTGCATCCAATGTGGATATGACAGTTACTGTTTAAAACAGTATCTATATGGTCTTATCTTTTTGTTGGTCAAATCCAATTGTGGATATGACAGTTACTTTTACAGGCTGATGAGTTTTTAAGTTTGAAAACGTTTCCTATATTGATACTTTGATGGTCAAGGGCTATTAAAAGTTTTGATGAGGTTTACTAGATGATACTTGCTCAGTATTGATGATCTTGACAGTGAATATCTATCTTGACTGTTTATTTGATGGTTTTTAATGTTCTATTCCTCAGTTACTTGATAGGACTACAGATGAGCAGATTTGAAGATTTGTAAGATGACATCTATCAGTTTTAAGCTCTTTATTAATGAACATTTTGTAAATAAACTACTTTCTGTTTTGGATTGTAGTTTATGATTTTTGATACTTTATGGATTGGATACAAGTTGATTTCTATATCAATTGTTATCTTTTTGTAATTAGCATTTTTATGCTGAATGAATGGTGATAATGGACATTGATCAGTTTTAATATTGATAGTGGTTCATATGAGGTATGTGATTTTGAATAAAAGATTACGATTTTTTTTTTTTTTTTTTTTTGTGTGGAGAAAAAAAAGTAAAATGCCTCGACAAAGCTTAACCAATAACTATGTAAGCTATAAAGCATAAAAATATTACTTTGCTTTATAGGTGACATAAGTAAAGTGACAAAAGTAACCTTAAAAAAAAGCGTGGAGAAGCTTAATCCCTCATTGTTTAAGTAAGCTTTGTCATATCACTATGCCTCAGACATAGATTTGGTGCCAGAAAGCCCTTCCTGATCCTCTTTGCTCATATTTTGTACAATTGCTAGCCTGTATGAACATGGTGGATGCTGCTCTAGCATGTCTCGGCTTTACCTAGAAAAATGGAAGATCTGGGTCTGGGGTATTAATAATAGACTCGACAGATTCCTAGTTGTTGATTCTCTGTTACTTCTCTTCAGTAGGTACCGTTCTTGGGTACATCTTTTGACTATCTCTGATCACTACCTTGTGTGTCTGGAATGGGAGGATTCCTCCATTATTGAAAATTACCCTTTTAAATTCAATAGGGCTTGGTTACTGGTGGATGGCTTCTCTCAACTTGGCAACTGTTCTTGGTTTTTGGATGATGCACTGCCTGACTGTGATGATATGATTAGGTTGTTGATGAAACTAAAGATACTCAAAGGTAAGGTAAAAGTTTGGGAAAAACTGCATCGTGCTAAACTATGCAAGGAAGCTGTGGATCTTGACCATGAGATTCAACGCATGTTAACTTTGTTTCCCTCGGGAATCCTCCCTGAATTGGAGGCTCACATTCTAGCTTCTTTAAAAGTAAAAGAGGATAAGCTACTGGCACACGAGGTGCTCACGTGGAGACTCAAAAGCAGGGCACTCTGGATTGAACAGGGAGATGCTAATACCAAATACTTCCATAGTTTTGCTACTTCCAGACATAATCATAACACAATTTGGGATCTTGATGATGGTATTGGTAATCTCGTCAGCAATATCGATCTTCTTAAAGATCTGGGAAAAGAACATTACTCATTACTTTTCAAGGATGATGGCAATGCCCTCATATCTGACCAACTTCATATTATCAAACTTTTCCCCTCTTTTCTCTCGGCTGAGGAATCAGACAACATGGTGGAAGAGGTTTCACTATAGGAAGTCGAAGAGTTTCAAGAAGGATAGGATCCCTAGACCAGATGGCTGGCCACTGGAATTTTTTCTCTTTTTCTTTAA
Source organism: Pseudotsuga menziesii (assembly GCA_001517045.1). Lineage (NCBI taxonomy): Eukaryota > Viridiplantae > Streptophyta > Pinopsida > Pinales > Pinaceae > Pseudotsuga > Pseudotsuga menziesii. The sequence continues at coordinate 360,835 of LPNX011173688.1, forward strand.
TCTGGTTAAGTCGGATCTTTTGAAAGCTGTTGAACAATCTCAGAAGTAGGGTAAGGTGGGAAGAGCCCTGGATTCTACTTTCCTTACCCTTATACCCAAGTGTAATCACCCTCTCTCCTTTGCGGATTACAGACCCATCTCACTCTGTAACCTTGTTTATAAGCTCATCTCAAAGGTTATCTCTAATAGACTCAAGCCTATCCTACCCAAGACCATCTCCATTGAGCAGTTCGACTTTCTCAAGGATAGACAGATTCAGGAACCTATTAGGATTGCACAGGAATTGCTCCATACTATCAAGCAAAAAAAATTGGATGCTTTGGTCCTTAAACTTGAGCTAAAAAAGGCTTTTGAACGTGTTAATTGGACATTTATGCGCCTCATCCTCATCCAGATCGGGATTCCTCTACTGGCAACGAATGGGATCATGGGATGCATTTCCTTTGCTAATTTTTATGTGTTGATTAATGGTTCTCCCTTAGTTTTCTTCGATGCTTCTAGGGGTATCAAACAGGTCCGCCCCTTATCTTCCCTACTATTCCTGTTGGTGATTGAAGGACTTAGTAGAGTTATTGGGGATGCAAAATTGATAGGGAAAATCTATGGCATTAAGCTTATGCCTAATCTCTCCTTTACACACTTGGTCTTTGTTGATGATGTCTTATTGTTTGGCTGTGGTACTATTATGGAGTGGCAAACTTACAAATATATTTTGGACCTATTTTGTGCGGCATCAGGGATGTGTATAAGTTTGGAAAAATCAGCATTTCTTCAGAATAACTTATCGAATGATGTCTATGATAGTATTAGTACTATTCATCCTTATAAAATGCAACCTCTTGATTCTGGGTTCAAATACCCAGGGTTCGAGCTCAAACCCTTGGGTTAATGTGTAAAGGATTGGAATCGGATTTTGAAAGTTGTGGAAAACAAACTTAGTCATTGGACACATAAATTCTTATATATTGGTGGAAGGTTGATCTTGATTAGTTCTATCTTAACTGGGATCCTTGTCTACTGGCTTTCTCTCACCAGGATCCCTAGATTGATTTTGAACAGGCTCAGGAAGTGCTTCTTTACTTTCCTATGGGGTGGAAATCCTAACAAACATAAATTGCATCTTGTGGATTGGAATAGTTTATCCAGACCCTTCACTCTTAGGGGTTGGAATATAAAAAATTTGGACTAGTTCAGTAATGCTCTCAGAATAAAGAATTTTTGGAATGTACTTAGAAGCAAGGGTTTATGGAATCAGTTGATTCAACATAAATACCTCAAAGGTATTCATTAGGAAAGTTGGATCCGACATCACAACTTCTCTGTTCAAACTACTTCCTATATTTGGAACGGATTTATCCGTGTCCTCCCCTGGATCAACAACATGGTGGGGTGGTTTGTTGGTGATGGAGCGATTATAAGACTAGGCATCAACCATATTGCTGGTTTGAAAACAAATTTTCTTCCCTCCGATGAACTTCGCTCTTATCTCTCATACTATGGTATCAATTATCTTTATCAGGCTCAGAATCTCGGTGACCTGACTTCTTATTCTAAGGACCATATCATATGGATTTATAACAAAAAAATGGTGTTGCCATTGTACATCTGGCATATGAATATATTGCCAGTAGGCCCGGTGGAGAAATATTGGGTTGGCAGTATAAACTGCTTTGGATTTGGAACATTCCTTTAAAAATCAAATGTTTTAGCTGGTTGTGTGTTGGAAAGTTTACCAGTACCTAGGATAACCTTTGTCAGAGAGGTTGGATGGGGCCTAACCGTTGTTATATGTGTATGGCGAACGATGAGACTGTGGATCAACTTTGTGTTACTTGTACTTTTGCTTGGGTTGTTAGGGTTTCTCTTACAGATAGACATAGCTTATCTCTTACTTGGAAGGAACCAACACTGATGGAAAATTTCAATTGTTGGGTAGAGAAAGCTCACTGTTTACTATGTTTCCTTGTGTTTTATATTTGGTGTATCTAGATCTCTCGAAACAAGTCTTTATTTGAGGAACATACCCCCCATGTTAATTTTGTATGCCTCAAGATTTTGGAATTGGTTCTTACCTATCCAGTAATTGAAAAAAGAGTTTCTACTAGGGTTATTGGACCTCCGCCATAGGAACCTTCCTAGCTGGTTACTTTGATGGTGCTGCAGCTTTAATTATTGGTGGTGTTGGCTTTACTCTACATATCAATCTCACTTACTTCTTTCATGTTCAGATGGGATGTGGTGCCGGTACAAATACCAGGGTCGAGTTGCTGTCCCTTTGGGCTCTTCTGTTTTTTGCAAAATCTTTGGGTATCCCTTCCCTCTCAGTCTTTGGAGATTCAAAATTAATTGTTAACAGGGAAAACTTAGTGGCACAACTCAATGTAGTTGATTTGAACCACTGGTGTGACCACATATATGAGATTAAAGCATCCTTTATCTCCATTAACTTCATGTACATTTACTCCATTAACTTCATGTACATTTACAGGGAGCACAATACTAGTGTTGATATCTTATCCAAGGAAGCTCTATCACTTGAGATGGGAAATATTACTTATATGGAATTTTTGGATGGTGAAACCATCAGGAAAAAATCTATCCCGTTCTTTCAAAAGGATATGTAACTCAAATTGAGGATGATTCTTCTATTACAACTCTTCTATGAGCTGTTATTGGATTCCTCTAGAGAATTTTGTATTAGTCAGGGGAACTTTCACCCCTTTGAGGTTCCTTGGATAAGCTTTCAGGACTCGTATTGTACTCCCTTGGACTATGCTGAAGTTCTCCTTGTAGAGAGTATGAGTTTTTGTTTTGATCTCTAGTCCAGTTATGACTTATGGTACCCTCCTTTGCCCCGGGTTTTCGATGTTCACATGATGACAGAAGTATATGATACTTGGTATCATAGTTATGTATTTTGGTTCCTTTGATTTTTAATGATTATCAAGGCACTGCTCTTTTTCTCCTGAAAAAATCTTTGTCATATCAACATCAAAAAATTCTAGGTTAGATAAGTAAAGTGACAAAAACATGAGCACCTGAGTGAGCCTAATGGTTAAGAACATGTGTTATCTCTTTAGAGGTCACAAGTTCAAAATCGACGAGGGGTAAGGTTGTTCATTGGCTCGTTGTGACAAGGATCGAAGGGTAGGCGACCCCTGGGATAAATGTTCACCCCGGTGGGCCTCGAGATGTCTCGACCCCTGCTAAGTCACAAGTTACTGGTATATCTAACTTGCAGGTTGTTGGATATAATCGTGAGAGTTTGTTGTTCCCATTGTTTAAAAAAAAGTGACAAAAACATAATAAAATAAAACAACGAGTTAGTTAACGTACAGGTTAAGGATAATGCAATATTAAAGGTTATTTTTATTATTGGATTGTAATTTTTAATTGTGGGTATTTTTATTATTGCATTGTTATTTTTAATTATGGGTTTTGGATTCATTTGGTTTTTAGTTAACGTTGGGGTTACGGATAATGCAATACTAAAGGTTATTTTTAATTGTGGGTTTTGGATTCATTTGGATTTTAGATAACGTAGGGGTTAAGGATAATGCAATATTAAAGGTTATTTTTATTATTGCATTGTAGTTTTTAAATGTGGGTATTTTTATTATAGTATTGTATTTTAATTGTGGGTTTTAGATTCATTTGGTTTTTAGTTTTTTTTTAAATGCAAGGTGTAAGAGTCAGTACTTAGTTTTTCTAAGATTATCTAATATTATTAAGGTATACTTTGTTATTTATTTTGGTGTTTTTTTGGAAAAAAATGGAATTATTGTTTTTGGAGTTTATTTTATGGGTAGGTTTTAATTTGATATATGAGGTTTAGAACTTTTTGGATACCATTGAGACATTAAAATGTCATTTTTTGTGTCAAAATTATGAGAATGGAGTTCACAACCTCTTTTCGTTGTTCTACTTCAATTAGTGTTATGACCTTCCCTAGGTGTGTAATGGGGCCCCAGAGGACCCATTAGTGTAATAGTGGAGGTCATTCAATGTAAATTGGACTAGGTCCACTTTGCTTGGAGTAATCAACTCCTGTTCACTTACCTCTTTGAGGGGTCAAACTCCTATGAGCTAAGCTCCACATACAATATTCTTCTACACACATCCCTTATAACGAGGACCCCATCCTTACTCATAAATGACATGACAACTCTAACCTCCTAACTACCTTTTGGACCTTCTTTAATGAGACCCTGTTACATTTATTTACTACCATAGTGTACCTTATTTAGTAATAATAAACATACTGGACCTAGTCCAACATTGAATGGATTCCACTATTACTCTAATGGGTCCTCCACCCTCCAATTACACCCCCAGGGAGGGTCATAATAATTAGAGTTCATCTGTGGAAGTTATGCTTCTCGTAAGTTGACCTATCATGTTGAACACTAATATGATACCCAAATGGTTGTCATGGCAACTCACATTACTTATACATGTGTAAGTAGTCATGTGTGGACTTTCAAGAAGATTCCAAAGGGTAAAAAACCCTAACATTAATTGGGGATTTATGCATGCAAAAACCATAACCCTAACCCTAGAATATTATCAAATCATATTAGATATTTTCCTACTAGGAAAGGAAGGGACCCCATCCTTATTGTGTTGTTTATTGTTACATAGTTGAGCAAATCATATATGAGTGGGATATTGAAGCATGCCAATTGAAGTAGTATATCCTTAGCAAAATTCAAGTCACGGTTTCTATGGCAATTGCATAGCAAGTGCACTTTATTGATACTTTCATTTCATAATTAAGAATAAAACAGCAAGAGTGTAAGGCTACTTTTCTAACTAAGTTTCTAGTATTAGGTTTTCCCAAAGGTACGTCTTGTGTTCATTGTCGAGATGGTGTATTATTTACTTGTGACTTCTTTCATTTAAGTTTTAGTTTATTCAAGCACTTTGTAGTAATATTAAATTTGAAATAATAAGTAATACAATGCATAATAATATATTTTATAATATTGTAAGATTTGTTGCACAACAAATTGTTCTAGTGGAATATCTACAACAACTTATAGATCACAAGAACTAGAAAGCAAGTTCATTATGTTTCTATTCATGACAATCAAACATTTCTTGTCTAGTGGAATGGAAATTGTGGGGCCTTCAAATCATTGAAACTTAATCAAGTAGGTAGGAGAGACTTTATATTAAAAAAAACCATCCACATAGAGCATGGTTCACATCCTTAGTTGTCTAAAAATACCAAGCGAGTCCTTTCAATCCATTTCAACATTTTGAAATACTTTTATATTTAGTTCACAACTTTGTATTGCTAATAAATAAATCGACATTCATAATCATTTAAAAAAAATTAAAACTCAATTTTGATCCTTATTACTACGAATCCAAAGTTTAGACTTTCAATATTTTATTGTATTTAAGCTCAATTATTATTTTAAAACAACCATACTTATCAATTTACCAAGTCTTATATGTTTGACATGTTTTCCTTTTTACCCATGTATATTTTTTGTGAGGCAACAAAATATTTTGAAATGTCTTTACTATAAAGGATATGAATACCAACAAGGTTAGTTGTTGACCAGCAAGTCCCTACCTATGTAAGGGATATTGGATTTAAGTTTACTCATGTAATGACTAATCTAATTACAAATCCAAGATTTGACATAGATAGGTGAATGCAAGAATAAAGTATCATAACTTTGTGATGTGCTTGACTAGGAGATTGATTGTTGTTAAGGAAAGATGGAAGATGTCAAGATCATTTTCAGGATTTTAATTTGGTCGCTGCACAAAAATAACTACATCAATGATGAGAAGTTTTAAGAGTAAATGATGATGGATAAGTCTTCTGCTTAGGGAGCCTAATAGAGGAGTGGCAAGTCTTCTTGCTGGTATACATGACTATTATCTCACTCCATTTTGACATTTGGCACATCCTATTTACATCTCCTTTAGTTTTGTGTCAATTCTTCGATTCAAATGTAACACATGAGTGATACTTGTCTAAATGCATAGATTGAACATTAATTGTCAAATATTCAGGTGTCTTGCTTTCTTCACTAGATCCACACATACTAAGTCACATGTGATCTCGCTATTAATCTCCTTAAAATATCATGTAGTTACTCATGCACCATACCGATTTGCAATTTTCTATAGAAACTTTTTCAATAATTTCCACATGGTCTTTCTCATAGCTAATAAGTCTCGCAATCCATGCATGCATCCACAAAACATACTTGTTGATGGGAAAAAATGACCCAACATACTTGTTGATGGGTAAACATGACCCAACATAATTGTTGATGGGTCAAAATGACCCTATAAAACCAAACAAGTTTTCCCCAATGTGGTCTCGATTAGACCTCACATTGTTTGGGATAGGAAAACTGATATGGTTTCCATCCCATAAATCATTGTTGAGTTTTATATCAAATATCAAAATGGTTCTAATGCTAAATGCAAAGATGAAACTGATCTATATGAAAAATGCAGTTCTACTCTACCTATCCTTCCTTGGAGTAGGTAATTAACAAGTGAATGTAAAATTACTTCTATGTAGTATGCACTTGTTTTTGGAATAGAAAGATACTAAAGTAATGCAAATGAAAATGTAAATATCTTACAATAAACAATAATAAGTTCATTAAAGTTTGTCATTAAATTATAGTTAGCAACCTTGCATTCATCATCTTATAACAAATATGTTGGTTATGTGTTATATACTTTGCATATGGGTGCATCTTCTTACAATCCACCTCTATTTGGTGGTATTCCATATGTGCCAGGCATGTGTTGTGGGAAATAATGCACAAGAGTGCCTTCCCACTTTGGGATGGGGCTAGACCTTGTAGGATACAACAAGACCTTAGTATTGGGATCCCCTTTTGGGTAGTTGTTGGATGATCCCAAGTGATCCTGCAATAGATTGTTAGAGGGGAAAAAAATAAAACAAAGAAAATGATAACAAAACTTAAAAAAAAATAGCAAAGGGAATAGAGGATGAGAAATCTAACAATCAATGAATCAAACCACTTGTATATTGCCCAATGGTTAAGCTAATACACCACCTTAGAGAGATGAGCTCCAAAAGGAGGAAAACAATCTTCCTAAGGACGACCTTTCTTGTCCAATAATGTTTGTAGAGTGGTTAATGAACCAATATGTGAGAAGAGTACTTTCCCCTTGAGGGAAGGGGGAAAGGGATATTTGGAAATGCTTGGAAAGAGGGAAGAGGTGAGATAAGGGGAAGCTCAATCACAATTCTAGTAGCATAATTTTTCTCTTGAATCTTCTTACAATGAGCATGCCCATGGCCTTCTTTTATAGGCCAAGAGGTGGCCAAGAAATGGCAAGATCATAGTGTGAACCCATTGATCCATGTTTTGGCTCCAAAGTACACCAAGAGGCCATTTAAGGCAGTTACCAAGTGTGTGAGAGGACAAATTCAAATTCAAATGGGTAAGTGGAGCTTTCATGAGCCTTCATTGCACCGCTGGTGGGTGAGATCCCTCCGTTTATGTCTGACACACAGATCTTGAAGGGATTTTCACACTGTAGCGCAAGTGTTTTTCGAATGCTGCATGTTTTAGTGCGTATGAACATAGTTAAACCCACCTTGTTGTGGTTTTTTACTATTTTTGGGCCACTTTGGAATCAACATGCTCTCTTGATCTTGTGAAGATGTCTTATGCTGGATGCATGATGTATGTTGATGCCACTTTACCAGGTGAATTACGAAATTGTTGTAGTGGTGCGAGCTTTTTGGGATAATGACACATGCGTAGCATTGGCTCTGGTGGGTCATAAGGAGGGGTGGCACGCCAAGGTCCCCCCTTGCTCAGTGCCCTTAATTTTTTGTATAGCCATTTTTTTCAGAAAAAATATGTAATTAATCTCAATTAATATATTGGGTTCTAAAATTAATTCGGGTTAACAAATTAGGGTTTTGGATGTTGCAGAATATCTAAATATTGTATTGTGAATGGTTAATAAAAAGAAATGAAAAACATATAGGTGCATTGTTTTTACTTCATAGGTTCAAAACTTACATGTGGTATCAAAGCTTGATTATTGGCTTCAAGGGGACAACTTTGTTGCTAAGGGTTTGGCTCGTTTAATAGAACATGCTTATATTGGGTCTATGATAAACTTAGGTCCAGTAGGATATTTGCAGTGGTTATTTGTGTGTTGAAAGAAAATGGCAAGTAATTCTAGAATCGATATTGAGAAATTTAATGTTCATAAATTTGAGTTATGGAAACTCAAGATGGAATATCTTCTTTTAGATCAAGAACAATAGATTGCTAGAAATCAAGATACACAACCTACTGGATCGAGTATCGAGGAACGTAGATTGAGAGAAAGCATCTAATTTGATTAAAACATAAGTTCAACATTACCTACTCGAGCCAAAATTAAGTTTGTACTGTACATGCAGTCTTGAAAAATTATTAATAAAAAGAAAATTAAAAATCCTACAAGGGAAGAATAATATTTTTGATGGAGCCTCTACCACATCAGCAGCTGGTATCGAGTATAGTGTGTTTTTCAATAAAGATAACCATTTGGATTGCGCGCTGGGGGTCGGATATGGTTCCAATACAAAAGCTGAACTTCTGGGTCTCTGGGCCCTTTTGCTCACTTCCCAAATGATGGGTGTCCCGCTGTCCCACATTTATGGTGACTCACAAGTCATGATTAATTGGGCAAAGGGTCTTTCTGCTCTCACCCCACCAGAACTTCATCACTGGTGCAGGGAAACTCAAAAGCTTATATCAAGCTTTCCGGGTCTCACTCTCAGTCACATCTATCGTGAACACAACCGGATTGCAGACAGTCTTTCAAAAACAACACTCACACTTGCTCCGGGTATTGGGTGTTTCTCTGAATTTTTTGATAACCATTTGGTCACTTGTGACACATTTCAGCTCTTTTGAGCCTTGGATTAAAGGAGTTTCATTATCCTTTGGATATTCGATTGATGTTTTATGAGTGGTTGCTTCTGGAATGCAGCTCTGATCCTCTTGGTTCATGATAGATTGGATTGATTGTTAGTGATCCTATTTATGATGAGACTGATATCTGATGGGATACATTTCTATTGCTTGCCATTCCCTCCGGCCGCGACTGGATGTGATCCTATATGACTGGTTATTTATGTATTGTAACTCTTTCTGGGTGCGTGTTAACACTGCCCTTTGATTGTTAATAAGAATATCAAGGATAGGCTTTTTCTTCCTGAAAAAAACTATTAAATATAAAGAAAGAAGGTCACTTTCATTGCTGTAGGGGCCACTAAATTCCCACCCATTACCTACATAGCTGGGAAGAGGCCAATTGCAATCTTAACGAGAAGGTTTTTTTGCTTCCTTGTGTGGACTAGTTACTTCCATTTTTTATCATCTCAATTTATCCCCTTCGGCTATATTTGTCACTTTCATACGTACACCATTAAACTCCTCCCGACTACATACATCATAAATAAGTTCACTTCATAGTTTCGTAAATTATTTATTTATTTTTGGTTTTCACTGTATTGTTGATACCAAGGTATTGAATTCAACAATCTCTCTCAAATAAAAGATTCCCTTGGCATCAACTCCTTGAACTCTGAAGTCCGATAACTTGATAACATGTTAAGAAAATGGTAAAAAATTTAGTCCACAAAGAAAAATATACTAAAAATTAGAGCAACCAAGCTAACTCATAACATGTAAATATAAGAAATACTGAGAATGTCCGAATGCCCCATGATTTTATGTTTTTTATAAAAACAAAAGGAAAACAAAAATACAGAACCTTCAATTAGTATTTATGATTTTCCACATAAAATAATTTTAATCTGTCCTTTTTTGAACTCAGAGCTTTGATGTGGTTATGGTTATTTGCCTGAACTCACTCAACTAAGACAACTAAACTAAGAGATTTAGACTTTGGAAGTTGGTCAACCATAAAATATTTATTAGACTAAGAAAAAGAGATGGGACAGTTGAGGCCAGTGAACCATTTTTAACTTTTGACATTCCCAAGACCATGAAAAAACTGTTTAAAAACTCCAGGGTGCCCAAAATACAACCGACAGTTATAACCCACATGTAGTTAACTCCATTACTAAAAAACCCAAGGGAAAATATTACATTGATGACTTGAAAAGGATGATTTCATTTTGACTGGTTCAAAAATGAGACCGAGACTGAAATTTAGCTTAGAGTCACAAAAAAGTGAGGCGATCATGTTGGGTAAGATAGGGTGTGACAATCTTGGAGGTATGACACTTGACAATAGCCTCAACAAGGTTTGCAACAATCCCAGTTTCAATATCGTGATGGGCGGTGGCATGACTAGAGGAGGGTTTGGGGTAGCCAATGCAAGGAACATAACTTCTTAAACATGTTAGGAAGAACTGCACATCAATCAAATTCAAATTCAATATCATGTAAAATATAAGATGTAACAGAGTTTGGGGCAGTGGCGCGAGTGGAGGAATTAGAGAGTTTTTCTCACTTGGAAACGCCTTACGACTTACAAAGTACTACCAACTATTTCAGAGACTTATGATCACCGTAATTACATAATTGAGTCAATCATTATATAGTCAAAGTCATCTCCCAAGGAGCAAGTGTAAAGAGAGATTTGAACCTGAGTGGGGAGGATAACAACATTCCTCCCAACCACCCGATCTACACTTAATTAACAAAACATAAAAAAATGCTACTTTTCTTTAAAAGTGACATAAATAATGTGACAAAATACCATAAGCGAAAATCTTAGAGAAGCTTAACCACTCATTGTGTAAGTAATGTTTGTCATACCAACATAAAAAGATTATAGGTTATATAAGTAAAGTTAGTTAATAGACCAATGCAAAAAAAATTATAGGTTATATAAGTAATTTTAATTAATAAAACAAGGAGTTAGTTAATATAGGCATTAAGGATAATGTAATATTAAAGAAGGTTTTTTTTCATTGAAAAATAGTTTTTAATTGTGGGTTTTGGATTCATTTGTCAATTTCTTTAGGTTTTTTATTTTTAATATGGTAAGGACAAAGAGTGAATGATTATTTTTTTGAATGATTTAAAATAGATTATTATATAATTTGTCATTTATTTTGGTATTTTTGGTGGAAAAAATTGGAGTTATTGTTCGTGGGATCTATTTTATGAGTAGGTACCACTTTGGTATTCACAGTCTAGAACCTTCTAGATTCCACAGATAAATTAAAATTCTATTTTGGGGGTTAAAACTGTGAGAACGGAGTCCAAAAACTATTTTCCTTGATTTACACATTGAGAGCTTTCCTTTCCAACAGTGTCAATATCACCACAATTAGAGTTCATATGTGGAAGTTATGCCTCTCATAAGTTCACCAATCATGTTGACCACCATGATATCAAATGGATGCCATGTCAACTGACATTACTCATACATGAGCAACTATTCATGTGTAGGCTTTCAAGAAGTTTCTAAAGGGCCCAAAAACCTAACTTTAATTGAGGGTTGAGGCATGCAGAAAACCTAAGCCTAACCCTAAATGGTTATCAAACCATATTAACCTTGCCTGCTAGGAAAGGAAGGGATTCCATTCATATTGTATTGTTTATTGTTACATAGTTGGGTAATGCGTATATGAGTGGGATATTGAATCAAAACAAAGGAAGAAGAAGATCATTTAGGATCCATTGAGGTCATAGTTTCCATGGCAACTCCATAATGAGTGCACTTTCTTTGTACTCACATCTCATAACTAAAAATAATAGAGCAAGACCATATGCCTCATTTTTTCAGTAAGTTTATGGTATTAGGTTTTCCCAAAATACATCTTGTATTCATTTTGTGAATGATATGTTATTTGCTTGTAGCTTCTTTCATTTCGATTCAATATATTTAAGCATTTTATAACAATATTAAATTTAAAATCTAAATTAAAACACTACATAATAAAAGATTTGTGAGTAATGTAAGATATGCTGCATGACAAATTATCCTAGTGGAATGTCTAAAACAATTCTCTATGTTTCTTTCGTAACATTTAAGTAGTGCTCAGCTAGTGCAATGGAAAAGGTGTTTTTCAAATGATTAAAACTCAATTGAGTAGCTAGGAGAATTAATATATGAAAAAAACACCACCCACATAGTATTTTTGGATTATATTTAATAAAAACTAGTTATTAATTTGTGGATTAGATTTAGTATAACACTAAGTTGACCACCACCACAAGTAAAAATCCTAGACAAAGCTTAACCAATCACTATGTAAGCTATAAAAAAATAGTACTTCACTTTATAGGTCACATATAAAGAAGCACCATTAAGTCGACGGATTGTGGACCGGGTGGTTGGGACAGTCAATTGTTTACCTCACCATTATTGTTAGATCCACCGTACATGTTGCATGATGCCCCATGCGTCTCATCTTCCTACTCTGAAAAAAAGAAGACAAATGCACCATTAAGTAAAAATCTTTGAGAAGCTTAACCCCTCATTTGTACCCTCGTTGTGTAAGTAGAGTAAACTGACAAAAATAGAATAAAATAACAAGTTAGTTAACTTAGTCTTTAAAGATACTGCAATATTAAAGAAACATTTATTTTTTATCATTAAAGTATAGTTTTTAACTGTGGGTTTTGGATCCATGTGTCATTTTTTTTAAACGAAAAGGAATGATATTGAGTTCTCTTTTGTTCTAAAACTGATTATTATATAATTTGTTATTTATTTTGGTATTTATTGTGATAATATATTGAGTTATTGTTTGTAGGGTCTGGGGGCATGACCCACTTTGGTATTTGAGGTCTAAAATTTTCTAGAGTGCATTGTTTAACCTATCGATACCTTTTCAACAATGTGGATACTATCTTAATTAGTGTTATGATCCTACCTAGGGGTGTAATGGGGATTTCATGTAATGTGGAATAGGTTCACTTTATATGGAGGAGTCAACTCATGTTCACTTGTTTCTTCAAGGGGGAAATCCTATGAGTTATGCTTCACATACAATATTATTTTCCATGTATCCCTCATAAGGATGACTCCATCTTTATTTATAAACGATACAACTCTAACGTCCTAAATACCTTGTGGACCTTCTTTAATAAGGTACAATTACATTTATTTACTATCCTAGTGGGAATTATTTAATAATAACAAACATAGTGAACCCAATTCAACATTGAATGGCCTCCACTATTACACTAATGGGTCCTTCGACCCCTCATTACACCCCTAAGGAGGGTCATAACAATTAAAGTTTGTATGTGGAAGTTATGCCTCTTGTAAGTTGACTTAGCAGGTTGACCCCCAATATGATACCAAATGGATGTCATGTCAACTCACATTTCTCATACATGTGTAGCCAGTCATATGTAGACTTTCAAGAGGATTCTAAATGGCCCAAAAAATTAATAATAATTAGGGGTTGAGGCATGCAAAAACCTTAACCATAACCCTAGTTAATTATCAAACCATATTAAACATTTTCCTACAAGGAAGGGAAGGGATTCCTTCATTATTGTATTATTTATTGTTACATAGTTGAGCAAAACATATATATGAGTGGGATATTGAAACATAACAAAGGAAATAGTAGGTCCTATAACTACATTCAGGTCACAGTATCCATGGAAACTTTATAGTAAGTGCATTTTTTTGTGCTTTCATTTAATAACTTACAAGTGACCCCCTTTTCTAGCTAAGTTTTTGGTACACCGATAGGTGTTTACATATTAGAATTTGGGGTGGATTAGTACCTATGCTTTTCCTAGATTGTACGAGGATGAGACAAGTGTATTATCCAGATTAATTTTATGGAAATTGTTACAAATTCGAAATAGACAATTATAAAAGAAAAAATAATATAAAAAATAGTTGCTAGTTGATGCATGTATAACGAGCAATTCATGGCAAAAAACCAGTTTAACTACGCATGGAGAACATGTAACATATAAATTATTTGTGGCACTTAAGTATTTGTGACCTATCAGTGTTCACCGACCACAGGTTAAGTGGCTCTGCTAGAATTATGATTTCCCAAGATGCATCTTCTGTTCATTGTGTGGATGGTGTGTTATTTGATTGCAACTACTTTCACTTTAGTTTCAATTTATTTAATCAATTTGGAATAATATTAAATTTGAAATCTAAAAACTATTACATTGCATAATAAGAAACTCTATAACATTATAAGATTTGCTACATGACAAATTGTTCTAGTATCTACAGTGATTTATAGACCACGAGAAGCAGAAAGGAAGTTCATTATGTTTCTATTCATGACACTCAAGTATTGTTTGGCTAGTGCAATCACAAATGTGTCCTTCACATATTTGTATTGCTAATAAATAATTGACAGTCATAACCATTTTTTTTTATTAATACTCAATTTTGATCCCTATTTATTTCAATCCAAAATTAGACTTTCAATATTTTATTTTATTGAAGCTCATCCAAAACTATATTCGTACTCAATTATTTTACATTATTTTAAAATGGCCATATTTATAAGTTTATCAAGTCTTATATGATCAGTGTGTTTTCCTTTTTTCCCATGTCTATTTTCTTGTGAGGCAACAAAATCTTTAAAAATACCTTCTTTTGAAATACCTTTACTATAAAGGTGAAGAATACCAACAATGTGAGTTGTTGACTAGCAAGTCCCTACCTAGGCAAGGGTTGTCAAATTTAAATTTACTCATGTAATGACTGGTCTAATAGCAAATCCAATATCTAACATAGATATGCGAATGCAAGAATTAAGCATCATAACTTTGTGATGTGCTTGACTATGAGATCGATTGTTGTTAAGAAGAGATGGAAGTTGTTGAGATCATTTTGAGGATCTCACTTTGGTCACTTTAGAATAATAACCAGATCAATGATGGGAGGGTCCAAGAATAAGTGATGATGAATAAGTCTCCTACTTAGGAATCCTAGGAGAGAGAGTGGTACGACTTCTTGTACTGGGATATATGAATATTATCTCACTCCATTCTGGCATTTGGCACATACTATTCACATCTCATCTATTTTTTGTGTCAAATCTTCATGCAATTCCTTATAATGCATAAGGAAAGCAAGAGTCATAGCTGTCAAAATGCATAGAATTCAACATTAAGTGTTGAACATTCACATGTCTTGCTTGCTTCATTGGATTCACACATACTAAGTGACAATTGCTCCAACTATTAAGCTCCTTAGATGATTGTGTAGTTACTCATACACCATACCAATTCACAATTTTCTATAGATTGTTTTTCAATGTTTTCCACATGGTATTTATCATAGCTTATACTAGGTTCTACAACCCTTGCATGCATTTGTAAAACATAATTAGTGATGGGACACAATGACCCAACATATTTGTTGATGGGTCAAAATGACCCATTGTACTTGTTGATGGGTCAAAATGACCCTATCAAACAATAATCTAGTTTTCCTCAATGTGTGGTCCTTAATGTGTGGTGCCTATTATCAGACCTCAGATTGTTTGGGATAGGGAAACCCATTTGGATTCTAGCACATAAACCATCATTGAGATTATTTTCAAATATTAAATTGTTGTAATGCTAAATTCAAAGATGAAACTAATATAAATGAAAAATGTAGTTCTATTCTATCTATCCTAACTCAGAGCAGGTAATTAGAAAGTGACAAAAAATTACTTATATGTAGTATGCACTTTCTTTTGGAATAGAAAGCTACTCAAGAAATGAAGATAGAAATGTAAATATCTTACAATAAACAATAATAAGTTCATTAAAGTATATCACTAAATCACTGTTAGTAACATTGCATTCACCATCTCATAACAAATATGTTGGGTATGTGTTATGTTCTTTGCATGTGAGTTTGTAATATCCTAAAGGTAAGCCCTAGACACCTATGATTTTGGCTATTTCCTTTTATGGTGTCACTAGGTGCATGGACCATAACCATGGATATTATGATGAATTTTATTATTATTATTATTATTACCTATAAATAAATAATGGCTCAACATGTACAACAATGTTGTTGGGGGGTCTTGGGATTTCACATGTGAAGCGGTTGGAGTTAGTAGTTGTGGCTCCCCATAACGATACTCTAGTTTCCGTAATTTTGATATTATTGGACCCTAGGGGTCCTAATATGTATAATCAACACTTTTCATGCAATCATGCAACTATGCAACCATGCATTCATGCACATGCAACCATGCAACCATACAATCATGTACATGCAACCATGCACCTAGCACTCTAGTGAGCTGGAGTAGTTGTCTGTCAGTTAGAGTCAGGATGGTTAGTTGGAGTTGTCCTCAATTAATTAGTGTCCAAGGTCATGAGTCCTCAGTTAATGAGATGAATTTGAGTCATATTCAGTTAAATTAGGCATCTTTGAGTCAATTCAAGTTATCTTGAATGCATGGGAGAAAATTTGGGAAAATTTAAGTGAGTGGTGTTGAGTAAATTAGTTGTCATTGATGTCAAATAAGTTATCGGAAGTCAAAGATATGGTGGCAGACTGAAGGTTGCAGGTGTCCAGAATAACAAAGGAATAACCCTGTTACAGGTTGTAGGTTGTAGGGTAAATGACAAATGAATAACCCTATAGCAAGTTGAACAACTGAGATCGATCATCCAATGTTGTTTTTGAATGAACTAGCACATAGGTTAAACACGTACGAAATGATAAAGTTCTGTGAAGGATTAAGATTGGATGACAGAGGTTAGTCCCGCGCTAGATCCAGCGGCTGAGGATCAGTTCCGCAAAAGATAGGTGGAAGGATGAAGTTCTACAACAATCAAGATCGGACGGCTTATATTAGTCCCGCACTAGATCCGACGATTAAGGATTAATTCCAACAGTTAGGCGGAAAATCTAAAGTTCCATAAAAGATCAAGATTCGACAGTTGAGATTAGTTTCACTAAAAGAGATCAATGGTGTGGAAGAAAAAATGCGGAAAGGGAATTGCAGAAGTAATGTTTAAAGATTTTATGAACCCGCAGTCTAGAAGATTGACGGTAAGGAAAGACTTTGCAAGAGATCAATAGTCCATAAGAAAGCTTGCAGAAAGTCGAGATATGATTTGAGGGAATATCGCATCCCACATCCCGCAATCTGGAGATCGACGATCAAGAAGAATCCTGATGAAGATCAATGGTGGAAAACCAACTTTTGCATTCCGCAGTGTGGAAAGGAGTTTGCAAAAAGGAAAAAGCGGACAGTCGACATCCTGCATCCCGCAATCTGGAGATCAACGCTCAAGAAGAAGCTTGATGAAGATCAACGGTGGGGAATCATTGAAACAAAAACTTGGTGCAGAAATAAAATTTAAAAGGGTAAATCTATAAAATAGATCAATGGTCCGAAGAGATCCAGACAAAAGATCAACTGTATGGATTGTATCTAGTGAAGAAGATCACAAATGCACTAGAAAACGATAAACAAGGCTGCGGAAATGAATTCTGAGCCATGGGAAGAACGAAACGTTGCCTTTGCTGAAGTGATGCGACGGTTAAATGGGTAGATGATGATTGGTTGTGTCTGTAAATAAACAGTCATGATCCAAATGAAAGAGTGAAACTATGGAGAGTTGAGTTGATACGAAATAGGTATAGGGTATTTAAATAAATGAATGTGTAGAGAATTAAGTGTCTATGTTAGGAAGCTTGACAGAGTCCAAATTGAATAGTTTACAACTGTTTGAAAAAATTGAGAAAATCAGATCAAGGTGGCAAGGTGGTGCTAGGGAAGGCCACAAGTCTACAGGGGGTCGAAGCCTCCTTCTAGTCGTAGCTGGAGAACAGGTTGTCGTAGCATCCTTGTCTGTTGAAGCAGGAAAAAGAACATAGGGGTGTTATAGAATCCTAGTCTGTAGTTGCAGGAAAAACCTATGGTGTGTTTTGCATCCTATATGTAGTAGCAGATAAACAATTTTGTAAAATTCATCTTATTAATGAGTTTGTGTTGGTGGTTTTCTCTTTGAGGTTTCCACGATAAAAACTGTGTTTTAATTGTTGATTATTGTGTGTTTTATGAGTCAATACGGATTCACCCCCCCCTCTCAGTATTGTGGGATAAACCAACAATTGGTATCAAAGCGGGTTCCTTCACAACAACTTAACCACTGGAAGGAAGATCCCATTCAAAAACACAATGAATCAACAAGAAGGATTGGCCACTAACAAACCTCCACTATTTACCGGAGAAAATTATGCTTATTGGAGTGTTAGAATGAGGTGTCATCTGATGTCCCTGGGATGGAAAGTTTGGGCAGCAATTGAAAATGAACTTAAATTAGGAAACCAATACCCTATACACGCAGTTGAACTAGGAGAATATGAAGGTAATGCCAAAGCCTTAAACACAATATTAAGTGGTTTAACACACTCGGTATTTACTAAAGTTATGTAATGCACATCTGCCAAACACGCTTGGGACAAGTTGAAAATAATTTATGAAGGAGAATCTAAGGTCAAAGATTCCAAACTTCAAACATATAAAGGTCAATTTGAAAGTCTTAAAATGAAAGAAGAAGAGAATATTGGTGAATACCTTCTTCGTGTGGATGAAGTTGTTAATGTAATTAGAGGGCTTGGAGGAAAATTAAAAGAAAAGGAAGTGGTAAGAAAGGTACTAAGAACATTACCAATGAGTTATAACCCAAAGGTATCCACCTTAGAAGAACGAGATGATCTTGAAAAGGTAACAATGGATGAGCTACATGGAATTATCACTGCGTATGAGATGAGAACAGGACATAATGGATCTTTAAAAGGGGAAGCAGCTTTTAAAGCCTCCTTAAAAAATCAATTAGAAAACCCAAATGATGAGGAAGCCTTTTTCATTAATAAACTCAAGAGAGGGACTGGAAAATACAAGGGGAAGTTACCTTTAAAATGTTTTAATTGTGGAAGGATTAGACATTTTTCCACTAAATCCACCTACACTAAACAAGATGAGAATGAAGAAAATGAAGCTTCAAAATTCAAAAGGGGTAAACCAGGAAACAAGAAAAAACCCTACGAGAAAAGGAAAATTATGTACACCATAGAAGACAGTGAAGATTCAGATGGAAGTGAAGTTGAAGAAATTGAAGTTTTATTTATGGGTGTAGATACTCAAGCCTCAAATAGTGACTCACATATAGAGGGAGAAGTAGACCTAAGAGCTGAACTTGTTAGCGCCCTTGAAGAACTTGAGAAATGTAGGAAAAAGAATAGACAATCAAATATTATCATCAGTCAGTTGGAAGCTCAACTTCTAGATGCCAAAAAGGTTGAGGAGGACCTAAATCTACAACTCAAAAAAAGAATACAAGAGTATGAAAATCTTGCAGAAGAAATCATGCAATTCAAGAGAAAGCTTGATGAAGAATCTATCAAGTCAAAGTTTGAGAATAGCTCAAGGATTCTAGATGACATTTTGAGTAGCCAAAGACCATCAAGTGATAGGTCTAGTTTGGGGTTCGTTAAAGAGAAGAAGCCAAAGAGTTTTTCTGTCACAAATCAAGAAGGAGGTAAGAAAAGCTATGCTGAAATACTAAAGACTCCAGCTAGAAAGGAAAGAAGCAAGAAACCAGGCTCAAATTCTCAAGATAAAAATAGAAATAATATAACACCCAAGAGACCAAATAGATATCTATAGATTTTTTTAGGTCACTGTTTTTCTTGTAATAATTTTGGTCATAAAGCCTTAGATTGCAAAACTGAAAGAAGGGTTTCTGAATACAAGAAGAAGTCATCAAGTAATAAGACGAAGGGAAATAGGAATCTTTTTAAACTACTCCAAAAATATGATATAGAATGTTACAAGTGTAATAACCATGCACATATGGAAACAGATTGTAAATTGAAGACTCCTACAAGGAACACTGTTGAAATCAAAATGCAGAACACCAAACAAAAGAAGTATTGGAAAGAGAATGAAGAAATGGAAAGTTCCATGATTGCTTTATGTGGAACCGAAAGCCAAATATTATGGCACTTGGAAAGTGGTTGTTCAAAACATATGACCGGTGACTCAAGCAAATTCATAACACTAAAACATAATAAGGGAAAATTCACTTTTGGGAGACATTCTGTCTTCCAAAATAATCAGCAAAGGAACAACTGTTGTCGACAGCAAGATCAATGCATAAAATTTTTTGCTAGTTGAAAACCTCAAACCTAATATTCTTAGTGTAAGTCAAACATGTGATCAAGGACACATTTGTATATTTGGCTTAGAAAATTGTGAAATCAAGAATAAGAAATCAGGGAAGGTCGTTGGCATTGCTATGAGAAATACAAATAATGTATACACCTTGGAAAATGAAAACCAATGCTACTTAAGTATGGTAGAAGAAAGTTGGTTATGGCACAGAAGGTTGGGACATTTAGGTTTTGACAATCTTGAAAAAATAAGCACGAAGGAAGCTATAAGAGATCTACAAAAAATTGTAGTTCCTCTAAACTCTGTGTGTAAACATTGTCAATATGGGACGAAAACCAAAGCCAATTTTAAAATAAAAGAACATATGACCTCACACCCTTTGGAAATAATACACATAGACCTATGTGGACCAACTAGAACTAAAATCCGGCAAGGAGATCACTATTTCATGTTTCTCATTGATGATTACACAAGGATGACCTGGGTGGCATTCCTCAAAGAAAAATCAGAAGCTTTTGAAAAATTTAAAATCTTCAAAGCAATGGTTGAAGATGAGTCAGGGATGAAAATCAAGTGTCTTAGATCAGATAATGGGGGAGAATTTACCTCCAATGAATTCAATGAGTTCTGTGAAGGTCATGGAATTAAGAGGCAATTTTCAGCTGCAAAAACTCCTCAGTAGAATGGGGTTGTTGAAAGGAAAAATAGAACAGTCCAAGAAGCTGCTATAACTATGCTCAATGAAGCAAAACTGTCGGATTCATTTTGGAGAGAAGCTGTATACACAGCTGTCTACATACTTAACATAGCACAACTTAGAGTGAATAAGGATAAGACCCCCTATGAATTGTGGTATGGAAGACCAGCCTCAGTCAAATATTTTAAAGTGTTTGGCAGTAATTGTTACATCAAATTAAACGAGGATGACCTTGGAAAGTTTGACTCCACGACTGATGAAGGAATCTTTTTAGGATACTCATCCACCAAAAAGGCATACAGGTGTTACAATAAAAGGTTACATTAAATTTTAGAAAGTGCTGATGTGAAAGTAGATGATATAAAACCAAGGAAAGAGAAAAATCTTGACAGTATTGAAAATACTTGTGATCATGAAATAAATGAATTGCAAAAGGATGAGAGCATTCATAACGAAGAAGAAGACAAAGAGAAGGAAGATACATAGGAAGAAACTCCTTTTAGAAGGGTACAAAAGGATCATCCGAAGTCACAAATCACGGGCGATAAAAATGTTGGAGTCAAAACAAGAAGACAACTACCAGATGTGGAACAAGCCCTACTCTCAATAATAGAACCCAAGAACTTTACAGAATCCAGCAAAAGTGATGAGTGGGTCAAAGCCATGAATGAAGAACTAGATCAGATTGAGAAAATGAGACCCGGGAACTTGTCCCAAGCCCCGAAGATAAGAACATTGTAGGAACCAATGGATTTTCATAAACAAGTTCAAACAATATGGACAAGTAATAACGAACAAAGGAAGATTGGTTTGTAAGGGGTATGCCCAAGTGGAAGGTATTGATTTTGAAGAAAATTATGCTCATGTATCTCGACTTGAAGCAATCAGAATGTTTTTAGCACTGTCATGTCATAAAAACTTCAAAGTATATCAAATGAATGTCAAGTCTACATTCCTGAATGGAAAACTATAAGAAAAAGTGTATATTGAACAAATTGAAGGGTTTCTCTTGTCCCAAAACAAATATTATGTCTGTAAACTGAAAAAAGGCACTCTATAGTATCAAACAAGCTCCAAGAGCATGGTTTTCAAGACTAGATAGTTACTTGAAACAATAAGGTTTTAAAAGAGGAGTCATTGAAAGTAATCTTTACCTAAAAATCGAAGATAAAAATATGATCATTGTTGTTGTCTATGTGGATGATACCATTGTTGGAAACAATCTTCAAATCCTAAGTGTAGGCTTTGCCTCTGAAATGAAGAAAGAATTCGAAATGTCAATGTTGGGTGAATCAACATTCTTCTTGGGATTGCAAGTCTACCAAACAGACGAAGGAATTTTCATCTCTCAAACTAAGTACATCAAATATATGTTGAAAAAGTTTAAAATGGAAGAGTCCAAACTTGTTGCTACTCCTATGGTCACTGGTTGCAAGTTAAGTAAGGATGATGAATATATGGAAGTATATCATACCATGTTTAGATCCATGATTGGTGGTCTTCTATATGTGACAACCACAAGACTAGATGTGATGCAAGTTGTTGGATTGGTGGCTAGATTCTAGTCAGCTCCCAAACAAACACATGTAACAGCAGTAAAAAGGATTTTTAAATATCTAGAAAATACCATGGAGTATGGTTTATGGTATCCAAAAGGACAAGACTTTACCTTGAAAGCGTTTACTGATGTAGATTGGGCTGGAAGTGTTGATGATCAGAAAAATACTAGTGGAGCAACATTCTTTCTGGGAAATTGTTTAGTATCACGGTCAAGTAAAAAAAAATCCTCCATTTCACTCTCTACAGCAGAAGCAGAAAATATTGCTGCCGCATCATGCTGCACTCAGGTAATTTGGATGAAACAAACCCTAGAAGATCTACTTGTAAAATATGAACATCCAATAGTGATCAACTGTGATAACACTAATGCTATAAATATGTATTAAAATCCTATAATGCATTCTAAGACAAAACATATACCAATCAAGTATCACTATCTAAGAGAGCATGTATCTCAAAAAGCCGTGGGATTAGAATACATTGACACAAAAATATAGTTTGATGATATTTTCACAAAACCACTACCTAAGATGGGAGCCATTCCTTTACAAAAGCATGAAAATAAGGAAGCGTAATATCAGGGGGAGATATGATGACAGGGGGAGTTGTTAGACAGAGAGGTCTCTTTGTCATTGGTGTCAAAGGGGGGGAATGATTAAAGATCTTGCCATCAATGCCAAAGGGGGAGATTGTTGAGTAAATCAGTTGTCATTGATGTCAAATAAATTATTGAATGTCAAAGGTATGGTGGTAGACTGAAGGTTGCGGGTATCCAGAATAACAAAGGAATAACCCTATTACAGGTTGCAGGTTGCAGGGTGAATGACAAACAAATAACCCTATAGCAAGTTGAACGATTGAGATCGATCATCTAATGTTGTTGCTGAATAACTAGTGCAGAGGTTAAACATGTACAAAGTGATAAAGTTATGTGAAGGATTAAGATTAGACGACAGAGGTTAGTCCCGCCCTAGATATAGCGGCCGAGGATCAGTTCCACAAAAGATAGGTGAAAGGATGAAGTTCCGCAACAATCAAGATTGGACAACTTATATTAGTCCTGCACTAGATCTGGTGATTAACGATAAATTTCGACAGTTAGGTGGAAAATCCAAAGTTTCGTAAAAGATCAAGATTAGACGACTGAGATTAGTTCCATTAAAAGATATCGACGGTGCGTAAGAAAAAATGTGGAAAGGGAATTGCGGAAGTAACGTTTAAATATTTTATGAACCCGCAATACGCAATCCAGAAGATCAAAGGTTAGGAAAGACTCCACAAGAGATCGATGATGCGGAAGAATGCTTGCAGAAAGAAGCTTGCAGAAAGGAGCTTGCATAAAGGAGCTTGTAGAAAGGAGCTTGCGAAAAGTCGAGATACGATTTGAGGGAATATCGCATCTTGCAATTTGGAGATCGACGATCAAGAAGAAGCCTGATGAATATAAATGGTGGAAAACCGACTTCCGCATTCCACAGTGCAGAAAGGCAAAAGTGGATAGTCAACATCCCGCATCCCACATCTCGCAATCTGGAGATCGATGCTCAAGAAGAATCCCGATGAAGATCAATGGTGGGGAATTGTTGAAAAAGAAACTTGGTGCGGAAATACGATTTAAAAAGGGAAATATGTAGAATAGATCAGCGGTCCAAAGAGATCTAGAAAAAAGATCAACTGTCTAGATTGTATCTAGTGAAGAAGATCACGGATGCACGAGAAAATGATAAACAGGGCTGCAGAAATGAATTCTGAGCTATGGGAAGAACGAAACATTTACTTTGCTGAAGTGATGCGATGGTTAAATGGGTAGATAATGATTGGTTGTGTCTATAAATAAACAGTCATGATCCAAAATGAAAGAGTGCAGCTATGGAGAGTTGCATTGAAATGAAATAGGTATAGGGTATTTAAATAAATGAATGTGTAGAGAATTAAGTGTGTCTATTGGGAAGCTTGACATAGTCCAAAGTAAATAGTTTACAACTTTTCCAAAATACTGAGAAAATCAGATCAAGGTGGCAAGGTAGTGTTAGGGCAGGCCACAGGTCTACAGGGTGTCGTAGCATCCTTCCAGTCGTAGTTGGAGAATAGGGTGTCGTAGAATCCTTGTCTATTGAAGCAAGAAAAAAACCATAGGGGTGTTTAAAGTATCCTAGTATGTAGTTGTAGGAAAAATCTAGGGTGTGTTTTGCATCCTTTCTGTGGTAGCAGATAAACAATTTTGTAAAATTCATCTTATTAATGAGATTGTGTTGGTGGTTTTCTCTTTGAGGTTTCCATGATAAAAACTGTGTTTTAATTGTTGATTATTGTGTGTTTTATTTATTAAGAGTCAATACTGATTCACCCCCCCTCTTAGTATTGTGGGATAAACCAACAAGTGGGTGAGATTCAAGTTACCTCCATGCAAGAGGAGTAATTCGTGGGTGATTAAGAGTCAGTTAAGGTAGATTGGAGCCAAGTTTTAGGAATTCAAATTAGACAAGGGTTGGGAGTGTCTTTGACACTATTCTAGAGTCAGTCTCAGTGGAATCAAGTTAATTTGTTGATAAATTGAATGACTCAATCAGTGATTTTGGAAGCCCCAATGATTGGCAGTCCTTCCTTAGTGATTTAGAGTCAATCTCTTGGATGCAATTCGAATCGGCCTAAGAAGGTTCGATTTTCTCCATAGTTCATTCATTCATCATTGTTGATTCTATTGATCAGTGCAGGGAGGATTTGATAAGAATTGTGAACTCCAAAGAGGATTTTTCCATAGGATTTTGCACACATTTCGCACCGTTTGTCTTGTAGTTTATGAAGATTCTGTGAGGAAAACGTTAGGGAGTATTGGAGATCCATTCTCCATTGAATTCAAATTCTCTAGTAGGGGTTGGAATTAGTCATTTTTCACTTGGAAGGTCAATAAGGGAGATATATTCTTTATTGTATTCTAATTCCCTAGTAAGGGTTCGAATGGATAGAAGGGTCAGGACAAGGTGAAGTCACCGGGGTTTGAATGGTTAGAAGTGTTGTGATAGGGTGAAGATATAACTTCTCCATGAATTTGTCTGGTAGGATGGGGGGAAAACCCTGTGCATAAAAGATACATTATTGCACTTGTAATTGCAGGAGAGGGGGACAATCATGTGCAAGTATTTTCCTCAATTGGAAGCACCGGGCCTTGCAGGAGAGGGGGGAAATCCTATACAAGAGAGTTGTATAGTGGTAAGTGGTTATCTGGGAGAGGGGAACAATATAATTAATGATAACACATTGGACATATCTTGTCTTTCAAGAGAGGGGTACATACTGAGAAGAAAGCACAATGATCTTGATCTTGTCTTTTGGGAGAAAGGGACAATCCTGAGAAAGAGGGGTTAGAGATCACATCATTGTTATAAAGGAAGAGTGAACTCCTGTGTTTGAGTATTATCCTTATGGATCAAGTTAGAAGTGAACTTATCATGTTAATTGCAAGACCTCATCTCAGGGGTGACCTGCACAAGCGGTATTTGCTTGAGATTGTCTTAGGCTGGGATGAAAGTTATGCGGTTGATGCTAGTTGCACCCTTTTAAAAGATTAGTACTTATGCTATTTATTTACGTTATGCATGTTGTTGTACATGTTCCCATGGAGGCTTCTAGATCCCGTCCATTATATGTTTTTAAATTATATATATTTTCATGATGAATGGTTAACCGTATGTTTGTAAATTGGTAGCTCACGGAAGAGGTATGTTGATGTATTAAACTAGTGGTTTTTAGCTAGATTGTTTATGTAATTTAAGAATGATAGGAGGTCTTATTTTAGGAAAATCCATATGGCTATATATGGATGATTTGAATAATATTTTACCAAGGATTTTGGATTTTATTTAATGAGGACGAATAGGATCGAAAATTAGTGGTACAAATATGCTAATTATGGTAGAATAAATGTTTGATTTGATGTATGTTCTAGGAGGCTAGTTTATATAATTTATGAATAGTTACAGGTCCGATATTTCTACAGTCTATGTGGTCGTACATGTATGTTTCGTATCAGATCCCACATGGTTTTATAGATTGATAATTTCATGTATTAAATATGTCATGCATTAGTGTATAAATATGCTTTAAGGAAAGATAGTTATGTTGAGTTTACTGTGATAATATGTGCTAGTCTTTTATAGAATTATGTACATGGGACATATTGATCTTTAGGGAATAATATATGGACAAGTATGACTATACTGGATTGGATACAAGATGGGATTGGAATTCCAAATTGACTATTATAGACCTACTATGAATTGTTGTTTAAATTCTACCTCCTTATAATGTGTAAAAATTGGATGTTATTGTCGTAAATGGAGTTCCGAAAAGGAATGTAAATCCAATGTAACTCTTATTTCACAATGCACAATCTCACTAATACAACACTTTCATTATTTGGAACACTATTATGTATTTATTTTATTGTAATAATTAGTCTTGTATAAGGTCCAAGAAACTAGACTGAACTATAGATATTGGAGCAGTAAGGTGAGAGGGTTTCAATGTGTTGCAAGGAGTAGTATTAAAAGATGTATTTATTGTATGAGGAAGACAATTATTTAGTACTTAGTATATTCTTAACAAGTACTATGTGTATAACTGCAATTTTTAATATATATGGAATTGTACTCATATTGGATCAAATGCCTAATAAACTTTACTTTCTTGACTATTGGTAACCAAAAGTAATACACATCATTGTTTACACATGCAAGTATGAGATTGGAGCCACACATCATAGTTTACACATGAACGTATGAAATTAGACCCACACATCATAGTTTACACATGCAAATATGAAATTAGACCCACATTTTATGTCAAAGGCCCTAATGGACATTAATTTTTGGATTAGATTGAGTAAAATATAGTTATTAATTTGTGGATTAGATTTAGTAAAACACTAATTTGACCACCTCCACAAGTAAAAGGCCTAGATAAAGCTTAACCAATCACTATCTAAGCTACAAAGCATAGAACTATTACTTTGTTGTATAGGTAACATAAGTAAAGTGATAAAAGCACCATTTGTAAAAGCCTTGAGAATATTAACCCCTCATTGTGTGAGTAAGATTTGTCACACCAACATAAAAAAATCATAGGATTACTATATAATCTATAAATTTATTATTATAAGCTCTGTAAGTATGTTTTTTCTGGGACAATCTAAAATTGATTATTATATAATTTATTAGTTTTTATTATGTTTTGGATATATTTAGAGTTATTTTTTGTAATTTGTTTTATGGGTAGGTCTCACTTGGGTATTTGAGATCTAAAACCTTATGGATCTCATTGATACATGAAAATTCCATTTTGGGGTAAAAAATACGATACTGGAGTTCACAACCTCTTTTCGTTGTTCTACCCATAGAGGTATTTCCAATTATGTGAAGATCACTTCAACTAGTGTTATGAACCTCCCTAGGTGTGTAATGGGTAGTAGGAGGACCCATTAGTGTAATAGTGGAGTTCATTCAACATAAAGTCTACTAGGTCCAATTTTAATGGAGGAATCAACTTTTGTTCACTTGCCTCTTTGAAGCAGCAAACTCCTATGAGTGAAGCTCCACATACAATATTCTTCTGCACACATCCCTCATAAGGAGTAATCAATCTTTATTTATAAGAAACATGACAAATCTAACCTCCTGAATACCTTTTGGACCTTCTTTAATGAGGTCCCATTACATATATTTACAACTATAGTGGGCCTTATCTAATAATAATAGACTTAGTGAACTTATTCTAACAATGAAAGACCTCCACTATTACACTAATGAGACCTCTATACCCCCATTACACCACTAGAGAGGGTCATAACAATTAGAGTTCATATGTGGAAGTTATGTCTCTTTTAAGTTGACTTATCATGTTGACTTCCATGATACCAAATGGATGTCATGTCAACTCACATTACTCATACATGTGCAACTAGTCATGTGTGAACTTTCAAGAATATTCTAAAGGGTAAAAAATACTAATTGGGGGTTGAGGCATGCAAAATCCTTGACCCTAACCCTAGAATATTATCAAACCAAATTAAACATTTGGATACTAGGAAAGGAAGGTATTCCATCCTTCTTGTGTTGTTTATTGTTATAGAGTTGATCAAAGCATATGTGAGTAGAATATCAAAGCACAACAAAGGAAGTAGTATATCCTTTAGCAACATTTAGATCATAGTTTCCATTAAAACTCCATATCAAGCACAATTTATTTATATTTTCATTTAGGTCATATTTTCTTACTAAGTTTACAGTATTAGGTTTTCCCAAAGTTACATCTTGTGTTCATTGTGTGGATGGTGTATTATTTGATTGCAACTTATTTCATTTCAGTTTATTCAGGCATTTTGTAGTAATATTAAATTTGAAATATAAAGTAATACACTCCATGATATGAGATTTATAATATCGTAAGATTTGTTAAATAACAAACTGTTCTAGTGGAATCTCCACAACAATTTATAGATCATAAGAAGTAGAAAGGAAGTTCATTATGTTTCTATTCATGAAACTCAAATATTTTTTTACTAGTGCAATGGAAAAGGTGTGCTTCAAATCATTGACACTTAATCAATTAGATAGGAGAGTTATATGAAAACAATAGCATCCACATAGAGCATGCTGCACATCATCGATTTTCCAACATCATCAATTGTGTCATTTATATCCATTTCAACATTTTGAAATACTTTTTTTATTTAGTTTGCAACTTTGTATTGCTAATAAATAAATCGACATTCGTAATTTTTTTTTTGGGTTTTTTACTCAATTTCGGTACTTATTGCTTTGAATTCAAAGTTAGAATTTCAATATTTTATTTTGTTTAATCTCAACCAAAACTATATTCTTACTCAATTGTTCTACATTATATCAAAATAACCATACGTATAAATTTATCAAGTCGTATACAGTTAACACATTTTAGTTTTCACCCATGTCTAATTTCTTCTGAGGAAACAAAATATTTTGAAATACCTTTACTATAAAGGAGAAGAATACCAACAAGGTGAGTTGTTGACCAATAAGTCCTTACCTAAGCAAGGGATATCAACTTTAATTTTACTCATATAATGACTAGTCTAATTGCAAATCCAAGATATGACATAGATAGGTGAATGCAAGAATAGAGTATCATAACTATGTTATGTTCTTAACTAGGAGATCGATTATTGTTAAGGAAATATGAGATATTTTGATATGAATTTAAGTATTTTGACTATGGTCACTACAGAAAAAGAACTACATCGATGATGGGAGGGTCCAAGAGTAAGTTCCATTAAATAAGTTTCTTGCTTAACGATCCTGGAAGAGGAGTGGAAAATACTTATTGTTTGGGATAAATAGATATTATCTGACTCCATTCTGACATTTGACACATCTTATTTACATCTATTCTAGTTTGAGTCAACTATCCATTTAATTCCTTGATGATGCATAGGTAAATCAAGAGTGATAGTTTTCTAAATGCATAGCATTGAACATTAAGTGTTGAATATTCACATGTTTTGCTTGCTTCATGTATTCAAACATACTAAGTCACATGTTCTATATCTATTAAGCTCCTTAAATGATCACATAGTTGCTCATGCACCATACCAATTTGAAATTTTATATAGAAACCTTTTCAATGCTTTCCACATGGTTTTTATCATAGTTAGTAAGTCCTACAACCCATGCATGAATCCACCAAAGATACTCTTTGATGGGAAAAAATGACCCAATATACTTTTTGATTGGTAAAAAATGATTTAACATTCTTGTTGACGGGTCAAAATGACCCTATCAAACAACAAGGGCTTTCCCCAGAGTGTTGTCCCAATTAGAGCTCACATTGTTCAGGATAGAAAAACCTATTTGATTGTGGCCCATAAACCTTGTTTTAAATATCAAATCGTTCTAATCATAAATCCAAAGTAAAACTAAGCTAAATGCAAAATGCAATTATGTTCTATCTATCCTAGCTAGGAGCATGTAATTAACATGTGAAAACAATATTATTTATACATAGTCTACACTTGGTCTTGGAATAGAAATCTACTAAATAAATGAAGACACCAATCTAAATATCTTACAATAAACAATAATAAGTTTAGTCATTTTTTCACTAAATCATTCTTAGCAACCTTGCATTCATCATTTCATAACAAACATAACTTGAAATTAAAGTAGGAAATTAAACAACCATCGAGAAAATACTATAGCGGAAGTAATACACTATTAGAACAATTTTGGAAGTTGACAACAATATAAATAGTTCACTTCTCACAATGACAACATCAACCTTATCTTGCAATATTGGCCTTCAAGGATTCTCCCCATTAAAATTTCAGAAAAGAGTTTACAAAAAAATCAAGTTGCAAAAGCCTTCAATTCTCTCTAAGGATTGCATTTTATCCTCTCTTCTCATAATTTCCCCCGATCGTTTAAGTGTCATTCCTGAAAATTATTCCCCTTTCGCTCTTTATTTTTTCCTTTTAATAAATAATATTCTTTAGTCAAATTTGTCCCATCTGGGTCACAATAGACCATAAGTTGTATCATCAAAATAGGTTATTGAAACTTTATGTTGAGAGGAGATGCTCATAAAACATCCAAAATCAATTACTCTAAGGTGACATCATAACTAGTCAACCCCTTCAGCATGGGCCCATACCCCTTTTGAGGGTGTTGAGATACTAATTGACCAAGTTGATATCTCTAGAAGGAGTTGTAATACATTCTTTTAATGCCTCCTTCAGGGAACATGCCCTAGCTCAATGTGCTTCAGCTCAACCCACTTCATCGAGGAATATGCACCAACTCAACATGCCTCAGCTCAATCCATTCCATCTAGGAACATGCACCAGCTCAACATGTCTCAATTCAACCCATTCTATCGGGGAACATGCCCCATATCAATGTTCCTCAGCTCAACCTAGTCCATAGAGGAACATGCACCAACTCAAGGTAATTTATCCCAACACGGTCCATCAGGGAACATGCACCAAATCAACCAATCCATAGGTGAGTCCATACATAAGTAATCGTGTGCACCAACCTCTCCACCTTTTTTAGCACATCCGAGAGATCTCCTCACCCCCTATTGGAGTGATCGGGAGAATGCACAAAATCTATCCATCCTATCTCAGGATGTTCGAGAGATATCCCCACTCTAGAAAGTTTATGGGAGCATGCGGTGACCTCTACATCTTATCTCAAGATGTTCACGATATCTCCTCACCCCTCATAGAGTGATTGGGAGAATGCATTGGCCTCTCCACCCTTTTCAGGATGTCCAAGATATCTCCTCACTCCCTCTCAGAGTGATCGAGATAATGCATGGTCTCTGTATAATCATCCTTCCCTCTTTGATAGGGACACAATCATGGAACCAATATCCCCGCTCCATCACAGTGTGTCAGGGAGTAAATTCAACCTTCCCTCTTATCGAGGGAGTCAATCATGGGAATAATCTCCCCAATCCATCATAGTGTTAGGGAGTAAAGTACGGTCCCATTCTATATCATATAGGAAGTAATGTGCTCTTCATAGGATCTTCTAAGAACCTATAAACCCGCACACATATAAGCTAATAGAGGAATCAAATATATAGGGGCAAACATTTATGTCCTGCCCTATTCTAGACATGAAATGCAGATAAATGAAATAATAACAAATCACATGACTAAATTCATGTACATGTATGGGAGAGTATCAAAGGACTAGTCTCCCCACCCCATCATAGGGTGTTTGAGAGAATAT
The DNA here is from genome assembly GCA_001517045.1 of Pseudotsuga menziesii. Lineage (NCBI taxonomy): Eukaryota > Viridiplantae > Streptophyta > Pinopsida > Pinales > Pinaceae > Pseudotsuga > Pseudotsuga menziesii. The sequence continues at coordinate 392,990 of LPNX011173688.1, forward strand.
GTGGTACTACCATTAGACCACTCACCCTTAGCCAAGTCACATGTCTAATACCTGTTCGATATAATCATGCTTATCACATATCCCTCTATCTTGGAGTGCCCTGCTCCCTCTGTATATGAGCACCCTGCTCCCTCTCTAGATCTATATACATGATAGTCCATTATCCTATCACTTCGGGTGCCAATTTGAACACCAACTTTCATAGGGAAAATGAGCATAATTCCTTACTAAAATGTAAGTATCCATCCTAGTGATGACTAGATACATAAAGGATCCTTTCAACGATCTATATGGTGGGATCTGAATCAAAAAAACATTGTCATCAGTGTATCCAAGTACTCACATTCATCATGTTAGATTTGCTCAGGATCTCAACTATGTTCTTCCCTTAACCTAGGAAGACCAGATCATATTTTTGCCACACCATCAAAAAGTGATGCAATAGTCCAAGATATTTATCTTAAGGGATAACTCCCCTTGTATCCTTGGAAATCAACTAAGTAAATCTCATTCTATAGCACTCAATTACTCTAATATACTAACTAGAAATCGATTTATTTTCACAATCATAGAAGAAACAAGCATTTGTAGTAGAGAAACCAACATCCATTGGATCCTTCTGCTCCCAATCGCAAATATCTATTTGAGATACTCTAGGCCTGTGGGTCATGTATCCAAATATAGATAGATGTATTAGGTCCTTTTTTGTATGTTGTTACTGCTGAACAATCATGAATTCCATTCAACTACTTTGTCTGTTGCATAAGTCATCCTTCTTCCTGATCTGTAGCTTGAGATGAGAGTCACGATCCTAGAATATTTTGCACTTTTGATCAATATGCTCTCTCTTATTACTAAATATCAATGGGATCTATATGTCCATCACTTGTCCTTCAAAACAAGTCTCATCATCCTTTCCTTGTAGACCATATCATATGGTCTTTTCCCTACAAGAAAAACCCCATCATATGGTTAGCGACATTGCATAATCAAATTTAATCAATTCATATTTCAATGCAATGGAAATAGTTCACACAATTAATTAAGAATTTTAGCCAATGCTTTGGCACAACATATATATGATAACTATCTAGATGCTTGCTATCTCCATTAGAACATACTATCTAGAGTGTGCACTACTCTAAACATGTTAGAAGGATATATCATCCTAGATGGGTTCACAGAGTGTCATGCAACATTACATGCTATTTAAACATTTATATACATGACAAATACTACATGAGACTACTGTTCAATAAAAGAACAATATCACATGCTCAACAAAACTCCTAATTCTAGGAATATAGATATGCATACAATTTGTTATGAAAATATGTTCAAGACAAACAAATCTAATCTATATGAGTAATAAATCCAAATACTTATCTTTTATTGTTTTCTGGTTGGGCTCTTGCTACCTCCTTGTAGGAAGCATGAGAGTCCTGTAGTATTCATATTCTTGCTGGAAGCCCGTCGCAATCTGGATATTCATATTAGATCATCTCATCATGGAGAGTACTAGAAGAATAACTTCGTATGATCATCATTCCTTGAATTCTTGTGAGAAGTTTCTCCATCGACATCTGTAGTTGAGGCTTCATGCTTCCTTTTATTTGAACCATGACATTGTTTGGAATATAGTCTGTATTTATGACATCTGTAGCACTGAACGTGTGAAAGATCCTTTTTCTTCTTTTGTTCTGGAATAGGGCTTGATGTTCCACCTTTGTTTTTCTTGTCATGAAACTTTCTACCCTTACCTTTTCCTTTCTTGCAATGATATATGAGGGTTTGAATTTCTTCATGTTAATTGCCATGTAGTCTACCTCTTGTTACAAGGTTTGTCTCTTCTTGCATGCAAACTTCCCATATATGATAAAACTTGGGAAACTTGGGTTTCCCATTATTACTTTGAATGAATGTTTCCCAAGATGGAGGGAGACCATTAAGAGTGTTCATGAAAATTTCTCTATCATCAAGTGGATCTCCAATTGCACTTAGTTGATATACTAGCTCGGATATCTTAATGAAGAAGGAAGCAACTAATTCTAACCTTGACATATTGAGATTTGATAGTTGATTTCTCAAATAAAGGGAATAATTGCTATTGCTATATTCAAATAGATTCCTCAAGGCTCTAAACATCTTCTTGGCAGTCTTCTTCTGAGAGATCTGAGGAACCAAATGGTCTTTTACTGAATCTACCAAGATTCTCCTTGCCCTATCATCATTCTTCCTCCATTGAGTCTTCTCATCTTCCTATTATGATTCCTTAACCTTCTCATTCACAAAATTCAAAAGGTCATTTTCTTCTAAGATAAGAAGAACCCTAGAAGTTTATGAGTTGAAAGTGGAAGTCCCATCAAGTCTATTTTCAAATTTCATGGAAATCATCTTGACTGCAGAATTGAACCGGGAACCTTAGCAGGAGCTAGGTCAATTTTGAAGTATGGGTAATTGCAAATCTGAATCCACAAACAGTTGCTCCCTACCAAGGTGATTTGAATCAAGGTAAGATCGATCCAAAACTATGTACATAAGGGCTAGATCCAAGGATCCCTAGGTGTTGACCCCAACAATATTAGGTCAAAAAAATGAAACTTTACCAAACATGATTTGGTATCCATAGAAACACACACCCTCTTAGAGTGAGTTGCTCAATTCTCCTTTCGAGATAATTTGAGGTTGAAAACACTCCAAAATGTGGAGCCCTAGTTTCCAGCAATGGATTCTTTTATCACTGCTCTAATACCATGTTAGTTTTTATAAAGACAACAATATAAAAAATAAGATCACTAAAAGAATAACCAATCACATAAACAAAAGTGAATGTGGAGCTCGATTAACCATGGTGATAATATATCACCTCCCAACCATAAACAATGCAAGGAAATTGCCTCCCTCGAGCTCACACCATCCAATAAAGATAATATGTTCAGAGATCAATGTACATCGAGATAGCAATAGCATAAATCCCAAGAATACAAAGAGAAACTTCTCCAAAGTGGATAACCTCAAAAAATAGTCTCCTAATAGCAGTAGCGAACTTATTCCTTCACTTGAGTGAACTTGCTTGAATTCTTGATGTGTAAAATGAGAGGAGGACACATCTATGTATACTTTAAGTTGCTAATATTTTAACTTTTCAACTGGGACGACTTCTCCTATTTCACAATAAAATACATTTTATTATTACATTTTCTTGGGTTGACTTGTGTGAGGATTCCTCATGCAACTACTACACCAATATGTACAAGAACTTGTAATTGTTCATTGAGATGATGATATATTTATCTAAAGAGATCCTTGCAGATTGGAAATTTGATAGTGCAGTAAAATTGTATAGACTCTCCCATTCATTGATTCATGTGAGGTCCTTAGGTGCTTCCTTTTTTTATATTTTATATTTGTGTAGGTTTTGTATGTCTAATTTAACTCCATCTAGTATTACTCTCTTTTCTTTGATTATATCCAAGAAGCTGAGAAACTATGAAGCATGTTTATAAAATTATTGTATCTCATTGTACATTAGTCTTTGTTTAGTATTCAATTCATTTGATATCTTGAAAGAGTAGGCCTTAAACTCTTATATTATCTTCATGCATTATTTATAGTGAGCAACCTTTCTCTCAAGGGTGGCGATCCTTCTCTTGTGTGTTTCCATTTCTTTGATCATTTTTTGAATGTTAAAATCATTAGCGTAAGAGAAATCAACCCTTGATCAACATAATTGTTGGAAATATTGTTGTAATTGGTGTCAAAGACAAGGGGATACCGTAGATGTCCAAGATGAATATTGCAAGATGAACATTGATGGAAATATTGTGTCATTGATGTCTTGTTTGGATACCCTGTCTTTTAAGGCATTTTTTTTGAAGAACTAGCTCAAATGGAATAATATGATACATGGTTGAAAATTTTATTTTGCGACCTTTCCAACAATGTATGGAACTCCCTATAACTCCATAAGAATGTGGAGATATGAAGCGTAAAAATATCCATGCCAGAGTGTTAGGTTAGCCCTGCCAAGATATTGAACAATGTTAGGTTATCCCATAAAGGTGACATGAAAACACTATAAATAAGAAGGGTCTCAACCTCATTTGTTCATTCATTCATCACTTGTTCTCTTCTCTTAGGAGGTGTGCAATTTTGGAGAAGGAATATTTTCTTGAAGATGGGATCTATCTTGTAGGTTTCTAAGGATTGTATCTTGATGAGTACTTTCTCTATTTTCAAGGTTTTTAAACTATGCATCTTGATGAGTATATTTTTGAGGATATAATCTATTTGAAGGTTTTTAAGGAGTGTATCTTGACAAGGCTAAGGTAGAAGGAGTTCATGGCATATTATAGAGAAATTTTCAAGAAATTTTAACAAATGATTTTAGAGAAAATTTCTTCTCGTGATAATTTGAGGGAAGATTATGGATAAGATTTGAAGCACATTATTAGGCATATTTGTAGCAGATTATGGAGCAGATATAAGGCATGTTATGACGCATATTTGCAACATATTATGGAGCGTATATAAGGCAATTTATGAGGCATAATTGTAGCAAATTATGGAGCAGACCTAAGGTAGGGTATGAGGAAAATTTACAACAAATTATGTAGTAGAACTAAGGTAGGTTATGAGGCAGTTTTGAATTTATGAGGCATATTTACAATAGATTATGGAGTAGAACTGAGGCATTTTTGAAGCAAATTATGGAGTATATATAAGGCAAGTTATGAAGTATATTTGAAGATATTATGACATAATCTTTGAGGTGATTATGTCAGCATTGCTGTACCCGATTCTTTAGTAGGTTGGTGCCTACATATTACTGATTTAGTGCTCATTTAAGGAGATTAGTGTCTTTAGTAGATTGTTACCTACATATTTTTGAGTTGGTGCTCATTTGAGGGGTTTGGTATGTCTAGTAGGTTGGTGCCTACAAACCTTGTAATAATAGGTTGGTGCCTACATATTGTTGAGTGGGTGTTCATTTGAGGGGATTGGTTTCTCTAGTAGGTTGTTTCCTACAAACATTGTAACAGTAGGTTAGTGTCAACATGAATTTATTTATGTAGATAAGATTTTGTTGTTTTCTTCTGAAATGGTTTCCACATTAAAATTCTGTGTATTTTGATTTGCTTTTATGTGTATTTTATGTTTTGAAGTTACTGAATAAGTGATAAATGTTTAAAGTCAGAAAAATGATCTTATAATGATTTACCCCCCCTAAGTAAAAGAGTAAGTCACAACAATTGGTATGAAAGCATGTTTCTTCAGAAACAATTTAACCAATGGAAGGAAGATCTAGGGAACACATATGGAAATCAAAACTTAGATTGATGAAGATAGAAAGAAAGAAATGGGATCATATTGGTGTGTGTACAAACTTAAATAGGTTGGGACCTACATGAATTTATGAAGATAAGCTTTTGTGGTTTTCTTTCGAAAGGGGTTCCACATTAAATTCTATATATTTTGATTTGATTTTATGTGTATTTACCGTTTTGAAGTTGTTGAATAAGTGATGAATTTTTAAAGTGAGAAAAAAGTATATTATAATGATTCACAACCCCCCTCTTAGTATAAGCATAAGTTTAACGATCAGTATTAGAGCAAGTTTCTTCAAAAATAATTTAACCACTGGAAGGAAAATCTTAGGAGCACACATGGAAATCAAAGCCAAGATTGATGAATACAAAGAGAAAGAAAGGGGATCAAGAAAATCCAAAAGTAAACTACTATTTTGTCTTAGTTGTGGAAAAATAGGACATGTTGCTTCCAAGTGTCCATCTAAAGGAAAGGAATATAGTGAAGGTGATAAAGAAAATAAAAACAATAAGAAATGTCTCTTCTTAGACAAAGCTTATTTGTTTGATGGATCAAAATATGCAGTCTAAAGTATGGAAACGAACACATTTTTTATGACCCTTGGGTTAGATATTTGGGATTGACTCATGATAGGCTATACAACTCCAACACCACCACCAATATATGCATATGGGTAGAACCTCAGTGAAAACAATGCAAAATATATGAACGGGATTTTATGTAGTCTATTAGAATTTGAGTTTGACAAGGCAATGGAGTGAACCTTTTCTAAAGATATTTGGGACAAGCTACAAAATATTTATGGATAAATGGATACAAAGCTTGCTGAAGAAGAAAATGAAGATGATGATCAGAAAGAAAAAATAGATTGAGAAGAAGAAGCTATTGATTAAGAAAATGAAGATAATGATCAAAAAGAAAAAATAGATTAAGAAGAAGAATATATTGATTAAGAAAATGGATAGAAATAGAAAGAAAAATAATATTCAAAAGAAAAAGAAATTGATGGAGAATTGAATCTTGAAGCTGAACTCATTAGTGCCTTAGAAGAAATAAAGAAGATGAAGAAAAATAATATAAATCCAAGGGAACAACTACAAAAATATGGAAAGAAGGTTCCTGATCTTGAAGAAGAAAAAGAGGACAATTGTTAGGATGAAGACTTCACTATAAGAGGAAAAAATGATAGAAGATGTAGTGAGAAGTTAGCTTAAGGAAAAGGAAGAAATATGTGGGAAGTTAGAATATGAAGTTGTTTCACTAAGAAAGGAATTAGAAATGTCAAATTCACAATTATATAGAATTTTGAAGAGCAATGAAACTTTGAATGAAATCCTCAGCCACTAAAGGTCACCATTTATCAAATCAGGTCTTGGCTATGATGAAAATTAGAAGACCTTTGAAGATACAAGAAAGTAAGATGAATAAAATCCTAAAAACTATTCCAATGTTCTCAAAGGCTCCATCAACAATGAAAGCAACACCAAGGAAAGAAATGATGACCAACAATAACCTAATTCTTCTCTCAAGAGAAACACGAATGAATTTAGAAAATTTGTTTGACTAAGAAGGCCTTTCACAAACTGGTACCAGGATCTCTTCTTTGGCTATTGTTTTTCTAGCAATAATGTTGGTCATAAAGCAATAGATTGTAGAGCTTATGCAAGATGTGATCACATGAGAAAAAAAACACAGGTACTTATAAAACCTAAAAGGATGATTATGTGAACAACAAAACCAAAAGTGATCATGGGTTTGTTGACATAAACTAAATTCATTTGCTCCCCTGCTTGAGACTGAATTCTATAAGTGCAATAACTATGGGCACATGGATCACTATTGTAGAAGCAACATAGCGGGATGTTCTAAACAAAAGAGAGAAGAAGGTGTTATTTCCAAATATAAAGAAGGATAATCTAAGGCTTGGAAGCAAATGTAAGAGAGGAAGGAAGAACATGGAATTCCACTCTATGCTTATGACACAAGGAACTATTGGTATATTGACAATGGAAGTTCAAAACACATGACAAGGGATCATACCAAGTTTCTCACCTTAAAAGAAGAAACAAGAGACAATGTTACTTTCGAAGATAATGCTTCTACAATGATAGCTAAAAAAGGTATTGTTAGTCTTGATAATGGAAAGATTAAGAAACATAATGTTAGTCTTAATTAATTTTCCTTGCTTAAAAATATAGAATTAAGATGGAACTATGGTGATTTATTTTATTTAATATTTTTTATAATTATAAAAAAAATTAAGAATCTTCATGACACGCCTTAATATGATTTACTATTGTGAATGTTTGAGAAAAATCAAAGATGATTGAACTTTAAAACTTTTATTAATCAATCATTGCATATATGAATCTCATAAGAAAAATCGACCACATAAATCATTCAATCATAAGAGACAAGATATACCCTGGGAAACCCCTCCAAAAAAGGAGGATGAAAAAACCATCAATTCTTTGATCATGATAGATATTTTTGTCAAGAATGGTTTACAACACATAAGTGGATTGCCCGATACTAAGATGTCACCTCAAAAATAGAGATGAGAGATTCAATAAAATATTGTAATCAACTATATTGAACTTGCCATATTCCTAGCATATTAGTAACAAGACAAAACACCTATCATGCACAAACATATGAGCCCTTCCCTTCATTATTAGTTTTTAACTTAATGTTGACTGACTTGAACTGAGTCTTTTAATATTTAACTGAATGTATGACCATAAAGTTAGGAGGCTAATTGAATTTCTTTGGTGCTTCACATTTAGTGCACAATTTATCTTATTAACTTCTGCATGAATCTTCCTAGTTAACTGAATTTTGATCACCTAGTTAACAAGATAACTTAAGTGTCATCAGTGCTTCACTCTTAGTGCCATCCATGCAAAACATTTGCATGGGTTTATGCAAGTTTCTTTTAATTAGCTGAAACACATAACTATTTATTAATTCAATTACATTATTTACTATTTTTATCTTTGCATGGGTCTTAGAGAGATTCCTTATTTAACTGATACATCCTTTATTTACAACTAAGGATTTAATTGAAGCCTTTACAATCTAAGTTCACATGATGGAATGCATAGGAAATTCGAATTCATTATCTCTATATGCTTATCTCTTTATCATTTATTATTTACTACATGGTCCACATGTGTATTTATTTATCCATCTTATCATATCATACTCGGAAGAATTGTCACTCATACTGATGATCATATATATCACCACGGGTCATATAGTGATATGCTAAAGTAATTCACTCTAGGGGTAGCTAATCCCTAAAGGACACTTATAGCACTCAGTGACCATGACTAAAAATACATCACATAGTATAACCACATGGCTTGATACAACACAAGACTAGTATTGATACAACACAAGACTCCAATCTTGATACAATACGAGATCACAATACTAACATCCCACCTGAACGCAAGAGGATATAGATATGACTTGATAAAACACAATGTCCTAACTTGATACAACACAAGTCTTGGAGAATGACTCCTGATGTTGCACAATCAACAACTAAGTTATAAGAAAATGAAATTGTTTGAAGTGTAATTTTTTTTAATGAAAACTCAAAATCCTAAAACTTATAAAAATGTACCATGTTTTTCTACATAATAATTTTATTATTATTATTATTATTATTATTATTATTATGTGTAAATACGTATACTGGGGTTACTTATCTTTACATATTTATATTTTCATAAGTTGTGATTTACAAATGTATATTGTGATGCTGGATAAATTTGGAGTTAAGATGGATCTATGATTGTTATAATTTTGTTTCTAGCAACTATATGGTGGAGTTGGTGCTACTAGGTAACAATATCTCTTCAAGTCTCTAAAATCACTTGGCTAATCTCGATGCCAAAAGGTCAAATGGGCAAGTGTAGATCTAATGTACAACATTAATGGTATACCACTTATATCAAATGACTCATTTTCATCCATTCTAGTTTTTGAAAAGGCCTTACTTTTTCTTTCATAACTTAAAAATTTATTTATTCATGAAATTCACGGACTTTTTTTATTATCTTGATGATGGTGGTGGTGGTGGTTAACATCAATTGAAACCAACATTGGTTTATCAGACCTTAAGAGAAAATAAATGAATTATTTGGATCACTGTAATTTTTTTATCATATGCTCAAAAAGCTTAGAAATAAGTGTATAGTTTTGACACGTTAGAAGGTTAGGGAGATTTGTATCGTAGCAAAGACGATGAAACTATGATATAATGTGGGTGTACGTAGGGTGCTCTAAGAGAAAGTGACTTTCATGCTCAAAGCTCATAGTCTTATAGATATGTCATATCCTTTCCACCCATGGTGTTTTAGGAACTGTCCAGCATCGCGTTTCACTATGAATCTTGAGAGAGTGTGTTCTTATCTTGTCTATATTAATTTTATTCTTCAAACTAGTTAAAACATGGAGATACTTTTGATTTTCCGAATTAGGTTTAATGACCTCCTTATAGTATCTTAATTTTTCCTTAGCCTCTAATTCTTTCTTGCCCCACATTTTCTCTTTAAACTTAAATTTGATAGTATTTTTAATGTTATCGATAATTTTGCAAAGTGGTGTTTTCGTCAATCCCCAAATGGTTTAAACAAGCCATGACGTCTTTATACCAACCTGTCTTGATTCATAGGTGGTCTTGGATTTTCAAGCAATTTTAGGAAGTCTATGGTCTATCATGTTATTTATCTTGTACTTATACATCAGATACGTAGTTATAGCAACATTCTTGATGAGAGAAAGCCCCACTTCTATTAAGAGAATAAGATAGAGTGAAGTGAAGTGTCCACTAATTTTTTCTTTTTAATATTACCATACGTATCCAAAAAATTTATTACAAAATTTATTTATTATTAATAAAAACATTTATGTTCATATTTATATATTTCCAATAATAATAATTTTTTGTTTTTATTTCTCTCCATATTTAATAAAATCCGAGTTAAGATGAACCTATACTGTTATAATTGTGTTTCCAGATCAATATATGATTACACTAATGTTACTAGGTATGTTAAGATGTACCTACATTATTATCATTTTGTTTTAAGCCCTATAATGGGCTAAAGTGAGTGCTTCTAGGTGATAATATCTCTCTGATACTTAGTTGCTCTTAAAAAAATGCCAAATGAACATGTAGGTTAGATGTAAATGAATATACAACTTTAATAATATACATTTATATGAAAGGACTCATTTTCATTAATTATAATTTTTGAAAGATATTTACTTGGTTTATTATAAATAAAATTAAAATTATTTATTAGTAAAATTTATGTTTTTTTTTTTTTTTTTTTTTTTCGAGGAGTGCCATATAGGATTCAATTCGCTGCATGTTGGGGATCGCTGCATGCTAGACTTGTTTGGCCTGCACGCCTGGAGGCGTTTCCACGCTGATCAATTGATCGCTGGGCTAGATCCCCCTTTGCTGAGGCCGATCTGGAACCTGGACTGAATCTTTCTTGCAGGGATCGAGGAGCTGGAGAGCTTTCTGTATTCTGGGGGTGAGTTTCGTAGGGCCCAGAGGGCTGTCATCGGGGTCTTCATAGCTGAGTGCCTACCAATGACTTGAGGGCCTTCCTGATGCCTGGGATGGGAGGTATGCCTCCGGATCCGAGATCCGAGGCCTTTGATAATCTAATCCGGCCTCAGAACAGGAGATCTGGCGCTAGAAACCCACCGAAGTTTGTTAAGAGAATAGAGGATGTCCCGGAAGTAGCCCTGCCACCTGAAGAAACTATGAAGGTTGCTCTCTCCCTGGCAGACCGAGCCCTGGTCGGGCAATTCACGGGGCTCTGGCCTTCGCCAAAGACAACTGAAATCTGGGTCCAAAGAAACTGGAGACCTCTTATCTCCCAAAACGTTGCAGCCTACTCGGTCGGAAGGGGATGTTTCCTCTTTGACTTTGAATCCAAAGAAGACAAGGAACTAATATTCAGGAATGGACCCTACTTCATGGGTCCGCAAGGTCTCTACCTCAATGGGTGGACCCCGGATTTCGACCCCGAGGCTGACATCCCCAAGGCCGTGCCAGTCTGGGTCAGACTTCCTAATCTTCCCATGCATTGCTGGAACTCCAAATCTCTCCACGCGATCGGGACAGTACTAGGGAAGTATATTGATATGGCCAGCCCAAAGGATCACTACGCCTGCACCCGGATCTGCGTGGAGGTGGATCTAGAAGCCGGTCTCCCAGAAGCTATTAAACTAACTGTGGGGAACTGGACTCATTACCAAAGGCTCGACTACGAACAGCTCCCCTTCAAGTGCCGAGGCTGCCATGAATATGGGCACTTCATCCGCAATTGCCCGAAAAAGCCTGAGATTCATCATGACAAGGGGGAGGGTTGGCAAAAGGTAAACAGATCCAAATCCAAAAAGCACCCTGTCTCAAAGACGGATGAAGGGAACAAAGAAGGGAATAAAGAACCTAAGATCATTCTCCTTGAAGAGACCCCTGAAACCTCCAAGACCAAAGAAACTAGTAAAGAAAGGGAGGACCCGGTAGTAGAGGTAGAGAAATCTAGTAACGATCATGGTAAGGAATCTGAAGCTGATCTAATAGCCCATCAAATGCAGGACCAGGAGGACAGCATGACAGAGATTCAAGTAGGAAGAAATCAGGGAAGATCAGAGGAAGACTCTGAATCGGAAGAAGAAGAAGAGGAGGAGGGGGAAATAGAAATGACCACTCCAAGGCAATTGAAAACCAAAGGAATGAAATCTAAGAGAGAAGTAAGGGAGAAAGCTACCTACAAGGATAAGCTCTAAGGCTCCCAGCCAACCCTGGAAAAGTTGCTGAAAAACACTAGAAATACTCGCCAGCAGGGGCATGCCCAGAAAGGGATGCCGTCAAACACTAAAAGTAAGTAATGAAGGTCCTCTCCTGGAACTGCAGAGGTCTCGGTAGCACACGCAAGGAAGAAGCAATGAAAGATCTTGTTTCACTTCATCAGCCGGACATCCTTCTGATCCAGGAGACCAAGATGGAGGAAGAAGCATTCCTCCAAGTAACTACAAAATTTTGGAAAAAAAGAGGCAAAGCGGCAATTAGCTCTAGAGGCGCATCCAGAGGCATTGGGACGCCGTGGGACGAAAAGAAATTCGAGGCTGTTGACATCAAGTACAGCTCTTGTTGGATCCTCACCTTGCTGAGGCAAAAGGACACGAACACCCTGGTAAGAATTTTCAATATCTATGCACCTAATTCCTATGCTGAAAAAAAGGTTTGCTGGAGGCTTATTCGAGAGGAAAGGAGCAACCTCCAAGGAAATGTAATCCTTGCAAGGGACCTCAATGTCACCCTCAGCCAAGAGGAAAAAAGAGGGGGATCCTTGGTCAGGGATCCCATCCGAGAAACTGTTGATGAGATCATTCTGGATTGGGATCTCATGGATGTAAAACCTCTCTCTGGAAAGTATACCTGGAACAATAAAAGAATTGGGCCTGGGCATATTGCTGCCAGACTCGACCGGTTTCTGGTCCAGGACTCTTTCCTTTTGCTCGGACTGAATTTCACATCCAAAATCCTTCCATTTGGAGGATCGGACCATAAGCCCATTCTGCTGGAAATGACTATCAATAGGAACTTAGGACCCATACCGTTCAGGTTCAACTCGCTGTGGGCCAGACAACCGGACTTTCATAAGATTGTTGCGGATACTTGGTCCCTCCCGGTCACTGGCTCGCCCTCCTTCATTTGGGAGGAAAAACTCAGAAGGACCAAAAAAGAACTTAAGTCATGGGCAAAATCGATTCCATCTCCCTCACTTCAAAAATCCCACGCTGCCAATGCGCTGGAGAAACACCAAACAAGTATGGAGGAAAGCCACGTGACTCAAAATGACATTGAAACTGAAGCTAAGCTGCAGTCAAACCTTCACGCGGCCTGTAGACTCGAAGCTGACTGGTAGAAAATTAAATCCAAATGCAAATGGTTGAAAGAAGCTGATAAGAACACAAAATTTTTCCACAAACAGGCAAAAGCAAGGGAAAATCTAAATTCTGTGCAAGAAATCCAAGCTCAGGGAATTCTCCTCACTAATTTTGATGACGTCAAGGCTGAAGCCACGAGACACTTCAGCAATTTGTTTAAAGATCAGCCCACTGAGGAGGACATTGATCTCTTCAATTTGATTCCCCACGCTATTAATAACAACCAGAATGACAAACTAAACCAGAAGGTAACGATGGAGGAAATCAAGCAGGCCATCGAAGGTATGGAGGATGACAGATCTCTGGGGCCTGATGGCTTTAATGCTACATTCATCAAGAAATGTTGGGATCTTATAAAAAGTGATCTGTTCAAAATGATCAACAACTCTCAAAGGCGCAGCAAAGTCGGGGGTAGCACAAACTCTGCCTTTCTGGCACTCATCCCGAAAGAAAAGGAGGCCAAGACTTTTGATAGGTTCAGGCCAATTTCTTTATGCAACAATTGGTTACAAAGTTATAACGAAGATAATAGCCAGCAGACTGAAGCATATTTTGCCGAGAATCATTCCGGAGAATCAAGGCGGGTTTTTCAAAGGCAGGAAGATCTGGGAAAATATCATATTAACTCAAGAGGCCATTCACTCCAGTCTAAAGAATGGCGATCAAGGAATGGTGATTAAGATCGACCTAGCCAACGCCTTTGACAGAGTCATCCATCCCTTTCTCCTGAAGGTTATGCGGAAATTTGGATTCAGCTCAAAGTTTATCTCCTGGATCAAGGCCTGTATCAGTAAGCCGTGGATCGCCCCCTTAGTCAATGGCAGAGCAGCTCCTTTCTTCCAAGCCTCGAGAGGCCTGAGGCAAGGCTGTCCGTTATCCCCGCTGCTCTATGCCATTCAGGCTTCGGTACTCAGCTTTCAGCTGGAAAATGCTAGACTTGAGCAGGATCTTCCCGGATTTAAGATGGCCAGAGGAACAAAAGATATCAATCATGCGCAATTCACGGATGATACTATACTGCTGGGGGGAGCCAGTCAAATCATAGCCCGCCATTTCAAATCTGAACTGGAACGTTATTGTCATGCCTCCAGAAGTGAGATCAGTTTTAGGAAAAGCAAGATATATGGCTGGAATATTAACCCTAGAGAAATGCTTGATATCTCAAGAAATTTCAGAATGGATGGTGTAGTCGACTGGGAATCCTTCAACTACCTAGGGATTCCCATCTTTAAAGCCAAATCCAAGAGCTCAGCCTGGACTCCAATTATAGAGAAAATTAAAAGGAAAATCCAGGGCTGGGGGTCTATCTGGTTAAACTTGGCTGGGAAGGTGGTCTTAATAAAGTCAGTCTTGAACAGCTTCCTTCTCTACCAGAGTACCCTTCTCCTAGCTCCGGTCAAAGTAATCTCTCAGATAGATGGGCTGATCAGATCCTTTCTCTGGCAGAAAGGCAATGCTGGGGGTGGTAAAAAATTTGCTCTGGTCAGCTGGAGAATTATTAAATTGCCCAGGTCAGAGGGGGGACTTAACATCAGAGATATTAGAAGTCAAAACTTGGCTATGGGGGCCAAGCTGCTTTGGAATTTGATCGCCCCCAAGCCTTCTTGGTGCAGTCAGGTGTTGAAGGCCAAATACTTCAGAGGAAGGAGGCTCAGGTGCCTTGATGGAGAGCACGTGAACCAGAAAGGATCTTCTATCTACAATGTCTGCTTCAAAGCTCTCCCCAGGTTCAAAGAAGAACTATATTGGGCTCCTGGAAATGGGAAGGCAATTAATATATGGCAAGACAGAATTCTAGACAAAGAACCGCCCCATATTCCACGCCTGCAAGAGAGATTGACTGAGCAGGGAATGAACACGTTATGGGATTTTTCCAAGTGGGAGACAGAGTGGCCAAATAGATGGTCCGGCTGGAACATGCCGGACTGCTCTCCTGAACTTAACGCAGAGCTTAAAATTCTCTCCATTCACCTCGCTGGGCTGGCACCGGAATCAAAGGTAAAGAGGGATCGAAGAGGCTGGGGGAAGAAAACTGGAGTCTATACAACGGATGAAGGATATCAATTATTCGCTGCAAACTATAACGTGCTGGTCAACCCAAGGATATGGTCGAACCTCTGGAATTGTAGCACTCTTCCTAAAATCGACTTATTTGCTTGGACTCTTACGCATGAGCGAATTCTCACTGGTGAGAATCTGCAGAAAAGAGGAATTCTTGGCCCATTTAGATGTCCTCTATGCACTGAAGACGAAGAAAATATCAGCCACCTGTTCTTAAAGTGTCCCTTTACAATTTCGGTTTGGGAGGAAGTGATGAAGCCGCTGGGAGGGGGAGTTCGATTGCCAGACACAATTCAGGACTGGTTCATAAGTTGGGACAAGCTGTATAATGGTGACCTGCTAAAAAAAAATGAAATTAAAGACTGCTGGCTGAAGCTACCCAAGCTAATATGTTGGGGCATATGGAATGAGAGAAACCAAAGAATCTTTCAAGAGAAATCCCAGCCAGCTTGGAAGATAGCAAAAAAGGTAAATGTCCAGCTAGGAGAGATAATCAGTATTTCTAAACCTTCAACTAATAAAGAAATCCTGACTGAGAATGAGGGAAATTGGATGAAAAGTCTTAAAATAATGGAGGAAAATGAAGCAGCTCCATTAAAGCTGGAAGAATGGGACATTAGGATGGAATGTGAACAGTTTGAGAGGTGGCTCAAAGAGAAGAAGACATTTAAATTATTCTTTGATGGGGCTTCCAAAGGGAACCCGGGGAAAGCAGGGGGCGGAGGAGTCATAATTGATCCGGACGGGAAGGTCGAGATTGACTTCAGCTGGAACATTGGTAATGACTCGAACAATATGGCTGAGGCGTACGGGCTCTGGCAAGGTCTCAAGCAGCTGCAGGGAAAAGGTGTGGAGGAGGTCTTGGTCTTTGGGGACTCCAGGGTAATTATACAGGCGCTGAACGGGAGTAGAAGGGACAAGAATGGAAGAATAGCGAGGATGATTAACAGAATTAGATCCAAAGTAAAAAAATTCAAGAAAATAAAATTTTATCACATCCTAAGGGGCCTAAATGTATTGGCGGACCAGGCAGCCAATAACTCTATAGCAGCTGGTCTCCATGATCTCATTGTTAATTCGTTTGCTAGTGTAGATATCCCTCCTTAGATCTTCTTATCCGTAGGAGGAAGAAGTAGTCGGGAAGATTGATGTAATAGGTTTCTGAACCAACGGACTATTTGCTGATTTCTTAATATATTATAACCGTTTTTGTTATAAAAAAAAATTATGTTTTTTTTTATAAATTTAATAACAATTTTAATTAAATCTCATTATTATAATAATGGGTGAAATGTCCATTCAAAAAATTAAAATTATTGTATATATATAATTAATAAAATATTTATATTCAAATTTACATTTTACATTTTCCTCAATAAAAATATTAAGCTTCAGTTGATTTCGGAGAATCCACAATTCCAATGTCACGTTGTCTACGTTTCAAATCCATATCGAGATCCATCATCAGGATGAGTTTGTCAATTTGTGGAGAGTATTTGATCTTCGTTATTAATAATGGAGATGTAAATATAAGTTAATAATGTCGGCTATGTGGAAGAATTTGTAGGGTTTCGGTGAAGAAGATAGGGTTTTGGTTATAAAATAATTAGTTTTAATTTTGATTATAGTGTATGGGAATAGTATATTTTTACTAATGTTAATAAAATAATTTTAGTTTTTTAATTAAAGTATTTAAATGTTTATAGTATTATTAATAGTGTTTTAATTGATTATAGTTAATAGTATTACTTAAAAAGATTAGTTTTGAATTAGAGTATTAGTTTCAGTTGATTTCAGAGAATCCACAGTTTCAATGTCACGTTGTTGACGTTTCAAATCGATATCGGGATCCATCATCAAGATGAGTTTGTCAATTTGTGAAAAATATTTGATCTTCGTTTTTCAGTTAAAAAGATAGGGTTTTGCTTCAAACCATAGACAATACTGTCACTTTGAAATATAATGTATACAAATACTTAAATTTTACACCACATTTAACCCGACGTGGTAATATTCATCCCTTGCCCCTTTGAAGTATAATGTATACATATTTTTAAATTTTACAGAACATTTAACCCCACCTAATAATATTTATCCCTTCCTTTTTCATGTCAAATGGTCCTATACCTTTAATAAAGTGGTCATTGCACTTAGTGTGACATGAGGAACAATTATATAATTTTGGACACATGGGCCAATAGTATCAACACACAATAATTGTTGACCTATTAGTTACAAGTTGCATGTCATGTGGGTTATTTTTTAATTGCGCCGAGAGGTGCATTCTACAGCCCGGTATGAGGTAGAAGTGTAATTCCGTGCTCAACGTGGAGATGACACGTGTCACATAAAAAAGTCGGCTTATATATCTATATATATATATATAAAAGTCGGCTTAATAATTAATAATCTTAGGTGTATATATATATATATATATTTGTAATTAAATCAAAACACCTATACACACTTCAAAACAATATGTACAAGCTGGACCTTCGGAATAAGGCTCAGAGCAATTACAGATTTGTCTCAGGTATGCAAATGCGTATAATGTCCAATGTACCTTTTTTGGAGTGCAATTGTTGAAGCAGGGTTTGCACCTCGAAATATTTGATCCCTCTCGGCGCATGATAGAGCCGGGTAAAGCTGGATCTAAGCTGGTAGATAGTTTTATCTTGGCTATATGTTGTTATTAGTTATATGTTGCATGTGGGTTAATTTAAAACATATATCACAATAGCAAAGAGTGGATAAGCTTTCCAAATAATAGTAGAGAGTGATATAAAAGAAAGTTATTTGGGAAACACAAAACATCATATTAAAAGAGTAATAGATAACAATTTGGTATTGGGAGAGGAATAATCTTTATCGTGGTATTGGTCCACGTTATGGTTGTATGTTTTAGATTCACTTTTAGCTAATGTTAATTTTATATGCGTTTTTTTATGTACAAGGTTAAAAGGTTTATCTATTATGTTTATGAAGTTGTATAATTATCTTTTAATTATAAAAATATGAATAACAATGTAATATTAAAAATGAAAGTTCAAAATTATAAATTGTATTTATATATGTATTCAAAAACTGAAAAATATAGGAGGTTCTTTCCCCATAATACTCACTATTTCAATTGATTCATCTATTGTCATGTAATTTTGTATCGAATTTCTTATTAAAGAACTTTAGATGACTCATCCATTGTCATTTAATTTTGCATCGAAATTTTTATTAAATGTGATAATTTGATGATATTTAACATCATATTTTTAAATTGATGTTAAATTATTGATTATTATTAATATTATTATTTTGATTTAGATCAATTCAAAATTAAACAAATTTTTTAGTAATATGGTTTTATTATGCATAAAACTTGAAAAACTTCAATTATATTGGAATTTTTTTATATATATTTAAAATTTATATTATCTTTTATTAAAATTATAATTTGAAATATAATTTTACTACAAAATTAGATTCATTTTTTATATTCATTTTTTAAAGATTAAATGTCTAAATTTTACTTTTATAATTTTAAATTTAAATTTGGAATTTGAATTTTAAATTACTTTGAAACTTTAATTATATGTTATAATCAATAACAATTATATTCTAACCCAAAATGCATTTGAAAATTTTAGTTTTTTCTACCTTTCACTAATTTTATTTTACAAAAGTTTTAATTAAAAAGAATAAAAAAGAAAGACATTTATATTATAAAAATAATTTCAAAACATATAAATTTTAAGTATATTTGATTTAGTAATATTTTTTTTTAAATATATGAAATATATTGTAAAATATTGTTAGAACACGTTTTTTTAAATATAAAAATTCAAGTAATAAACATATTCATGCCAGAATCAATCACTCATCTCTATATAGAATCTAATAAAGAAAACACCAAATGCAAAATAATATACATTATTCTATATTATTTTTATGCATACAAGATAAAACTAAAGTCGTATGAAAATAAATATATTCGAATAAACTCTTGAATTTACAACACCTTAAAATCACTGCACATCATTACATAAGCATCTCAAATAAAGTCTAGTCATATGATCCATACATGTTAATGCTACATGAAACCACACACCATATTACCATTTTTAAGTATAATTGCATCGAAAGCATGGTTGAAATTTGATGTCTTACCTTGCATGTCAAGAAATTTTTATATGAAGTTTTAATTTTAACATTGTCTTTCATTTGATTTTTAAATCTTAATTTACTTGTCATAATAATAGTTGTTTTCTTTTTAAATAATAATCACAATAACTATATGAAACATTGAATTCTCATAACTACTGTAACTGAATACAGACACCCAAGTTGCATGTAGATGAACAATGAAGGTCAAATTGGGGAAAGAGGCTTGAATTGATGTTAAGAAAATCAAGATTGTCAACAATGGGTATATATACATTGAGACAAGAAAAGTGCCCACAAAAAGATCCAACTAAAATCCCATTATTTTTTATATTTTGTGTATATTAATAAACAAACTAAAAAAAGAGACACGTGGAGCACAAATTTGCATTTTCACTAATTTTGAATGACACATCCTCTAACAACAATTGCTATGAGCTATTGTACTTGTAGCATGTAGAATCAATATAGTGGTTCAGGTGAGGTAATAGTTAATTCAAGTGGTGATAAAGCCAAGAGTACCAAGGGCACAACTTAAATTCGCATGCATATTTTCAAATCATTTTCATAAACTACTTTAATGCTTACATGAACAATCTCACTATTCATAAAAAATATGGTAAGTATGCTTATTAATCAGGACCATCATTGTAACATGAAAATAAAAATATTAACTCTGGTTGTAACATGTAAGTTGATCTAAACCAGATATTGTCATTTAATAAAACTATTATAAATTCAATCTCATAAATTTAGCTTGTCAAACACTGAAAGAGATAATACTTATCCATATATAAATATTTTTAAAAATACAAAAACATAAAATTTGCAATCATGCTTCCTTTCTTCAAATTTCATTTTTATTATTAAAATATATTCAATCTCAGAAATTTATCAAATAATTTATCATGAATCTACCAATGAGATCAAACTTATCCATATATAAACAATTTTAAAAATTCAAAAAAAACTAAATTTGCAATTTTGCATACTTTCTCCAAACTTTATTTTTAATAATTTTGCATACTTTCTCCAATTTTGCATACTTTCTCCAACAAGATTTATAGATGGTGTTATAATTAGAAGCCCATAATAAACATAATGATTAAACCAAGCACACACATGTAATGCAAAGAAGGTTTATCGTGGAAACCTTTAAATAAACTTCTTCACAAGGAATACTATGAGTCATTACCACAAGCCTCAAGTTTATAATATAGAAAAAGTTTGAAAAAAAATGTTAATTACTTTTACTTTTAGTGCTTTCATTATTTATATTAATTAAAGAAAGTTTACTAACAAAAGTTAAAAATTTCATATTAAAAATAAAAATATAAAAATAAAATATAGAAATATACACATTTAATTACTAATAACCAATTATCTAATAATAATAGATAACATTGTGATAACTTGGTGGGTTAACTTAAGTGGTTGAGAGTTGTTTACTTTAGCAAAAGGTCTCGGAGTCAAATCAAAATAAAATGATAAAACATTTAAATATAAAAATATCTCTTTAAACTATATTGCATTGATAAATTTAAGAAGATTTAAATACAAAACCTCTCATTTACAATCATTTACATATGCCACTTCAACTTTAAAACTCAAATCTTAATATATATACATTTCCAAAATAAAAAACAATACACTTTACATAAAATGGAGGACAATTATTTAACCATTGTTAAAGTTGCATGTGATTTGGCCTCATAAGTTTGTCTTGGCTATTGGTTATATGTTGCATGTGATTTGGGTTATTTTTAATCAGTAAGTACGTTGAGGGACTAAAAGCTCAATGGTCATGTGATGCCAAAGTTCATTTAATAATTATTTGGAATGCATTACATTTTTATAATGGTTAAAAAATTATTTAATTCAAATCACAACAATGCAAATAAAAAATTCAAATCACAACAATGCAAATAAAAAATTCAAATTTTATTATTTAATTTCATTAAAGTTAATGAAAATGTCACACCCAGATGCCAAAGGTTTTCTATTTTGTTCATTTCATTAACAACACATAAACATAATAAAATAACTTGTGTAGTTGAATCTTGCCATGGTTTATGTCAATCCTTTAGTTGACAATTAGCCAATCTTCACTAGCATGCTATACCATGCATGGTCCCACTCTTATAACTTATTATTTAAATTCTTATACACTCAACATCTCAAATGCCTTCAACTATGAACAACAACCCATCCATTCAACTATGAACAACAATTGAGAAAACTTATTTTTCCTTTCAAATATGTGTGGATGCCAACTACCATATATATACATTGTTATTATTATGTATTTATTTATTGTAATGATTGGTCTTGTAGAAACTAGACTAAACAATAGATATTAGAACTTAGAAGTATCAAAATAAGTAATTATTGTATGAGGAAGATAGTCCTTTAGTCCTTGTATACTCCTAACAAGTCCTATGTGCATTGTACTAACATTTTTTTAAGAATTGTACTAACATAGGCACAAAGGTCAATACGCTTTACTTTCTTGACTATTAGTAACCAAAAGTAATACGCATCATTGTTTACACATGCACGTATGAAATTGGACCCACCATTATTGTTTACACATGCACGTATGCAAGGCATTAATAAACATTAATTTGTGGATTAGATCCACTAAAACTTAGTTATTAAATTATGGAGTAGATTTAGTAAAACAATAAGTTAACCATCACCACAAGGAAAAATGAGGAATCTGTTAATATTTGAAAAAAAAAAGACTTCCAACGGAGTGGGTGGTCACTTGTATTATCACTTTTTTCATGGATTTTAATGGCAAATCATTTGTAATTAATATTTTTCATGTAAGATTTTTTGCAATCTTTCTTCAATATATGGATGGGAGTCGGGCAAATCTTGAGGTGCTGCGCAGGGTGGAGGTTTGTTTTGTGATGCTCGGGATGAGGAATATGTTAATATTTGAAGAACAAAGACTTCCCACGGTGGGGGAATCTGTTAATATTTGAAGAAAAAAGACTTCCCACGGAGTGGGTGGTCAATTGTATTATCACTTTTTTCATGGATTTTAATGGCAAATCATTTGTAATTAATATTTTTCATGTAAGATTTCTTGCAATCTTCCTTCAATATATGGATGGGAGTTAGGTAAGTCTTGAGGTGCTGTGCAGGGTGGAGGTTTGTTTTGTGGTGTTGGGGATACTATTTTTCTGGACAGGTTTAGATTTTTCAATCTATGGCTCAATTGTAGTTCGAGATCAAACACAATAGGAGATATTTTGGGCCTCTGGATGGTCCTATTTTTTTGCAAAAACCAAGAAAATAGATTTATCTCAGATTGCGGGGGACTTGAATGTTATCATTAAATGGGTGAATCGGTAATGCGAGAAACAATCTATCCATCTTCATCCTTGGCTGACAAAATTTCGATGACTTATCCAGGCCTTTCCTCAACTATCTTTTTTTTCATATTTTCCGTGAATTTAATGGCTAGGAGGATACTCTATCCAGGCGTGGCTTCAATGATCAGGCTGGGGTCATATGTTATGAATTTTGGTCCTATGGTTCTTTTCACTCATTGGGAAGGTTGAGCGACTTCATTCGAAAATGAACGAGATTGGTTTTTACTCTTTCTCTTGGTTTTTAATGGGGAACACTCGTAGTATTGCTGTATCGACTTCTCAGTTTTGTGTTTTTGGATTTCCTTTCCCCTATTTGTTGGGGCTTCATCTTTGTAATGTTGAGGTCTTTCTTATTGGATTGGTGTTTTCATGGTCCCTCTTTTCCTTTTTGGATTGTACATCTACATATACTTTTCTAATTAAAGTATAGTTATTTTTCTATGCTGAAAAAAGTAAAAAACCTAGAGAAAGCTTAGCCAATCACTTTGTAAGCTATAAAGAATGCTGCTAGAGGCCATAATGCACCCCCATCTAGGGCACTTAGAGCGTTGTCACCCTCTTCGTCTGGTTCTTAATGTGGATTTTATCCTTAAATGTTTGTGGTTTGGGGGGTCTAGCCAAACAAAGAACCCTTATTACTCTCTTTCGCTCTCTGTCACCTGATCTGATTATGCTTCAAGAAAAGATGTATAGCCATTATCCTGCACTTTTGGCCTTTTCTAAACTTCTTCCTGGTTGGGAATTATGTGCCACCAATGCTGTGGGGCTTTTTGGTGGTTTATTGACGAGATGGAACCCACGCTCTGTCCATTGTAAAGCCTATGATACCCTGGCTGTGATACTGGTCAATGCACAATTCAGGAACTCTGCTGTCACCTTCTCTATACTCAACTGCTATGTTCCCTATAAATAATGTGACACTTTCTGGAATCGTGTTGAGGCTGGGGGCCTGCTGCAACTACCTAACATTATCCTGGCTGGTGACCTAAACTTTACTTTAGGGGTAGATGAAATCTGGGGGGGAAATGCTCATTTGGATCCCCTTGCACACTTCTTTACCAAGCTTATTGACAACAATTCTCTGGTTGACTTGGCCCCCTCCTTTGCGAGACCCACATGGAGAAATGGTCGGTCTGGGGAAAACGATATCAGTAAAAGGCTTGATAGATTTTTTATTGCCTCCTCGGCTATACCTTGCCTTCGTCGCCATCGTGTTTGGTCTACTCCTTCTGATCTGTTGGATTACTTTCCAATCTGTCTGGAATGGGATGTGGGCTCCTCGGTCAATTTTTACCCTTTTAAATTCAACAGAGCTTGGCTGGCTGATAGTGATTTCCGTGACTTTGTTAAAGTTTGTTGGAGCTCTATGATTGTTGATCCTTTTGAAATGACATGAGTTGTCTGGCACATAAGCTCAGTGTACTAAAAAAGAAAGTCAAAGTTTGGATCCGTGAAAGGACCCTCCAATTAAAATTGGATTATATGAATGTGGTTGAAGAGATTTCGTGTCTGCTATCTTCTCACCCCTCAGGTATTTTATCCTCAGAAGATATTGCTTCCCTCTGGACCCTAAGAGAAAGGAAATTTAAGATTCTTGCTCATGAACTGCTGATATAGAAACTCAAGAACAGGTCTAAATGGGCCGAGTTGGGTGATGCCAATACTAAATACTTTCACTCGCTAGCCTCAGCTCATAGGAACCATAATTCCTTTGGGGTTTTACAGGATGAAGAGGGGAACTGGATTGAGGAGGACAAAAGTATGATGGATTTGGGTATCAGACATTTCACTGAGATCTTTAAAGATAACCTTCAGACCAATATTGTTGACCAGCTTAGGGTCATTAACCTTTTTCCTTCCTTTGTTTCTATGGAGGAGTCTGCTACCTTTACTTCGAACATC
Organism: Pseudotsuga menziesii; assembly: GCA_001517045.1. Classification (NCBI taxonomy): domain Eukaryota; kingdom Viridiplantae; phylum Streptophyta; class Pinopsida; order Pinales; family Pinaceae; genus Pseudotsuga; species Pseudotsuga menziesii. Next base: position 417,805 of record LPNX011173688.1, read on the forward strand.
TCAATGGAAAAGATTGAGGGGGCCCTGAATTCTTTTAAAAAGGGCAGAAGCCCAGGTCTTGATGGCTGGCCTGTTGATTTTTTTCTCCACTTCCTTGACTTCTTGGGAAGTGATTTATTAGCTGCTGTGGAATCCTCCAGAATTTCGGGTAAGGTTGAACCCTCTCATAACTCCACCTTTATCACTCTTATTCCCAAAAAGGAGAAGCCCCTCACCTTTGCTGACTTCAGGCCTATCTCACTTTGCAACCTGGTTTATAAACTTATTTCAAAGATTGTTGCTCTTAGGTTAAAGCCCTTTTTGGATAAGAATATCTCTCCGGAGCAGTTTGGTTTCCTTAAAAAAAGACAGATTAATGAGCCCATAGGTATCACTCAGAAAGCACTCCACACTCTGAAGACTAAAAATAGGAAAGCCTTGGTCTTAAAATTGGATTTGGTAAAAGCTTTCTACCGAATTAATTGGTCTTATCTCCGTCTTATTTTGCTCCAGATCGGTATTCCTATGAGTGGTGTCAATTGGATTATGGGATGTCTTACTTCTGTCAATTTTTCCATTCTGATCAATGGCTCTCCCTCCTGCTTCTTCACAACTTCCAGGGGGATCAGGCAGGGTTTCCCTTTATCCCCACTTTTATTCATCCTGGTGATCGAAGGGTTCAATTTATTGATAAATGATGCTAAGAAAAAAGGTAGGATTTGAGGTATCCAAATCTTGGCTAACATGACCCTTACCCACCTTCTTTTTGTGGATGATGTTATTATGTTCGGCTTGGGCACTTTTGATGAATGGAGGGCTTTTGATGTCTTATTAGATACCTTCTGTGCGACTTCTGGTATGTGTATTAGGCTTGAAAAATTTGGCTTCCTTTTCAGTGATCTGGAGCTTGAGGTTCAAAGAAGTATTCAATGCCTTTTACCTTATAAAATGGAGCCCATCTCGAATGGTTTCAAATATCTTGGTTACTACATAAAACCTCTGGGATATTTGGTAAAAGACTGGTGGTGGCTTATAAGGAATTTTGAAAAAAGAATCATGCATTGGGCTCACAAACTTCTTTCCCTTGGCGGAAGACTGGTTCTCATTCGTGTTGTTCTCACTAGCCTGCTGTTTTATTGGTTTGCATTCACCCCTGCTCCTAAATTCATCCTAAAAACGTAAGACATATGATTTTTTACTTTATGTGGGGCTCCTCGAGTACCTACAAACACTATCATCTAGTGGACTGGCAGCTGCTCTCCAGACCTTTCGAGCTCGGCGGGTGGGGTATAAAAAACCTGGAATGGTTCAGCATTTCTCTGTGACTGAAAATCCTTTGGCTAGTACTTATGGGCTTGGGTATTTGGCATAAGGTGATCTCAGCAAAATATCTTAAAAATTAGATTGTGGAGTTATGGCTCAGATCAAAAAAAATTCTGGTGAGAGGGACCTCGCTCTTCTAGAATGGTTTCATAAATACCCTATCCTGGATGGGTAGCAGTTTGGGTTGGCTTGTTGGAAATGGCATGAATATACATATTGGTTCTAATCCCATTATTGGCTCAGCTGTACATACTAGTTTTCCTTGTGATTTGATAGAAGATCTTGCTGATTATGGTATTACAACCCTTCACAATGCATGGAATTTCACTGATGAAGCTCAGTCATACTGGCTACTTGCTGAGGATATGGAGCTGGGTGGAACTTGGGCTATGTGTTGGAATGAGTTTATTGCTGGTCTTGAATCTGGTGGCATCAGACTTAAACATGAGCCGGACAAACTTCTTTGGTCGCATAACAAAAAGGATGGTATGGTCATGACAACTCTGGGTTATGAGCTGATTTCCTGCTCATTTTTTGGATCCTCCCAAGGATAGTCTTCAGGATTTGATTTGGCATGGCAATTTTCCTCTGAAAATCAAATGTTTTTTCTGGTTTGTTCTAAATAATCATATCCTGACCTGGGATAACCTTGTTAATTGTGGATGGATTGGTCCTAGCAGATGTGTGTTGTGTTTCAGTTCTGATGAGTCCATTGACCACATCTTTGGTGACTGCTCTTTCACCTCCTCATTCTGGACAATTATTTGTAGGTTCTATCACTGTGAAGACCCCCATGAGGTAGGCACAGTCTCTAATCGATTCAATTTCTAGTGCTCATGATACCTTAAACACGCTAAATGCATATATCTCTTGATTCTCACCTGCTGGTGCATTTGGAAGACTCGCAACAAGAGCATTTTTGAGGACTTACATGATTCCATCAATGATGTGTTTTATCATGTTGAATATATGATGAGTCTCTTTCCTATACCTGTTTAAAAGGAAAAAATCAGAATTCTTGGAGTGGGGCTTGATATGGTTTCCCATGTGGTTTCTTCGACGGGGCTGCTACAGCTTCTCAGGGAGGAGATGGAGTAAATATTGCTATCAATAGCTCACATTCTCTTTCTTTCAAGCTAGGTTGTGGGCCCTCTACAAATACTAGAGCAGAGCTTTCAGCTTTCTGGACTATGCTCCCGGTGGCTCAAAAATTGGGCCTCCCCTACTTACACATTTATGGTGACTCCTCAATTATTATAAATTGGGCGAATAAAAGAGCTTCTCTATCCTCAACAGAGCTGACTCACTGGTGTGACAATATCAGGACTCTTATGGATGGTTTTGATTCGATGGACATTCGCCATATTTACCTGGAGCACAATCAGAGTGTAGATGGTTTATCCAAGGATGCCCTTGTTTTGACCCTTGGGATCCTCATTTTTTTCTGAAATTATGGATGGTTCTATTTGTAAGTGTGGGGAATATCAACTCTTTTAGAGCGTATGTGCAGGAGCTTGACTCCATTTTTGGCACCTAGAGACTTTGTCTCTCTGATCTTTTCAAGTTTAAGGAGTGGGCACTCCTTGGATCAACTCTCTAGGTTCTTATTGTCCTCATTGTCCTCCTGGTTCAGATTGGATGGTATGTCTCTGCCTTTTTTACATTTTCCAAGAACATCTCAGTTTTTGATGTTTTTGAGTCATATGGATGTGCACTTTTGCCTTGATGCTTGCAGATCTGTGCATATGTAAATCCTTCATGTTCTTGCTAAGCATAGTTTGTTTTTTAGCTCTGTAATTCCCAGTTTGGGGAGGCACACTATGATGGCCTTTGATTCACTAATATGAATATCAAGACTAGGATTTTTTCGATTGAAAAAAAAAGCATAAAAAATATTACTTTGCTTTATAGGTGACATGAGGAAAGTGAGAAAAGCACCATTAAGTAAAAATCCCAGAGAAGTTTAACCCCTCATTGTGTAAGTAAGATTTGTTGTGTAATTACGCTTTGTCATATCAATAGAAAACAAACTTTTATAGTTTATGTAAATAAAGTGACAAAAACATAATAAAACAATGAGTTAGTTAACAAAGGCATGAAGAAATATTTTAGAGGCGAAATTTAGCCTATGGATAATTTTTGAGGTTTTTTTTCCAAAAAGTCATTCGCCATTTTTTTTTTTTTTCTAATATGATTTGCCCAAATTCCATAGGATTCAATTTTTTTACTCTAAAAATCGCCAAAATTGTCCAAAAACTATATAAAACCTTTAGAAATTTGAATATTTTAAAAAAAATATTGCAAACATTTTATGGTTGGAAATTTGATACTAGTGAGATTTGCCATGGTTTTTACACTTTAAGAAAATTATGAATCCTTAAAATTTCCCAGATAGGCTTCAAGGATAATGCAATATGAAAGAAATGTTATTTTTTATATTGAAGTGTAATTCTTAGTTGTGGGTTTTGGATTCATCTGTCCTTTCTTGTCTTTTTATTTTTTAAATGGCAGAAGAGTGAGTACTCCATTTATTTATTGGATGATCTAAATGAATTAGTATATAATGTGTAATTTATTTTGGCATTCATTGTGGAAAAAAATGGAATTATTGTTTGTAGGGCTTATTCTATGGGTAGGTCTATGTTTGGTAATTAGAAGCTCATAATAAACATAATGATTAAACCAAGCACATACATGTAATGCAAAGAAGGTTTATCGTGAAAACCTTTAAATAAGCTTCTTCACAAGGAGTACTATGGGTCATTACCACGGGCCTCAAGTTTATAATATAGAAAAAAAGTTTGAAAAAAAATTTGTTAATTACTTTTACTTTTAGTGCTTTTATTATTTATATTAATTAAAGACAGTTTATGAACAAAAATTAAAATTTTCATATTAAAAATATAAATAATAGAAATATACACATTTAATTACTAATAACTAATTATCTAACAGTAATACATAACATTGTGATAGCTAGGTGGGTTAGCTTAAGTGGTTGAGAGTTGTTTACACTAGCAAAAGGCTTTGGTGTCAAATCTTTGAGTGGCTATCATTTTTATCATTTAATATGAAAGAATAATTACAACATTTTAACTTTACCACTCGCTGTACCTCCTTCAACTTATACCAAAAGTGTTCTTTGTTGTTCAATTTCATTAACAACACATAAAAAAAACTAATATAGTTGAATTTGACCACTTCATGGTTTATGTCAATCCTATAGTTGACAATTAGCCAATCTTCACTAGCACGCTATAAGACGCATGGCCCCACTCTTATAACTTATGATTTAAATTCTTATACACTTAACATCTCAAATGCCTTGCGCCTTCACAACCCATCCATTCAACTATGAACAATTGGGAAAACTTATTTTCCCCTTTCAAATATGTGTGGATGCCAACTACCATATATACATTGTTATTATTATGTATTTATTTACTGTAATGATTGGTGTTGTAGAAAGTCGAAGACACTAGATTGAACAATAGATATTAGAAGTATCAAAATAAGTAATTATTGTATGAGGAAGATAGTCCTTTAGTCCTTAATATACTCCTAACAAGTACTATGTGCATAAAAACAAATTTTCACATATATAGAATTGTACTAACATTGGCACAAAGGTCAATACACTTTACTTTCTTGACTATGGGTAACCAAAAGTAATACGCATCATTGTTTACACATGCACGTATGAAATTGGACCCACCATTATTGTTTACACATGCACGTATGAAATTAGACCCACATAAACATTAAGTTGTGGATTAGATCTAGTAAAACCTAGTTATTAAATTATGGATTAGATTTAGTAAAACACTAAGTTAACCATCACCACAAGGAAAAGTGAGGAATCTCTTAATATTTGAAGAAAAAAAGACTTCCCACTGAGTTGTATTATCTCTTCTTTCATGGATTTTAATGGCAAATAAATCTGCAATCAATATTTTTCATGTAAGATTTTTTGCAATCTTTCCTCATATATGAATGGGATCGAGCAAATTTTGAGGTGCTGCGTAGGGTGGGGGTTTGTTTTGTGGTGTTGGGGATACTATTTTTTTGGACAGGGTTAGATTTTTCAATCTATGACTTAATTGTGGTTCGAGATCAAACATAAAAGGGGAGCTTTTGTGCCTTTGGATGGTCTTATTTTTTGCAAAAACCAAGAATATAGATTTATCTTAGATTGTGGGGGACTTGAATGTTATCATTAAATAGGTGAATTGGTAATGTGAAATACAATCTATTCATTGTCATCCTTGGTCGATAGAAGTCCGATGACTTATCCAGGGCTTTCCTCAACTATCTTTTTTGGATATTGTTCGTGAATTTAATGGCGTGGCTTCAATGATTAGGTTGGGGTCATTTTGTTATGAATTTTGGTCCTATGGTTCATGGTGCGGCTTCATTCAAAAATGAACAAGCTCGGCTTTTGCTCTTTCTCTTGGATTTTTATGGGAACTCTCCTGGTATTGTTGTATCAACTTCTCGGTTTTGTGTTTTTGGATTTCATTTCCCTTATTTATTGGGGCTTCATCTTTATAATGTCGAGGTCTTTCTTATTGGATTGGTGTTTTCATGGTCCTTCTTTTCCTTTTTGGATTGTACATTTACCTATACTTTTCTAATTAAAGCATAGTTATTTTTCTATGCTAAAAAAAGTAATAAGCCTAGAGAAAGCTTTTCCAATCACTATGTAAGCTATAAAGCATAAAAAATATTACTTTGCTTTATAGGTGACATGAGGAAAGTGACAAAAGCTCCATTAAGTAAAAACCTAGAGAAGATTAACCCTTCATTGTGCAAGTAAGCTGTGTTGTGTAAGTATGCAAATAGAATTTTTTTTAGTTTATATAAATAAAGTAACAAAAACATAATAAAACGATGAGTTGGTTAACATAGGAATTAATAAAAATTTTAGGGGCGAAATTTTGCCCATGGCTAATTTTCGAGGTTTTTTTCCCAAAAAATCATTTGTCATTTTCATTTTTTTTTCTAATATGGTTCCCCCCAATTCCATAAGATTAAAATTTTTGACTCTAAAAATCACCAAAATTGTCCAAAAACTATATAAAACCTTTAGAAATTTGAATATTTTTTTAAAAATATCTTCAAACATGTTATGGTTGGAAATTTGATCATAGTGAGATTTGCCATGATTTTTACACTTTAAGAAAATTATGAATCCTTAAATTTTTCCCACATAGGTATCAAGGTTAATGCAATATTAAGGAAATGCTATTTTTAATATTTGAGTGTAATTCTTAGTTGTGGGTTTTGGATTCATTTGTCTTTTTATTTTTTAAATGGCAGAAGAGTGAGTACTCCATTTTTTTATTGGATGATCTAAAATGAATTAGTATATAATGTGTCATTTATTTTGGCATCCATTGTGGAAAAAATTGGAGTTACTGTTTGTAGGGCCTATTCTATGGGTAGGTCTCCATTTGGTATTCGAGGTCTAGAACTTTTTGGAGACCACTGAGACATTAAAATGCAATTTTTGGCATTAAAACTATGAGAATTAAGTTCACAACCTCATTTTGTTGTTCTACCCTTCAAGAGCTTTCCAACGGTGTGAAGACCACCTCAATTCGTGTAATGACCCACCCTAGGGGTGTAATGGGGAGCTCGAGGATCCGTTAGTGTAATAGTGGAGGTCATTCAATGTAAAGTGACTAGGTTCACTTTAATTGGAGGAATCAACTCTTGTTCACTTGCCTCTTCAAAGGGGAAAACTCCTATGAGCTATGCTCCACATACAATATTATTCTCCATGCATCCCTCATAAGGGGGTACTTGCAGAGGTTATTCTATGAGTGTCCTGGCCAGGTAGGGGTCAGACAACACAGTCGCTTTATGCATTGAAGCTGAGGGCCACCGTAATTGGCTAAAAACCCCCGCTTATAGTGTATGGGAGTCTTGGGCCTCTCCTAGGTGAGACATACTTGCTGCATTTGGGAGCTCACTTATTCTCCCCTTGGCTTGCTTGCTTTTTGGCTGTAGATTTTCTTAGGAGTGTTCTCTTTGTCCGCTAGTTGGCTTTCGGGATCGCAGCTACTTGAGTATATTTATGTTCTCTTGAGTTTGAGTCCTTTTATGTTTAGCATGTATGATATCACTACTAGTATCCCGTCACCTGCTCTAGGTCCTAGTGTTGACCCTGGTGTTGGACTGGGGGGCACCAAAACGCCTTATATTGCTCATAGATTCGGGAGTGGTCATATTCCATCCTCTACTCCATTTGTAGAGGATTTTCACTCCCTTTGTCCGGTCTTAACACTAGTTTTCACCCTCACAGGGGTGGTAGTCGATACATGAACGTTTCGTCTACACCTTACATTCCTTCTTATGTCCCATCGTCCACCACATTGTTTCCTTTGAATGTAGTTGTCATGATTAGTCCTCCCTATATCCTATAGTTTGGAATCTTTACTGATTGTTTCCAATTGTTTTGGACTAATATTGTTGTCATGTAGGGTCCATTTTTTGTACACTCTCTTTGAGGCTTTGACATGTTTGTGTCCATGATAGGTATAATTTCAAACTTCCATGTTAACCCAAAAAATCACCCGACTTGCTCTACATGGCCTACACCACACAAAGAAATCCATGTTATTACCCTTATTGACCCCCACACCCCTGTAAAGGCTCAAAAAACACCAAAAAGGGATTAAAAACCCATAAAAGAGCGAAAATAGCTCTCAAAGGGGCTAAAGCCTTCAAAAAGGAGCTAAATTCCCCAAAAGGGGCCTAAAACCCCAAAAGAGCTAAGAAATAGACGAAAGGGGCTTAAAACCCTAAAAAGGGCTTAAAACCCTGACCAAGGGCTTAAAACCCTAAAGAAAATAAAAAAGCTATAAATATAGGGGTGGGGATCACTCTCAAAGGACTCATTATCTACCTACCGTTACTCTACTCGTATGATGCCTTAATGAGCCATCTCTCTCAAGCCATTCATCCCTCTCATTCCCTTTGCTCCACTAGTCTAGTTTCCTGTATGTTGAGCATTGCTCCATACCACCCAATATATTAGAGAGAGGTAGCTTCCTGAGATAGGGAATGGTGGCCCATCTTCTAGAAAGATCTGAGGTATAATGGTCTCAATGTGTTGTTTTGATTTTCAGTTTATAATTTAGATATCTCGTTTATGCTCATTTTATTTCTAACATTTTTCGCTGCAGGTTCTCCATAGTTTATTGCTAACAGTTCATTGCAGGTTTTCTTCCATCCAATTGACTCTATCCTTCCATCCTATAGACAGAAGGTAGGTGCTTCTGCATGTAGCCAGGGTTTTCCCTGGACTACAGTTTGGTGACCATACCAGACCGATCCATGTGTTTAGTTAGCTTTTTAGATTTTTAAGTAGTTGTTTAACAAGTTTATTTCCAGCTATTTCCATTTATGTTACTGGGCGAGCCCCTTGAGGCCAACCCGAGCTCGTTTAGCCATAGTACCAGTTACTGTCGACCGTTCTCAGCTCCAACTTTTAAAATTTTTCGTTTTCGGGCCAGGTCACTGCTTTCAGCCCTGAAAGGGAGACCCCATCGCTCAGATTTTCCCTATAAGAGCGACCCCCTCGCTACATTTTCCTCGACAGAAGCAACGTACCTCTGTACGATGAGTCACCTATTTCGGGCTAAACTAAGCGACCCCCTCTCCACATTGGCACCGATAAGAGCGATCCATCTCTCGGGTGTCTATTTGTTGCTGTTCGAACTGTCAATGCGGCCTTGTCGCCACTGTCCAGCAGCCTCTCCGTTTCTGCAAGCAATTTTTCAAGTTAAATATATATGTGGTTAACTATTCATGAATATAAATATGTTTAAAGGCTTAAGTTAAAACCCTGTAAGTTGATTTTCATTTTTTCACTTAATCATTGGAAATTAACCCTCTTGCACAACCCTCCCTCCTCTACTCAGTCATCACCCTCCGGGGTATTCTGAGATAAGACGGGGGGTTGAGCAAGTATAGTAATAGGCACTTATCACTGTCATTTCTCCATAACCACTAAAAGCACGTGACTTGGAAGGTAGAGAGGGTGGAGACCGTTGGGGGTTTCATGGCGTTCGCGTCCTCCCTGTTGACCAACCTTGCACTCGGAGAGTGACATGAGGATCGACGGGTGGGATTGTCCCATTGTGTTGAGATCCCAACACTCTTTCCTGGTATAGGAGGAATACAAGTATAGGGTAGTTACCTAGCAGATTTACAGTTGTTCAAAGTTTAATGTTACATTTACAGTTCGGTTTAGTTTCAGTTCTGTTCATAGGTTTCCCATTGTTAAATCTACATAAGAAACCAAAAACGTCTATTAAAAACTATATGAATACACCAAATAACTACAGATTCACATGTCTGAAACAAAATTACAGAAAATAATTTAAAACAGGACTCACTCACAAGGCTGCACACAACCACACCACTTAATCAACCAAAATCCGTCCATGAGGTTGAGCCAACCATCAAAATCAATCAATTTACATTAATTCAAAACTTTGTAGTTTGAGGAGATAAGTCCCTGATTTCCTTAACTGTGGGAAATACTTGGGTTATGCCCTAAAACGCATTATGAGGAGTACCACGGGAACCCCAAAGTAGCTGGCTAACGAGAGGAATTTCCATGCGAAATGGGAAATGACCCCCATCGATTGACTAGTAAAACCTGTGAGGAAAAAGCCAAGCATTGTATTTTGGCAGTCTTGGTGGCCAAGTGACCACCTGCAAGCCACTAGGAAGCCATTTAACTGGGGTCCATATCTTCATCACCAGTAACATTGTTTGACTCACTAAAAGACACCATTGATCCATCACATTCCTCCTCTCGTCTCAGGGGGGAGTCCCTTCAGTTTGGCCCATTGAACCAGCACCGTCGAGACCATTCTCGATGACCTTCTACACCGTTAGAAGGTCACATAGCCTCTGACTCAACAATATTCAGGACAGATAACCGAATTTGTAGCACCAACTCCCCCGGTCTACTATGCGCCACCAGCGCAAGCTTCTCCGACCCCCAACCCAGCTCCACCACCACCCTTAGGACAATTTTTTTCCCAGGAAAACCGTCCCAACCAACCAGCCCCAAACAACCAACAAGGGAAAGCCAGAAATAATTGAGCTAGGAATTGAGGGAACAACCAACTGCAAGGAGGCGACCAACAACCGAATCCTCCCAACAATGTCGGGGAAAACCAACCAGCTCAAAATCCCCAGCAACCAAACCCACCTAGATGCAATGCTCTATTACACACAAATCAGCCATGCAAACTATGCGACGTCTATGGGCACTATACACATGGATGCCCCTTCATGGGTCATGCTAAGCAAGCCATTCAGAATGAAGTTCAGCATGGTACCAATGCGTCAGTCCCAACTCAACCCAACCCGACACCACCAGACCCTCCACCCATGGTGCTCCAAAACTCGTTACCACTCCAAGGACTGGTAGCAACCACACCTGCTCCCCAACCCTCTCCCACAACTCCTGCCGCACCTCCGCCAACAAAGATAGGTGTTCACCAGCTACTAGCCCTGACAACCGAAGAGGTCAATTTACAGACCAGGAAAATCAGTATGGATCCAACATTGAACCTGCTGACCCATCAGTGACATCCACGTTCAAAACAACCAACATACCTCTTCACTTACCCCCATTTCCTCCACGCCCCCCCATACGGCGGGTTGCAAACAATGCCACAGCTAGAGCTGCAATGAGCTACAACATCGTTGATGACTTGGGCCAAACACCTATGGCCATGTCCACTCTCGAGGTACTTAAAACTTTCCTAATGCAGTGAAATGCTTTACTAGCTGCCCTCGGTACCATAGACCCCTCCAAATCCAAGTTGATCCCTTTTGACACAGATAACAGAGATCCTTGGATGCCATCAACCATTGCCTTCTAAATTCCGGTATCCATTCAGAATTTGGTTGTACACCAATGCATTGTTGACGAGGGGGAATCCAATTGTGTTATGTCAACCTTAGTCTGGCAGAAACTTGGGTCCCCAATCTTGCAACCATCCACCACTACTCTACGGGATTATGATGGCCATCCCACAAAATCCCAAGGTATCCTTCCACATGTACCCATAACAATATCCGGGAAAATAGTAATGATCGACATAGAGGTTGTCAATGCACAATTGGACTATAACCTTCTCATAGGAAGAAGTTATATGTATTCCATGAGAGCCATACCATCCACTGTTTTCTATCTCATGATTTTCCCTCATGAGGGGAAAATCGTGACGGTTAACCAATTAACTTATCACGATCTGCAAGGGCTAATGACACTAGGCAACGTTATCCCTACGGTCGACACTACCATTGACATCACATCCACCTCCTCATTGTTGAATGTGGGCCCTAGGTTTTTTTCCGACACCTCCATGACGACTTCCTTCCCCTTCGTGTCACCATCACCGACACCAAACGAGACTGCAGATTTGTGCATGCTCTCATCTAGCACGGCTGCACCTAAACTCCAACCGTAGCTGCATCCCCAATAGCAGCCACAACATCATTTGCAACCGCAATATCAATCGCAACTGCAACATCAATTGTAGCCGCAGCTGCAGTATCAACCCCAACCACAACCACATGCGCACCCCCAAATGCACTCACCAGGGAACTACTGGGGCTCCTTCCCAGTACATACAATTCCTTTTCTTTTTCCCCCATCTGGCATCATAAGTAAGCCAGTAATGGCTACCTTAAACTTACCCAACTTCACATTAGGAATTCTCGTGTGGTACCTCGACCCACCGGCCCAACCCTCGATGCCCCAAGTTGTGCCGACCCCGGTTCAACCCATTGCGGTCGAATCTCGTCCTCCACCTTGCCCACAAAAACCAACCACTGCACCTGCCTCTACCCCGCCCCACCTAAAAAGGGCTAGGGGAAAAAATCTGAAAGCAACAACTAAACCCCGGTAGACTCCGTCATGCGCCGTGTGAGATGAACAGGGCCATGCAACTCAAAAATGCCCTGAAATTACCATGCTCTACACACATTTATATTCCATGGATACAACAGAAAAAAATCCCCATGGTTATACTCCTGAGCGGGCCAACAATGAAAAATAAGTCTTTGAGAATGAACCATGCATGCGCCCTTTGCGGATGATATGGACATTATTCTCACCACTTCTAGGACTTGCCTGAGTTTCGAATGGCCCTAGCCAACCTTCAAAAGAATGCCCTTGAATGTGATATCACTCTGATGGAAGAAATCCACCCCCGACGTCCTTCTTCAGACACCATGTCCATCTATATGGTGTCTAGTTCCATAGACCCACTTATCCCTGTAGTCACCGACAACCCCTCGAATCTGTCTCATCATTGCTTCTGCAACGACAAGGAGATACTTGATGCCTTAACCGTTCCTGAATACCCTTTGGATGACATGTACCATTGCTCGTTCTTTATCCCAGAAGAACTTGTTTCACATCCTGACCAGTTCTTAGTTGAGACAAAGGATTTCTTTCATGAGAAAGTTGACTGATTCAAAAATCCCATTTCGGCACCTGATGATTTCGAAGAAGGGAACATGGACAATATCTCACCAACCATTAAAATCAACATCTCAACCAAACCTAAGATATTTGAGGAGATCATGCTGGGGGCATCCTGTTCCTTTGAAGAAATCACTTCCTACAAAGCGCTCTTCCAAGAATTCTGTGACATATTTACTTGGTCCTACATTAAAATGCCCGGGTTGGATCTGGGTTGGATCCATCCATTGTTGAGCACCACATTGACATATGGCCTGATGTGGTACCCATGCACCAAAAGCAATGACCGATCCATCCCTCCAAAGATGCTGCGGTTAAAGCCGAAATTGAGAAACTGCGTACAGCCTGCTTCATTCACCCCATTGCTTACACAACATGGGTTTCAAATCTTGTTCCCATGAATAAAAAACAAGGTACCATTTGCGTCTCTACAGACTTATGCGATATGATTTGGGAATGTCCCAAAGACAACTTCCCAACACCCTTCATTGATCATATCATTGATGCGTGTGCTAGACATGAGATCTTTTCCTTCATGGACGAATTTTTCGGATACAACCAAATTCAAATCCGAAAAGAAGATCATTACAAGACTGCATTTACAACCCCTTGGGGCACATTCGCATATCGAGTAATGCCCTTTGGTCTACAGAACACTGGAGCCACCTTCCAGCGTGCCATGACGTATTGTTTCCATGACCTCATCCACATCATATTGGTCTACCTATATGACCTTACCGCTTGATCACGGAAGCGAGCACAACACATAGATGTCTTGGGGCAAGTCTTTTTGCGATGTCACAAGTACGAAATTCGCTTGAACCCCCTAAAGTGCATTTTCTGTGTCCCAATGGGCCGTCTCCTAGGGTTCATCATGTCTCACAAAGGAATGATAGCTGACCCCCTCAAATTCCAAACCACTTTCCCTCTAACATCACCTCTTTAAGTGATGTGCAATACAACTTGTAGCATAGTTTTCTTTTTTGTGTTTTGCATCATTTTTACCACAAATCAGTGATCCCCTCCAGTAGTCGTTCTGTGTCTAGTTGTAGTGAGTCCATTGTAGAACTCTGTTGCATCATTTGCATGTGAGAAGGTAGGTGTGATCCCTTCCCTTGCGCCGCAGTTATCCCACCGGAGGGTGCGGTCCCACATCTACACATGCACCAGTATGTAGCACATATGATCTAGCTACCACCATGCTAATCAGGTCCCTAGACCTGTCCTCGAGGTCGAGGCCTCTCTGTATCTCCCTAGTTTTCCATGCTTGTGTATGGATCATCCTCTATAAGAATAGGAAGCTGCCACCATTGTGCGAAAAGTTCCTAGGTCAAGAGACAATCTTCTATACTACCTCCCTCCCTACTAATTCTTTGGGCCATCTTTTCAAAGTCAAGTCGATTTGCGTACCGCCACATGAATCACACATTGTACGTTGAGCTACCTCCGTACCCAGGGGCCCCCATTGGGTCTAGTTTTCCTTGTGCATCACTGCACTAGGGGCAACACCATTAGCAACTAGTACAAGTCATCTAGAGTCTGTTGGAGACACCCCTCACACCTTTGGGTTTGGTTTTCTGTCCTCTATCTTTTTATGAGGCCATTGTCTCATGTTTAATACATTGATTTTCTTGACCTATTACCAGAGGTCACCTCGATGTGCATGCCTCTACCACGAACTGTCCAATGCATGTATTGGTATGTTCAAGAGCTACCTGCTCCATCCATGCTGCACGGTTGGTCACCTTTGACAACCTTTCACTGTCCCGCCATGGGGCACCACCAGTGCCCCCAACTTGGTTGACCATAACAGAGTTTCTATTAAGCTCTTTTCTGACTCCTAAAATAATGAAAAGATTGCTGAGCCCCCTTCCTTTCCGCTCGTTAAAGTATAAGAAAGGGTGTCTACAACATCTCATTTACCTTCTTTTGCGGACTATGTAGACTAATATATGAAAAGGACCACCTTGGCACACTCAAGCCAAGAAATGTATCCCTCTGCATCCTTTTATGCTTTCTCGGGCGTTGGGAACGAACTCTACAAAAAAGCTCATCATGGGTTGTCTTTAAGCTCTTTTCTAGCCTTCTCATAAAGAAAAGACCGCCAAGCAAACTTGGTTTCATTTATGCTCATAAAATTATTTGAATGACCATTCAGTCAGTACATGTTTAACCTTTTTCGTCCTGGTTGGAATACCAACAGTAAAGAAGTCTCTCATCCCCCAAAGGATGGGCGAGCTCTCATATGTACACTTTTATCCTTTTTTGGGCACAGGAGACTATCAACGAAAAAGAGCCCCCATTGGAGTCTTCTTCATGCTTTTAGACTCTCTAAAATTGAAAGTACCATTGAGCATTTACTTTCTTGGGCTCGCTAAAAATCCACGAGATCGTACCATAATGGTGTCTTTAGACACCACCCCACATGTAACAATTTGACAACATTTTCACTTTGGGTCACCTTTGTTCAGAGTATTATGCGATGAGTCTCCCTTGGATCCCATAAACATCAAATGTGTCTAACCCCCCCCCCCCCCCCAGTATTTCCCATCTGTAGTTACATTCTCAGTATTACAGCTATGATCCCTCTCCTATGAGTCAGTTTCATTTGCTAGTAGGTCAGACCTGCTGTCATACTATGAATAAAGGAAGTTTGAGTCCCTAGTAACCCTTCTGCCCCTATTCCCCAATTCAGTGTGTCAGTCCCCAAATTGTCTCACACCCTTGGTTATCTCCCTCGCGCTTCTGGTCAGGGAAACATCATCGCCTTGATTAGTTTCATGTCTCCCTCTGTCGACGACAACACATGTATTCCAAAGGATAGACCCAGAGGTCCCTATATCTTGGTTTCATTAACCTCTTTGATGAGTTCCTTGGACCACTTGAGAGGATTCCTTAGTGCCTCTCAGGATGGTTGTGTCTCATGTAATCGACTCCAGCTACATCATCACACCATTGATATTCGTACAAGGTATTGGTCTGTGCAGTATTTGGTCGAAGACCCCAGATGTCTCCTGACTCTAGCACATTGATGAGTCTATTGAGGGACCCAAACAGGTTCATGTCCCTTATGATTTCCGGGTTGCGTTAGAGACAGTGTTCAGAAGCCCCAAAACAGTGCTTTGGTATAGATTCATGATTGATGTAGCATATTGTACCATAGAGACTCTGAATTTCCGTCAGTGAGTCCCTACAGTTATGTACCATTCTAGATCCAATAGATAATCAGTTGTGAAGATATAGCATTCCATGAGAATTCCATGGTTCCGACGTATCAGTTCTTTAGATCAATATTGTACTCAGCCTCTTATCTAGGCCACCATTATGTAACACCAGTTGTATATGATCGACTCGTTAATTTTTTGAACCTGGATCGCATTATTCTTTTAACATTGTTACGAGCATGGGTATGCCTGCCTCGTCCGTATACATGTCACACATTATTTGTATCTCACCCATTAATGGGAACCATATTAATACAAAAACCAAAAGCCACCATGTCCCAACCCAGGAAGCACCTCCTCTCCCCAGAAAATACTATGATGTCCATCGGCCATACGATGAGCTCCTGCCCTCACACATCAGGGGGAAATCTGTTAACCCAAAAAATCACCCGACTTTCTCTACATGGCCTACACCACACAAAGACATCCATTTTTTTACCCTTATTGACCCCCACACCCCTGTAAAAGCTCAAAAAACACCAAAAGGGGCTTTAAAACCCATAAAAAGAGCCAAAACAACTCTCAAAGGGGCTAAAGCCTTCAAAAGGGGCTAAATCCCCCAAAAGGGGCCTAAAAACCCCAAAAGAGCTAAGAAATAGGAAAAAGGGGCTTAAAAACCTAAAAAGGGCTTAAAACCCTGACCAAGGGCTTAAAACACTAAAGCAAAGAAAAAAACTATAAATATAGGGGTGGGGGTCACTCTCAAAGGACTCATTCTTTTCCTAACGTTACTCTGTCCGTATGAATGCCTTGAGGATCCATATCTCTCAAGCCATTCATCCCTCTCATTACCTTTTCTCCACTAGTCTAGTTTCTTGTATGTTGATCATTGCTCCATACCACCCAAACCAGTAGAGAGACGTAGCTTCCTTAGCTAGGGCATGGTGGTCCATCTTCTAGAAAGATTTGAGGTATAATGGTCTCAATGTGTTGTTTTGATTTTGATTTTATAGTTTAGATATCTCATTTATGCTCAGTTTATTTCTAACGTTTTTTGCTGCAGGTTCTCCATAATTTATTGCTAACAGTTCATTGTAGGTTTTCTTCCACCCAGTTGACTCTATCCTTCCGTCCTATAGAAGGAAGGTAGGTACTTCTGCACGTAGCCAGGGTTTTCCCTGGACTACACTAGCACTTGCTATTCCAGAGAATCAAGGTATGGCCAGATTTACATAATCCACTCAATCATTACATAAGGGCTCAACAAGAGCATCATGTCACTTATAATAATTTAACCTCGGAGGGAAACAATAATTCCTCCCAAACACCCACTTGTGAATTGAAATACAATTATTTATATTTCCCTTCAAAGATGAAGGGTTCCAAGAATAAATGTCCTTCCAATTGAAATTAATACCCACCCCTCAAATTTGATCAATGGTGGTGAGGCATTCGACGGTGAATCTAAGCCCCTCTCACATATATAAAGGACAGAGCTGAGGAATGGCTCGAGTTTTATATTAATTTAAAAGTATTTATGGAAATATTTTTTCTCAACATCATTTTTCTCTAAAAGGACAAGGTTGTTGAGCTTATACAAAGCGAGGCCTCTGCCGACGTATTTCATCGATGGTTTCTGGTATATATTTTTTTGGTTCTTTAGGGTTTTAGTGGATAGGGTTTTGTTATTTTTTCACCAGCATCGCTACATACACCTTAATCATTTTCCATGGTTCCGAAGGTTATAAGCTTTGATTAAGAGAAATATATCCCACCTGCTTAGATGAAGTGATGTATGTGATTGAGGAAATACGACATGGATGATAGTGATAATGCTGCTAAGAGTGATAATATCCCTTGGAACTCAACTAATTGAATGGATATGTTAGCGTGAATGAATGTGCCTCAACGAACGACCACTACTATGAATTAATATAAAATATCCTACCATCCCTGAGATTGAGCTACCATGAAGATGAAGAGTGGGTTTGCGGAGTAGGGGGGATACTAATATATGCGTCTCGTGGGACTGGATGGTGAAATACAAAGAAATAAGGTGTATGGAATAATTAAGCTTGTTATAGGAAGTATTGCGACTTCGTCTTCGATATAGAGAAAGAAGGCTATGATATTTCAGTAGCCATTTCTCTTGGACCCATGTCAAGGAGTGAGTTCTAGAAGAAGACCTACAAGGTAGCCATGAATGTAGATGAGTTGAATACCAACCACTAGTGATCCAGGTTGTGCCCAGGTGCACGCTGGGGAAACAGTCGACTGAATGAGTCAAGCTCTATTATGGTGGAAGCATATAAAAAGAACCAGCAAAGTAGGAAACACACTAGGTCGATAGGAAATATATGCACAAACAATATGCAAGAATTTGAACCAATTTATTACTTCTGCTCCATGAAATATGGAGGAATAAGATGATGTATATTACATTAATGTACATGATTATATAAGATGATGAGACGCTTAGGTGACTACTCGCTATGTTCAGTTACAAAATAATTTATAACCATTCAGAAGTTCAATCGTCGCAGAGCATGTTGGTATGTTGTATGTTGAGGCGACCCTGTCGAATGAACATGTTGAGGAGGAACTGTCGAAGGCGAACGTGTCGAATGAATATGTCAAGGTGGACCTGTTGAAGGTGAACTTGTTGGCTACTTGTTGGATCATTCCTCCTTCCTTAAGAAACAATGGTCTCCATTGTGTATTCATTCAGGTGAGGAAGCTTGTTGGCTACTTCAGTAGCAGAGTACCATTTTTCTTGCATCAAGAGTTGTCTAGATTTAGCCACTTGAAAAAAGGAATGGAGTTCATCCTTGTATGGCGTATGCGTCGTCCCACAATGGTGTCGCAAAGAAGAGGTTACTGAACATCTAGATGAATGTCTTCGGGTTCTGCTTTCTGCAAGTTGTTTTATTCCAACAATGGTACATGATATGGTCGAAGTAGATCTACATTGAAAACTGGATTTAGGCCAAGTCATGCAGGAATGTCGAGCTGGAACGCATTTTCTCCAATCTGCTTAAGGATACTGTATGGACCATATCACAAAGGTTTCCATCTTTCTGTATGGACCAGTGAACCGTTCCTTCTTTAGATGTAACCAGACCTGATCCCCAATTTGGAATGAATGAGGAATATGATCTCATTGTGTTGGGCCTTAGATTTTGTATTAGCTCATTGCAACATCTCTTGTGATTGCTTCTGGATGTTGTAGATTTGATCTCTGAACTTCAATTCTTTCTCCACTTCTCTTCCTTTGAAGTCGGTGTCGTTCGACTATGTTGAGGAACTGATTAAGTTGACAGGCGCTAAGGGTTGATATTCATAACTGATCTCAAATAGACTCTTACCAGTAGAGCTATGTTGAGCACGATTGTAGTTGTGATGTATGTATGGAAGGCTCTCATCCCATGTTTGATGATGCTTGTGGTTGTACATGTGAAGCAATTGTACTACTAAGTGATTTACAACTTCTGTTTGTCTGTCTGTCTACGGATGGAAGGCTGTCGATAAAGAAAGTATCATGTCAAGTTGTTTCCAGAGAGTTTTCCAAAATGTGATGACAAATATAGCATCTCTATCGGAAATAATGGTCGTTGGGAGGCCATAATGTTTCCACACATGTTCAAAGAATAGCTGAGCATTCTGTTGTGTTGTCGTAGTCTTCTTTAGTGGTATGAGTATAGCCATATTGAAAAATCTATCGAATACTACTAGTATTGCTTCATGCTGATGTTTGGTAGTAGGATATCCCCTAAAGTACTACATAGAAATCGATTCCCATGGTTGACTAGGAACTGGAAGGGGTGTGTACAATCCTTGTCGTCGATTCGACGGTTTAGCAATGGCACAAACCATGCACAATCGAATGTACTTTTTAACGTAAGATTTAAGTGAAGGCCAGTAGAAATACTTTTAGAGGATAACAAGTGTTTTTGCGACTCCAAAATGTCCTGCAATATTGTTCTAGTGCATGTCCCAAATGAGCTTCTATTGATGCTCACCTATTAGTACACAAAGCTATCCAAGCTTGTATAGCAAAGTGTCCTTCAGGAAGTAGTTGGTAGTTGACAACTTGTTATTATGAAGCTGTCGATAGATTGTAGAAAAATCACAGTCTACCAAATACAATTACGCCCAAGTAGTGGAGTTGTAACCCTGCATACTCATCACTATAGACAGTAGAGTAATGGGTGGTCTACTCAGACAATAGGCTGTGGAATTGGCTTTGCCTTTTTGATACTCAATTACCAACTGAAATTGTTGCACGTAATTAATCCACTTGAGTTGTCGATTTGTCTGTAGTTTCGACTGGGATGGAGTGAACTGCAAAGTTTTATGGTTAGTGAGAATGACCATTTCATTTCCAAGAATGTTGTGTCTCCATTGCTTGAGAGCTTGCACAATGGCGTATAGTTATTTTTCATACATCGAGTACCTTCTGATAGTGTCGCTGAAAGTCTCAGAATGAAATGCAACTGGGTGACTTAACTGAGTGATCACTGCATCGAGGGCATAGTCCGATGCATCCGTCTCATTCTAAAAGGGCTGATGCTGTTAGGATATTTAGACACTTAGGAGTTAGTTAAGATCAACTTGTGTAATATATCTGTTAGGTAAAAGTGTGTTTCTTTAGTATGCATTAGTATGCATTTGTAAATATTCTAATTCGACGGTCATGATATGTTCTAGACATAGAGTGATTCCACGGTTCAACTTCTCTTAGATTATACCTACCATTGATCCGTGGCTTAACACCCGATTGGTCTATGATCTCTATTTAAAGAGCATAGAGGGTCCTTGGATAGTTGATCGATTATGAGAAGCTCATGTAACTTTCTTTCTTTTGTATAATAAATTGCTCAAAGTAGATATTTTGCTGGGGCCGTGGACTGTTTCCCTCTCGAGGGTTTTAACCACGCGACAAATATAGTGTGTTGATGAGTCATCTATTTGTGTGAAGTGGTTACTCAAGGTGTTCAGTCTTTTTCGAGTACCTTGTGTATCTGAACATGGTATCAGAGCTTTTATGAAGAGCCGCTTTCGGTTTTGATCAAGATCTGGAACCAGTGTTGCCGAAACTTTGAAAGGGTTTCTGGTTCTATATTTTCTGTGCATTTTTGTTTTGTGGGATCTATTCCATTGCGTCCAGAGCACTGTTTCCATTGAGAAATAGTTTTCATTTCACCGAAAACCGTTTCCGTTTGTTCCAGAAACACCCATTTTAGCAAATCTGAAGGTATAATGTTACAGTGACGGATTTTTTTTAAATATCTCATATCTTATCAGTTTTATTATTAGATATTTTTTGTTTGTTTTAGTCTCAGACTGTTTCCTTCCCTGACTGCGTCTGCTCTTTGCTGTGCAACTTGCGCGATCGCGGCGAATCAGAAACAGTAAGGGAAAGTTTTTTTTTTCTTGTCTTCTCGGCTACGTATGCTCTTTGGCGTGCACCTTGTGCGATCATGGAAAATAAAAAACAACGAGAAAACTTGAAAACGTAGACTTTTCGGGTAAGCTAACCAAGATCTAACCCCATTGTGTGGAAAAAAAAATTGTTTTTGTTTTTTGTTTTTTTTGTGATTTGCAGGAAAAAGAAGGCAATCACGGAAAATGAGAGAGAAGAGTTAAAAAAAAAAAGCCTCCTTTCTCTTTCCATTCTTTTACGTACCTTTTAAACTTAGCTCACTTGGTCCAAAGTTGCTTTATTCCTTAATAGGTCTTGAGTTCAAGTCTTATTAAACTACTTTTTAGTGCATGCAATTTCTATTTTCAAGTTACTTTATTATAAAAGTGCAACTCACATAAATAAAATAAAATAAAAAGTGAGTCACTTAATTCTTTTAATTTATTGCCACACTATTTAAAAGTAACATCATTGTAAAAGTGAACCTCACTTATTCTACAAAAGTGATTCACTTCAAAGCAACTTTATTGTAAAGTGATTGTCAAAGGTTGATCTTGTGAAGATGGGGGTTCTTTTTTTTAGTTGGTCAAGTTAATATCTATCACGTCACTATTGGGGACATCTTCAACATTTTCTTTGATCAAGCATAACTTCATCATCCAGAATCAGTTTTCAGTACTGTTTTTTTTTAAACCGCATATTTGTTTGAGCTCTTTGCAACCAAACAGTTAGTTTACGTTTTTTCAGCCATTATTTTATAGTATGGCCGCCTCTTGTGATATTATACTTACAAGTTCTAACTATTTCTCATGGGAATCTCGTATGGAGGATGTTCTGCGAAGTAGGGGACTTTTCAGGATAACCTTAAGGAAAGAAACAGAACCCAATGATGATAATAAGAAAATTAAATAGGCAAATTGATGTGATGAAACTCGTGGATTGATTGGGATGTCAATTTATACTGATTTGCGATTCCACATATCTGGAATTGATGAACCTGATAAAGCTTGGGAAAAGTTGGAATCTGTGTTTGGTAAACATAATGGAATTCAGGGTCATCAACTTGAGAATGAGTTGCTTTCCTTGAATCCAAATGATTTTTCATGCATTCAAGACTATTTATCTAAGTATAAAACTCTTAGACTCTTATGTGCATAATGCAAGATTAAGAAAGAAGACAAACAATGTATTTATCATATTCTTTCCAAACTTCGACCTGCATATTTTGTTTTTGTATCTACATTCTACTCCATGAAAAATTCTTTGACTACAGCTAGCTATCAAGAGCCTAGTCTTGAATCCTTTTGTGATTCCTTAATTAGAGAGAAAGATAAGCTCATTCATCTTGGAATAATTAACAATGCAGATACATCTGGAAAAACCTTATTGTCCCAACAGAAAGAAAAGTCCAAGCCTCCCAAGAAACATAATTTTCGCAATAATAAGCCAAACAACAAGGGTCCCAAACCCTCTCAGTCGGCTCCTCCTTTAAAAATTGACAAAGGATCCAAGCAAAAAGGAAAGAAGACTGAGCGTCATTGCAATTTTTGTGGAAAAGATAATCATGATGAATCTAAGTGTTTCAAGAAGATGGCAGCCTTGGAAGCAGCAATGAAGAAGCACCACATCAGCCTAGATTCGTCTTCAGAATCTACCTCTCATGGACATGCACTTTGTGCTTCTGGTTACTCTTATACTGCATCTTTTTCTTCTACTTCAAATGAATGGCTTATTGATTCTGGAGCATCTTATCATATGGCTAAGGATCAAGCCATATTTTCTACTATGCATGAATGTAACACCAAACAAATATTTGTTGGTGATGATAGATCTCTAAGTGTTGTAGGATATGGAACAGTTCCAACAGAAAATGGTTATTTCAGTGATGCACTATGTGTTCCAAAAATTTCCTGCAATTTGTTATCAGTCTATCAAATTACTCATTCAGGTGAAGGTAAAACTGTGACTTTTACACCTCACCAAGTTGTAATCAAGGATTTTAAAAATCCTCAAAATTTCCTTGCTACTGGAACTGTTGATGATATTACCAGGTTGTACAAATTTAACAACTTTGGTTCATCACCTTTTCCTTCAGTTTTTGTTGCTCATAGTGATAACCTGAGCAAACTTTGGCATGAGCGATTTGGTCACTTAAATTATCGCTCATTGCAACTACTATGTAAAGACAATATGGTGACTGGTCTTCCGATGGTATCTTGCAAGGATGGTGTTTGTTCCGGTTGTGTACTTGAAAAACATCATTGGGACAGTTTTTACAAACGTGCCTCTTCGCACACCTCGGTTCCTTTGGAGCTTGTGCATAGTGACTTGTGTGGTCCTCTTCTATCTGCATCATTTTCTAGTTTCAAATATTTCTTAACTTTCATCGATGACTACTCCAGACGCACTTGGGTTTACTTCCTAAAACTTAAGAGCGAAGTATTTAACATGGTCTTGGCCTACACGACCCTTGTTGAAAAACAATTTGGTCATCAAATTATTAAGTTAAGATCTGACAATGGAGGAGAATATGTTAACAACAAGTTCACTACTTTCTGCGCTGAACAAGGAATCCAACAACAACACACTGTTTCATATACACCACAACAAAATGGTGTAGCTGAACGAAAGAACCGCACTTTAAAAGAAAAGGCCAATTGTATGATCCAATCTAAGGGGCTAAGTCTTCAATATTGGGCCAAGGCCATAAATTGTGCAAATTATATAGTTAATCACACACCCACTAAAGTTTTACAAGGTATAATATCGGAAGAAGCATGGAATAAAATTAAACCAGATGTAAGTCACTTTCGTGTGTTTGGTTGTGAAGCATTGGCCCACATTCCGGATGAAAAATGGAAAGCATTGTAGCCTAAAAGTGAAAAGTGCATATTTGTTGGATATTTTGAAGATGTAAAAGGTTATAGAATTCTTCAGCCCCATTCACATGATATAATCATTAGAAGAGATGTTAAATTTGATAAAAATCTCTTGGCCTGTGAGCCTAACTTGGTGGGTGTGCCATCTTTGGCCTACGAGCCTGATTCGGTGAGTGTGCCTTCTTCTTCTTCTTCCAACTTCCTTGACAGGTTTCCAACTCCAGTTTCTGATGATGACAATGAGGATGAAAATCCACCTCCGCCTGCTCATGTTCCTCCAATTGCACCAGCACCAATACTTCTTCGATGGGTCCATTCAACATGTGAAGCAGCTGGTGATCTTGCTGGTGATCCTAGAGATCAACGTCGAACACGTTCTCAGTTTCAACGAGCCTCTTCTCTTTTGGCTTAAGTTTCTGAGAATCATGATCCAGAAACTTTTGCAGAAGCTTCAGGAAATCCAGATTGGGATGTAGCTATGGATGAAGAATATCGTTCCTTAATAGCAAACAATACTTGGGATCTTGTTCCTCTTCCAAAAAGAAGAAAACTTGTCAGATGTAAATGGGTCTATAGAACTAAGTATGTATCAGATGGAAGTGTTGAAAGACTTAAGGCAAGGTTAGTTTCCAAAGGTTTTTTCCAAGTTGAAGGGATTGACTACAATGAAACCTTTGCCCCTGTAGCAAAAATGAACTCCATTCGCCTTGTTCTTTCCCTTGCAGCCTTACATAACTGGGAAGTCCATCAAATGGATGTCAAGTCTTCCTTCTTACATGGTGATTTATATGAGGAAATTTACATGGAACAACCTCCTGGATATGTTTAGAATAACTCTATCCTTGTTTGTCTCCTTAAGAAATCCTTATATGGCCTTAAGCAAGCTCCTAGAGCTTGGTATGCTAAAATGGATAGCTTTTTCCTTAACACTGGTTTTTCTAGATGTCATTCTAACCCCAATGTCTATACCAAGAAAGTAGGAAACCATATCATCATACTTGTTCTTTATGTTGATGATCTTATCCTCATTGGCAGTGACCCTAAACTTATAACCCATGTGAAATCCAGTCTTAAGCAAAATTTTGAAATGTCAGACTTAGGACATTTGCACTATTTTCTTGGTCTCCAAGTCTTGCAAACCAAAGAAGGAATCTTTCTTTCCCAGTCTAAGTATGCTTGTGACCTTCTTCGTCGCTTCCACATGGAAGATTGTAAACCAACCCCTTCTCCCTTCTAGTCTGGAGTCAAACTTTCTGCCACTTGTACTTCCCCTGAAGTAGATGCCACCTTGTATCGTCAGCTTGTTGGTAGTCTTTTATACTTGACTCATTCCCGTCCTGACCTTTCCTTTTCCGTTGGTCGTGTTGTCCGTTATATGCAAACTCCTCATGAAATTCACTGGAAAGCAGCAAAAAGAATACTTCAATATATTCGAGGTACAATTCAGTTTGGGATTCATTACAGTACAGGGGGGAAACCTTTGTTAGTCGGTTTCACTGATTCAGATTGGGCCGGCGATCCTGATGATCAAAAGTATACTACAGGTTATGTTTTCAGTCTGGGATCTGGACCTGTCACTTGGGCTTGTAAGAAACAACAAGCTCGTGCTCTTTCTTTAGCAGAAGCAGAATATTGAGCAATAGTTAATTCCAGTCAGGAAGCTTTATAGCTTTGACAGATCCTTTCAGAGTTTGGATTCGAGCAGCAGCAACCTACTCCACTTTGGTGCGACAATCAAAGTGCCATCAAGCTTGCCAAAGATCCAGTTCTATATCAGCGCAGCAAACACATTGAGCTACACATGCACTTCATCAGAAATATTGTTCAAGATAGTGTTATTGAAGTTCTCTATTGCCCTACAGATGATCAAGTTGCAGACATCTTCACCAAGTCTCTTACAGAAACGAAGTTTTCTAAATTTCAGTATATGTTAGGAGTTCAGGAATGTCTCCTTAAGTGGGGATAGGCTCTAATGTCTCCTTCCTTCTCCTAATAGTGTCACTTTTGTAAATCCTTCAATCCTATCCCAAGTTGTTCTTAAGGGGGGTTGTTAGGATATTTAGACACTTAGGAGTTAGTTAAGATCAACTTGTGTAATATATCCGTTAGGTAAAAGTGTGTTTCTTTAGTATGCATTTGTAAATATTCTAATCCGACGGTCACGATATGTTCTAGACATAGAGTGATCCAACGGTTCAACTTCTCTTAGATCATACCTACCATTGATCCGTGGCTTAACACCCAATTGGTCTATGATCTCTATTTAAAGAGCATAGAGGGTCCTTGGCTAGTTGATCGATTATGAGAAGCTCATGTAACTTTCTTTCTTTTGCATAATAAATTGCTCCAAGTAGCTATTTGGCTGGGGCCGTGGAATATTTCCCTCTCAAGAGTTTTAACGACGTGACAAACATCGGTGTGTTGATATGTGATCTATTTATGTGAAGCAGTTTCTCAAGGTGTTCGGTATTTTGGGAGTACCCTGTGTACCCGAACAGATGCAAATCAGGTAACACAAGTACTGGTGTAGTACAAAGCTTATTTTTTATTTGTTCAAAATCTTGTTGTTGTGTCGGTGTCCATTTGAAGATAGTTTTCCCATTTCCTTTCGTCAACTGATTCAAAGGCCATGCGATGTGACTGAAGCCAAGTATGAATCGTTGATAGAAATTCTCCAAACTAAGAAAAATTCTTAGTTCATGAATGTTTTGAGGAATGGGCCAATCTTTGAGGTTTTCTCTTGGTCGACATGAATTTCTATATATTCAATTACATACCCCAAATATTTGATGCTGGTCATCACAAATGAGCATTTTTCTATGTTCAGATATAGTTGATGTTGTTGGAGAGTGTTGAAGTTGTTTGACATGTTCTTCCCATGATTGACTGAAAATCAATATATTGTCAAGATAGACAATAATACATTTACCAATGAAAGGTCGTAGAAGGTCATCCATATATATCATGAAGGTTGCAGGTGCATTGGTTAAGATGGAAGGCATGGCTAACCATTCGAACAATCCTTCCTTGGTTTTGAAAGTCGTTTTCCATACATTGATGGACTCGATTGGAACCTAGTGGCATCCCGACTTGAGTTTGAGTTTCGTAAAGAACTTTGCACCTTTCATATTGTCGATGAGTTCATTAATCTATGGAAGAGGGTATTTATTCTTCACTAAAATTTTGTTAAGAGGTCGATAGTCGATGCACATGCGCCAAGTCCTGTCTTTCTTTGGAACTAATATGACTGGACTTCCACAAGGAGAGGAGTTGGGTCAGATATAATCCTTGTCGATCAAATCATGTATTTTCTTGCGAATCTCTTCATTTTCAAGAATGGATCTTCTGTAAACAGATGCATTAGGTAATGAAGAAATAGAAACAAGTTCAATGGAGTGTTTTACTTGACAATGCAGAGGTACTCCATCAGGTGCTTGAAATGTGTTTTGGTATTCTTCATGAATGACGTCGATCTATTCTTGTTATCGGGAGCTGTGTTGTTCGGTGAGTCGACTCATTGCTGCAATCTTCCTGGAATGTTGAATATTTATCGAGATTAATGCGAAATTTTGAGCATGATTGATAAGTTTCTTCATTTTTTGGCAGATATCATAGCAACTATTGATGTGGGTTGTCAGTCTGGTATGTCATACCATCGATTTCATATTTTGGCAATCACCTTCTAAGGCCATGACTGATATGTACTGTGTCGATCCCATAGGTCAGGTTTACCAAATAGGATGTTGACTATGGAAAGCGGTGCCACATAACAGAGTACTTCATCTTCAAAAGGATTATTGAAGTAGGTGAGTCAGCATTGTCATGTGATCCTTAGTTCCTGCCCATCCTTCATCCAACCAATATTGTAAGGCTGAAGATGTGGAGTGGTGACAAGACCTAATTTGTTCACAAGATCTTCTGAAACGAAGTTCTTCTGGCTACCATTGTCCACAACCAGATGTAATGTATTTTTCTAAACCCATATCAGTGTATGGAACAAGCGTTCTCATTCCTCCTCATCGACGATGGTCGAGGCTATCAAAGTGGTTGAGGTTGAAGCTAGGAGGGTTGATGCATCTGGATCAGAATCTACCAAGGTTTTGTCAGACAAGTCGAATGTCGACAATTTTTCCAAAAATGTCTTCCGAGCTTTTCATTCTGACGTACCATGCCATGTTGAACTGTGATAATCACACCATTTACTGGTAGGAGTTTGTTTGCTACGATCCCTCTTGTATTTCTGAAATTTCTTATTTTGATGATTAGGATTTGGCAGAGTTAGCTGAGAAGGGATCTTGAACTTGTCAGAGTCAGCTGGTGAGTTCTTGATGGATGTTCGACCTGTTGGCTTGTTTGTGAAATATTCTTTTCCTTTCTTTTTAGCTTCAAGATTGATGGCACAATGAAATGCATCCGCAAGCATACTGATAGTCAGAAACTCCACCTCTTGCTGAATGTACAGGGATAAACTGCTGACTGAATTCAGGACAAGCAATTTCTCTTCTTCTTGGATGCCAACTCTAGCCATGAGTCGATAGAACTCGTTGATGTAACTCTGTGTAGACTGGTATTTCCACTGCATTAGTTGTTGCCACTTATTATACAGTTTTTCAAGATACTTGGGCGAGTAGAACTCCTTTCAGAAATATTCGACAAATTTTACCTATGTGTCTATGGGGTCTTCTTCTTTTTCGTTCTTTGTCAATAGATTCTCCCACCAGCAGTGTACAGAGTTTGACATATTTAAGAATGCAATGGCGATCTTTTTTTCTTCGCAGAGTTGATTCATTGCATAGTAAGATTCCAGTTGTTGTACCCAATTGTCGACAGATACCGTGTCAATCTTTCCTTCAAGGTTTGGTATGTCCAGATTCATTTGCACTTTGAAGGGGCTGATTTTATCGAAGTGAGGTCTCGTCGAGGATTACCCAGAGTTTGAAGTGAATCTCATGAGAATCTCACTGAACTGGGTGAACATTTCAGTTCGTTGGTGATCCAGTGTTTTTGCTATGAGTTTTTATGTCTCGTCAGTTGCCTATCTATTGTCTCCTTCTTCGACCATCTTTTCTAAATTCGAAGGAAGTGTCTGCTTGTTTTGCTGAGTTTGTGAGCGTGTTTGAACAAACATAAGTTAAATAACTTTGATGGAAGTTCTTATGTAACTTAATCTTTGAATAAGATCTTGCTTTGATACTAATAATCCAGGTCATTCCTAGGTGCACGTTGGGGACAACATTCGACTGAATGAGTTGAGCTTTGTTATGGAAGAAGCATATAAAAAGAACCAATAAAGCAGGAAACACACTAGGTCGACAAGAAATATACACATAGATAATATGCAAGAATTCGAACCAATTTGTTACTTCTGCTCCATGAAAGATGGAGGAATCAAATGATGTATATTACATTAATGTACATGCTTATATAAGATGCTGAGACGCTTGGGTGACTACTTGCTATGTTCAGTTACAAAAGAATTTATAACGGTTCAGAAGTTCAACCGTCGCAGAGCATGTTGGTATGTTGTATGTCGAGGCAGACCTATTGAGGCGGATCGATCGAAGGCGAACCTGTCGGTTGTTGGTTGGATCAACTAGCCATAAACAAAAGATGTGGGACTTTTTGTAGGCATCTCCACCCAACACAGATCAATTATGGGGGGCATACCTAATAGCCACATATGAATATGCAATCAATATAAGAATGAAATCAAAACTATATAATGCCTTCATACTACAGGGATGTAGATTCAATTGAACACGCATTTTAGGAACACAAGCTTTAAAACAAAACTTTTGGCAGTGTAACTTTCGCTTATTCGTATGGTTTTAATTCCAGTTTATTATCCAGGGAAAGAATTTGAAACTTACCGAGTGTAGGTTTGTTAATTGAAACTTTCTAAATAAAAAGTAGATGGTAATAGAAAGGAACCCAGACATTCCTGGTAATTTATAGAAAGGAATATGGAGTTTATCACAATTAAATCTACTGTAGAATAGAGATGGTGATTCATGCTTATTTGTTTTGTGGATTTGGGATTGGTTAAAATAGTGGATCCCCTTAGTAGGGAAAGCACCTTTTCACCAATTTTTCAGGTCAATTTATGCAAAATATGGTCAAAATCAGGAAGAGTAAGAGGGAGGAGATCCTCCAGAAGATGAGAAGGGAAGGCATGCAAGCACAACAATTTGCACCCACTGTGCAATCATCTTCCATTGAAAATAAGCTACAGATCATGCCCATTTGTTGTAAGATCTATTTTTTTTTAATGGTTAGGGTTATGAAAAGAAGGTGTTGATCATGCCCTTTTGTTGTAGGATGTGTTTTTTTAATGGTTATAGTTATGATTAGGTTTTCTATCTAGGTTTTGTTTTAGTCTATGCATGATTTTTTTTCACTGTGCTTAGTCATTTGTTGTAGCTATAGGTCATATAGTACTTTGCACCTTTTAAAGTTTATAGGTCACATGACCATCAAAGCAATCAAAATTTAGGGTTATGAACAATAACATATTTACCTTTTATCCTTATGGGTTATGTGCACCCTGACACTTAATGTGCACACCTAACACTTGATTCAATGCTTTAGTATTGGATTTACTAAGAGGTGGATGAAGTTTTTTGTGTTTTCACTAATAAGAATCTCATTGCTTGATAGATGAAACTGATTAGATGAAGATTTGATGGAGAGATCCTAAATCATAACCTTTACCTAGATAATATTCTGGCAAACAGTGCTAAATAATATTCTAAATAATATTAACCCAAAGGATGATATTGTAGATAACTACAACAATATTATTTAGAATAACAACAACAATAGTAGCATTCGTATGAGGAGTTGTTTCTTTAGGGTTCCTGTAGTTTCCTTAAGTAGGGTCACTCAAGGGAAGGATAGAGGACCTTCTTGTTACTTTATGTTTCTTATTTATGAATTTATGTGGAATGAAAGAGGGGAATGGGGATGGGGTGCTGAAAATATCAAAATTATATTCAGGATGACCAAAATTTATCCAAGGAAAAATATCACATTATATTCATAAAAAATAATGAAAATCACATTCTTTAGGTACATGTAACACTATACTCGTATATTATCTTTAAGCATTAAAAAATATCCAATCGTGTGTATCTTAAAATGAGCAAAAACATATGATTTACAAAGAATAAGGGTTTGAATAAATATTCGATCATAACTTTTCTCCCTTTCTATTTCTTAACCTAAATACACCTTCCTAGCAAGGGATCTATAACTACAATATGTAATCCATCTTTTGTATGCTCATTTTCCACCATAAGCGCATGCTCCATGTACAAATTTAAACTCTCTGATTCATAATCTCTCTTCACTCTTAGAAAAGTATCCATAGTTACCATGGCCTCTAAAGGAATAATGTATGAATGATGTTTATCCTCTTTATTATATACTAGATATAGGTTTCCTTCATTCAAGTTTTCTAGACAGACATATTCATCCTTCTCAAATTTTGAATCTTTTTGTAAATACTCCTCTATTTCATTGTTCTGTTGTTGCTCAAGATATTTCCAACACTTTCTCTTTGGATTGGAACCTTTCTCTCTTGGAGGAGGTGGTTGAGCCTATGGTTTGAAATCATCTTGGAGGTGATCCATTTAATGGCATTTCCAATGCAGGCAATCTACAATCCTTGAGCCACACACCAAAAAGACAATAACATGCAATAGTGTGAAAATCATGGGAAAATTATCATAGAAATTGCAAACACTTCTAAGGATATCGAGGGTTGTTACAATGCTTGGAGGTTATGAGTAGGTGGTTTGATTATAATTTTATGTTCCCTTGATTTATTATGATGTTATGTTCCCTTGATTGATTATGATCATGATCTTTTTATGTTTAATTTCTGGCAATCTCTATTTCCAACCAACGTTTTTTTTTCTTTTCTTTTCTTTCTTCTGAAATTGTTATTTTCAAATATGCCAATTTTTTGTATATTTTATAATTATTCATTGATTTTAGATGCAACAATAACATTGAGTGTTCTATATTATCTTGTAAGTGACACCTTCCAAATTGTGGCGACAAGTGGGTGAGTCCTTTAATCCTCCAAAGTAGGATGTATCACATATTATTATGGTTATACTTTGTACTATTTATTTATCTAGACACACATTATTCATTAATTGTTTAATTAGTTGCATTCCTACACTCTTTCACCCATCCTAGTATTGGGATTTATTATATTTACTATGTTGTCTTTGTGATAAATAGTTTTTAGCAATTAGGTGCATTTACCCTCCTTAAAAACACTAGAATCAAAGAGGAATATCATTTGTCGTGTATGTTGCAAGAGATGTTACAAGACATTTTGAGTTGTCTCTTTTGGAGTACTTTAGTTGGGACTTTTTAATTGTTTTGTTTTTTTCATGGGTTTATTTGCAACATTTAGGACAATGAAAAAGAGGAAAGCAGTAGATGATTGCGAATGGGATGGAATTAATGCTATTTTTTGAGCAATTCAATATGTGTGTGTGTGCGTGTACACACACACATAACTTGCTTTATTGTATGGTCTCATTTTGTGCAACTATATTTTTGCCATTTTCTGTACTATCCCATTTTGTGTACTATGTCTGATCCAATTGTGTTTGATTCGATGTGAACTTTGATTTTATTTAAGGTTTCTATCTCAATGGAAGAGCACCTGCCCTACAGGAAAAAGGTTGGTGGTTCAATTCCTCTATTCCCTATCTACATAAATCAATGACTAATTAAATGACCAATTAACAACAATCAATGACTAAATAAATGACCGGTTAATAGAAATCAATGACTAAATAAATTACTGGTTAAAAACAATCAATGAATAAATAAATGACCATTAAAAACAATTAGTGACTAGCTACTTTAATTATCTCAGAAAAGATCTTCCCTAAATTTAGATTTTTCACGCTGCTCTGATCCCTACGTCTGATCACGACTAGGGTTCTAAACTTGTCAGTGGTCGATCTACGGGTTGGGCTGTTGCCTGGCTCATCATGAGTGCAGATAATGTTGGCATTGGGCTGACACCTCCAGATTCTGAAGATGCTAAAGACTTTCACAGGATAATCTCGGGCCATTCCTTCGAATCATCCTCGACCCCCATTCCAAAATTCTTTAAAAATATAGATGAAATTCCAACTATAGATATACCTCCACAACACCCCATTCACATCGCGGTTTCACTGGCTGATCATGCCTTGGTGGGTCAGTTCATAGGGCTCTGTCCCTTTCCCAAGTCCACAGATAACTAGATCCAAAAAAACTTGCAGCCCTTGATCAGTAATAGTGTCACCTACTACACGGTGGGGCGAGGGTTTGTCTTGTTTGAGTTCATCTCCAAGGATGATTGAGATCTGATTTTTCGTAATGGTCCATACTTCATGGGCCCCCAAGGGATATATATAAACATGTGGACTCCTGATTTTGACCTGACTATCGATGTTCCTAAAGCTGTGTCAGTTTGGGTTCTTCTTCCAAATCTGTCGATCCATTGATGGACCCTCTCCTCCGTACAAACCATTGGGGATAAATTAGGAAGATACATCAACAAAGAAAACTACTATTGTGCCAGAATCTGTGTGGAAGTTGACCTTGAAGCAGGTCTTCTGGAGGCCATTAAGTTAATAGTCGGAGAATGGCACCACTTTTCAAAAGATTGACTATGAGCAACTGCCATTCAAATGTCGTCAATGTCATGACTATGGGCATTTCCAGAAGAAATTTTTGAAGCTCCCTTCAAAACAAACAGAACGAGAAGCGAAGGAAGGTTGGACCCAAGATAAGAGAACCCAAACAAATACTAGGTAAGCTAACATAAGAGAAATGAAGAATGCAGGACCGACTATACCTAGGAAGGACGATCTACCTCAAAAGTCTCACCCTGTAGTAGGAAATAAGTTCAAAGAGCTGCAGAATAACATGAAAGAAACTTGAAATGAACCCAAAGCAAATCATGAAGGAGAAGAGTTGGGCAAATATCAGGTGGTCTATAGCCCTAGATCTGGTGGGGGAGGCTACACGGATCCCCAACCCTCCCTGAGTCACTCTATTCCAAAAAATCTAGAATCATAAGGTGAGGAATTAGAAGAGGAAGAATGGGAAATCCACCTTGACCCACTCACATAAACAAAATCTAAAAGAGGAATAAAATCAGAAAAGGAGTGGTGTGAATAATCCACGTACAGAGACAAGATTCTAGGATCCCAAGCTACTCTTGATGCCATGATGAACCCTAGAACAACCAGACAAAAAGGACAGGACTCTAAAGGGGTCTCCCACCCATCTAAAGGTAAATAATGAATCTAGTCTCCTAGAAATACTGGGGGTCAGGTAGTAACACAAATATTGATGCAATGAAAGACCTCAAGCGAATATCCAACCCCAACGTCCTACTGGTCCAGGAGACGAAACTGGAGGATGTGGATTTCCTCCAAGCTTCACATTTTTTCTGTAGAAATAGTGAAGGTTTAGCGGTTAGTGCTAGGGGGGATTCTGGAGGTGTGGAAACGCTCTAGAAAACCTCCTCCTTTGATCTTTTCCATTCACAAGTTAGTTTACACTGGATCTTCTCGAGCCTTCGACACAAAATCTCCAGTCACCTGGTAAGTATCATTAACATATATATTCTTGCTTTATATTTAGAAAAGAAAGTTTTCTGCAAAGCATTCGGGATTTACTTTCCTCCCTCCAGTCTAAAAATATTTTTTTGGCTAGTGATCTTAACATAACTCTCTTGGTGAAAGAGAAGAAAGTTGGATCTATTGTGAGAGACCCCCTGCGTGAAACAGTGGAAGATATAATCAACAGCTGGGATCAGGAATACATAAAACTGGCTAGGGGGCTCTTTCCCTGGTCCAATTGAATTCTGGGACCAAGTCATATCATGGCTCGACTTGACAAGTTCCTCTTCCAAAATTCTCTGCTCCTTCTTGGATTTAGGGATGACTCATCCATTCTTCCTTTTTGCATGTCATATCATAAACCCATTCAACTGGAGGTTTTGGAGGAGGAAAATTTGGGCCCCATTCCCTTCCATTTTAGCCCTCTTTGGATCAAGGAAGAAGGGTTTCTTGATCTGGTTCAGTCAACCTGGAACAGGCCAGTCTCGGGTTCCCCCTTCTTTGTTTGGGAGGAGAAGCTGAGGAGGTTAAAAATGGCTCTTAAGAACTAGGGAAAAAACCTGAATTCCCCTGTCATCCAAAGGATTGAATCCTAGGAGAATCTTAATCAGCACCAGAGGTGGTAGGAAGATCATCCTATGGACGTGGGCAGTCTGGAAAAAGAAACCTCTCTCCACCATGCTCTTCATGCCACTTGTAGAACTGAAGAGGAATATTGGAGGCAGAAAGCAAGAACTCTATGGCTCCTGGAAGGTGACAGGGACACCAATTTCTTTCACAAGCAATCAGAGGGACACAAGAATTTCACAGCGGTAAAATAGATCCAATATCATGGTCAGAGGGTCCAAGACTTTGAATAAATTAAGCAAATCACTCATGATCATTTCAAAAAATATTTATACTGAAAATAGCCCTCTCGGTCTGCTTCCTCCATCCCCTGTTCTTAACTTGATCCCTCCCTCAGTCAGCCTGACCTCTAATGAGTCCCTAATTAGCCCAATCTCCAAAAAATAAATAAAAAGGCCCTCTATAGTATGCACCCTAAAAAATACCATGGGTTGGATGGGTTCACGTCCAGGTTCATTAAATACTGCTAGAATACCGTTAAGAATTATCTTCATAAGCTTGTTCTAAAATCCCAGGCTTGCAGTAGAATTGGGGGAAGCACCAACTCCGCATTCCTTGCCCTTATTCCCAAAGAGAAAGGAGCTACCTCATTTGATAGGTTCAGACCCATCTCTCTCTGCAACATTGGTT
This sequence comes from Pseudotsuga menziesii, assembly GCA_001517045.1. Taxonomy (NCBI): domain Eukaryota; kingdom Viridiplantae; phylum Streptophyta; class Pinopsida; order Pinales; family Pinaceae; genus Pseudotsuga; species Pseudotsuga menziesii. Next base: position 453,993 of record LPNX011173688.1, read on the forward strand.
ATAAAATCATAACCAAAATCATAGCCAACTGTATCAAAAGCCTGCTCCCCTCCATCATTCCTGAGAACTAGGGAGGCTTCATTAAAGGTAGACATATAGAAAACAACATAATTCTAGTTCAATAAGCAATCCACTCCAGTTTCCAGCGAAAAGAAAAAGGTATGATTGTCAAATTAGATCTTGCCAGTGCCTTTGATAGAGTTCGTAATGAGTTCTTGTTTCAGGTTCTTCACATATTTGGATTTGATCCTCGATTTATTAAATGGGTTCAAGCCTGCATTAGTAATCCTTGTATTTCCCCCTTGGTCAATGGCCATGCAGCTGGGTTTTTTCAATCCACCAGGGGTCTTCATCAAGGGTGTCCTCTCTCCCATCTTCTATATTCCATCCAAGACTTTGCACTAAGCTTTCAGTTATCTCAAAGACAAAGGAATAATTGCCTTATTGGAAATTGCATTGCTCAGGAAGTCAAGGAAAAAAACCACTCTCAGCTCGCAGATGACACAATTCTCCTCTGTGGAGAAAGCATCCAATCAGCTAAAAATTTCAAATATGAACTTGACCTTTACCAAGAATCCTCAGGAAGTAAGATCAATTATGAGAGGAGTCATATTTTTGGGTGGAAATGCAATCCCAGAGAGATGTTGGAAAATTCTAGAGTCCTCGGTAATGAAGGGAATACTCAATGGGAAGCCTTCAAATACTTAGGTGTTCCCGTCTTCAAAGCTTCTCCAGATTCGACCAGCTGGCTCCCTATTGTTGATAAAATCAAGCCTAGAGTTCATTCGTGGGGCACTTCCTGGCTCAACCCGATAGGGAAGGTGGTGCTCATCAAAGATGTCCTCTCTAGTATTCCCATTTATCAGTGCTCCATTCTCCTAGCCCCTAAGGGAATCATTGCTCTTATCGAAAAAATTCTCAGAAACTTCCTCTAGAACATATGGAAACAGTCTGGGAAAAAGCTGCCCCTTGTAAGTTGGGGGAAAATCTCCAAACCATTGCTAGAAGGTGGACTCTAATTAAGAGATCCAAGAAGCCAAAATCTCGCTCTTGAAGCAAAAATCCTTTGGAAAATTGTATCTAGGAAATACTCCTGGTGTAAAAGAGCTCAGTGGAAAAAATATTTTGCGAGGACTCGATTGAGGTGCCTCAACAAACCTCTAGTGGCCAAGAAAGGCTCTCCCATATTCACTATTTGCCTCAAATATTTGAGTCTCCTTTTGACCAGGTTGCACTAGATTCTCAGGAATGGGAAAAAAGTCAATATTTGGGATGACTCCATTATTGGAAGGTTTCCAATTGGTCAAACCCCGAGCATGGATCAGCTAAAAGACTATCTTCACACTTATAATATAACCACCCTCTGGAATATCTCTGTTTGGGACATTAACATCAATAATTCTTAGAAAAGCTAACAGATCTCATGTCCTTCTCATCTTGAGGGTGAAAAAATAGTCCTGATCTCTTAGCTTCAAGGTAAGTCCCCGATTTCAATGAGATCCAAAGATTCTAGAGGTTGGAGGGCTAAGTCCGAGACTTATACCACCGCCGTCAGTTATAACATGCTGGCTAGCCATCAGTCCTCAACCAACCTTGCTATTTGGAAAAGTATTTTGAACATGAAAAATCTCCCCAAGGTGTATTTATTTATTTGGACGTCGGCTCATAATAGGATCCCGACTGGTGATAATATGAAGAGGAGAGGTTAGTAAGGTCCAATCAGGTGTCCTCTTCGCTCTACCTTTGAAGAAACTACTGAACATGTCCTGCTCTCCTGTTCTTTTGCAAAGGAAGTCTGGAATATCTCCCTACCCAGTAAAAATGGCCCAATAAATATTCCTGACACTATTCATTCCATTTTGATTGATTGGCCCAATATTTCCCCTTTTTCCAGCTTAAAAAAAGGAATCCTTAAATCTTGTTGGTTGGCGCTCCAAAATTTTGTATTGTGGAAGCTCTGGTTGGAGAGGAAATCTAGAACATTTAGGGACAAGACCAATCAAGCCAAGCAAGTGGCTTCTAAGGTGCCAGGTCTGCTGGGGGATTTCCTCAGCTCCATCTCATGTGACTCATCTGGCTTTCCCCTCTCCCCATCTGAGGAAGCTTGTCTTCACATCCTCACCCCTGATTTACCTTCTCGATATCCATCGGGCAGTATGACTGTAAACTATTGGGAGATTAGGATTGAGGACACTCATTTCAACATTTGGATAAATTTTTTTCATAAAAGCATTCTCTTATTTGATGGTTCCTCTAAAGGTAATCCTGGGGAGGAAGGGGGGGAGGGGTTCTTTTTATCTCGGATGAAAACAAGAATTTTCCTATTCATGGAGCCTTGGAGTTGAATCAAACAATATGGCTGAGGCTCTGGCCCTTTGGCAAGGTCTCCACCTTGCCAAATATCAAGGAATCAATGACATCATGGTGATTGGCGATTATAGACATGTTATTCAAGCACTCAACACAAGCAGCCCCCCTGCGGATCTGAAGATACGAAAGCTAATTAAGAAGATCCAAAGTTTCACTTCCTCCTTTCAAAAAATCGAATCTTTTCATGTTCTTAGGAAAAATAACAAGCTAGCCGACTTAGCAGCAAACCATGCTTCTTCTCTGGACCAAGTTATTCTCAAGCCAAATGATCACAAAAATAGTTGTTTTATTCCCTAAATTTGTTAGCCCCCTCTTCCTACATGACCGTGAGCTTAAGACTGTTGGGACCTATGTCGTGTCCCTCCATGTGGTTCATCCAACTATTTAAGGTGTGTCCCATCCACACTCATGGCACGCACTGGTTCTCTGGGCTAGCACGTGGTGGATGGCATGCACCACGGGCTGGATTTAATGAGGATGAGAGGTGGTTCATCCAACCCTACTCCCTATCCCCTCCATCATCTGTCACCTTGATTGTGTATGCCCTCATCCCTGTACTTCCTAAGATCTCCTGTACTCCTACATCACTTGGAATGATGACGCGCAAAATCCCTGGGTCTATACAAGGTGGGAGATGGTTTCCTCTTCATCATCGTTGCTTTATTTGTAGGGTTGATGTATTTGTAAACCCAACCGGATCTCTGCTCCTCTGTGTAATCATGGAATCCCCCTCTGAATACTCAACTTCCTCCCCGCTCACTCTGCACGTTGAAGATGACATCCGAGACATCAGGAATAAGTTGAAAAGAATGAATTGCCTTCTACATAGCATGGACATAGAGCTAAGATGTCGTTTGGAGAATGTGGATCAAGACATGATCTAGTTAAGGAAGGAATTTGAACTCGGGATCTAGAAAACTGAACAGGTGTTTATCAGGTTTTTGGCTGAACTGGAAATTAAGGTTGAAAAACTGGAACTGAAAGTGATGAAGTTGGAAGTGGAGGCTCGCACTGGATCCTCCTCGCTTGATGGAAGAAGTTATCGTTAAATCATGTATTCTCTACTTTTGGACCTTTTTGCTTGCTATGGTTTCTTTTGTTTATTTTACTTATGTGTAAAAAACTCTCTATGTTCATTTTGGGAAACTCGATCAGTATGGGATGTTTTATGAATTTTTGTTTGCCGCATCCAAAAGGGATTTTGGAATTTTCACTACCTCAGGGGCGTCTGAACTCTGTGGCATTTTTACAGTGGTTATACCACTGCCTCTTAATATAACCGTTTCTGTTTAAAAAACAACAACAACCTGTGACTAAATAAATGGCTAAATATACTACCAAACAACAATAATTAATGACTACACAATGACAACTGATGACTAAATAAATGACCAAACAGTGACAATTAATGACCAAATAGAGGCAATTAATAACAAAATAAATGATTGAATATATGACTAAATCATGAAGTAATTGAAGCGATTTATGACCAAGTAATAAATGACCAATTTGGTTGTGTGATAAGTGTCTGCTAATTTATGACCAACAGTCACATGGCCAAATTTATTGTCAAAACCCCAAAATTTCCGAAAAATTTTAATTTTTTTTTAAATTACAAGACATTAACGTAAAGCAGTTTAACTAACATTAATTATTTATGTGTTAACAGCTTGCTATTGAATTCATCAGTTGGTTATGTTTATTTATAGAACTGATCTTTCCGTTTACTGACTTTTGTTCCTCTTTTGACCATAAGGTGAAACTGACATGCAAAACTAGGCTTACTTAGCTTTCGAGCTAACGCAACGGTTTCCACTTTTCTCACAGATATACAGGTAAGAGGTTATGGCGCTGCATTTCGTAATTCTAAAGTATTTACTATAAGTTCGTCGTAAGAGAAAAAGCTCGAAATAAAGTAAGAGATAGTCCATTTCAACTTTTGTTAAGGTATATTCAAACTGGTTTCTTTCTAGCAAAAGTAAAATTATGTTCCTATTGATCTGTCATCTTCTCTATTATATTGCTGTTGCAAATTATACAAAAGTATCTTATTAACTCTTTAAAATCAGAGTAGAGAAACAGAGTTATAAAATCTATAATAAGGATCCAAATGTAAACAAGCATTTCAAGTCAAATGAAATATGATAAGGGGCTTCCTGTATTACTGCAAGGGTTTGGCCTATTCTTGCCAAGTCCTCACTTATTATTGAGGATATCACTTTAAGTAAAACATCGTCTCCACATGGTAAATACTACTTCCTTGTCTTTAGTAACTGGTACTACAGATGCTAGTTTAATCTTTGTAAATAAATCATTTAAGAGATAAGTAGAAAGAAAATTATACCTAGCTTTCTACCATCATGCCTTCCTTTATGAACTTCTAAACTATGCTAGCAAATAAAGGAATTTAGCTTATAAAAGCTAGAAATCATTGAATAGTTCTATAACACTTATCATAGCCCCTTTTCGCTTGAGCTAAAACATAAGACTAAACGTTACAAGGGTGATTTTTACTCTAGTGATAAGTTATTACTTTTAAACAAGGAAATGATTTCAAGGCTAATGGAAAAACAATAATATGACCCAATGATTATATAGTTTGCATTATTAACAATCTATGGTCTTTATGCTATTTATTATTTTTACTTATTAAAGAGCTTAAGGCACTTTATAATATAAAAGGGATAGTTTATATTAGATATGCGCCAAGGTTTCTCTTTATAAACTATAACATACAATGCAACCCTCCAAGGTATAAATGCTAGGTTAACAAGGTTCAGATTCCCAATCGAATACCTTCTAACCATCAAGCTTATAAATACTATGGAGTCGATATAATATTTTAATATAATTTCCAATGATTAAAAAAATAGGGTGGAGAATAATGAAATAAATCATTTGCATGCAGCATAGGTTGAGAATCAGGCACGGAGACTTTGGATAATCTTTGCTCTTACGAATGGTTGGGAAAAAATCATTCCTCCATCGAATAGTTGGTTGACTATATAACAAACCCACTCTGCGTTGATAAATTTAGCAGCTGTCGTGGCAAAACTACAGCCATGCACTGCGTGGATAAAAGACTTGTTGCTAACCCTAATCTTCATTGTCTCCACCTCCTGCGGCGTCTATCGCTCTGCGACGGTGCTGTGCACCTTTGCGTGGCCTCTCCTCTGTAAAGTATCCTCCATGTCAATCCCTGGTCTTGGCTTGCTCCATACGTTGCATATTGATGTTTATTTCTTTGTTCCTCCATTATTCCTTTCTCTGCCATACTGAACCGAACCCTTGCTAGTTTTAACGCATTCCTCCGTGGTTTCGATGTTAGGACCTACTGTCTTAGCATTCTCTACAAGGTTGAGGGTTATTCTTCCTTTTACCTCCCTGCAGTAGGGTTGGCTCCTTGCACGCTAGTTGAACGCTGCTTCCAACGGTCGTGTATTCTCAACGAAACAGGTAAGAAAGATGAACTTAAAACCTTGCTTACTGTTTGTCTTAAATTTTAAGTTTTCTTTAAATATGTTACAACATTCTCATGTAGGGTTTATTCTTTGTGATTACAGGTTCTTCAAACTCCAAGTGCGTGGCCTTTGGTAAGAAGACTAGGCAGCAGGCTGCAATTATGGTAAGCCTGGTTACACCATGGCTCCTCCTCCTTATGGTTTTCAGTTGGAACCTTCGAGGGTTGGCTTAAGAAGCCTGAAACCTTTACTACTTCAGTTTGGTCTTAAAACTGTTGGTTAAAAGAATTAATGGAAGAAACCCTTCACACGATGTGAGGGCATTGCGGCTTAGGCCGAGGTTGTAAATATTAGTTATCTTTTACGATTTAAGTGCTGTAAAGAGAAAAACTAGGCTGCAGCCTGTTTGCGAAGAGGTTATGACCTCGACTCCTTGTTTTACTGTATATTTTTGGAAACACTGGGTGTTTTTGCCCATAGTCTACAATATAATATAATATACTGTCTTTCTTCTTCTGTAGCTTTTGTTTGTATTACTGCATTTAATTTTAATTTACGATCTGTGTAAGAAATATATAAAATACAGGCTTATGACAGCCTTGTAGTGTTGATTTATAATGCGGCCATAAGTAAATTATTGTCTTCTCTTAAAATTATTATTTTATTTGTATAAACTGGTATTTATAGGGTTAAACCCTAATTTTTACAGTTGAGAATCATTACAGTTTCTTAATTTGATATTATGTATTAAAATACAAAATCTGTTTGTATCTGTGAGTAAATAAATGATTATTACCCTAATGATTAAGCTCGATATACGAGCAGTCTATTGTTCTGTTATTTACCTTTATTTTTAATCATGCAACTGAGTTATTTTACTATAGATAAATTCTTTTATAAAATTGCTGTCAGGGTTATGTACCTGGGTTATACTTTGATTTACTTGTTATGTAATCTTGTTAAGTGATATATATAGGGTTTATTCCCTTAAGCGATATAGGTTCTTATATTTTGCTTTTAATTTATTTTAACAAAGTTTCTTGGAAATCTCAAGTTATCCTGTAGAACAGAGTATTTTTAACTCAGGATTGTAATTTAAATAATATTGTCGTTCCTTAAGTTTAAAAGTATAATATCTTTATGTTGGATAATATAAAAGTATAATATTATTATAATAATAATACTTACTAAAACAAAAATAATAATCCTGTCTTTATTGGAGTATTAGATTCTCTAAATGTATAACCTTTGTTTATTTTATAGCATATAGAAGATAGCATTATGCTGTTGTTCTTCCTGTACTGATATGCAGTTACTTAAAGAGTTTTGATAATATTTAATCTGTCTGTTAAGTTAGAATATTACTTATGAAAATAAAAATAAATCGAATAATACTTCTTATGATCTATCTTATATAACTATATATATATAGTAGCATACATTTATAATCCATACAAATTAGGGTTACCATTTCTAAATAATGTTATAAATTGGTTTAACAAGAAAAGGAAAAATAAAGGAAAAGATAACATTAATGTAATACATCAGTTCTAACTAGTTTGCTTGATTATAGAGTTAAGATTACATTTATTTACTTCTACATTCAGTATTGTTACTTGGACATAACCAATTAAATTATTTTTAGACTAGAAGGAAGAAATAGTAATGTTTTCAGTACAATAGAATAGAACTAAAGTATCCTTAATCTTTCTGCTTTGATAATAAGACTACTGAAACGATTACTGAACAAAAACTAGTTTTATCTGTAAGCATGAACAGCTATCAATAAAAACAACATTTCCTTCTGATGATATGTAAAGAAACAAATTTCTAAGTTATAATCTCATCATACATCTTTCTATAATTTCTACCTCTGTGCTGGAGTATGATCTGGTACGCCAGATGTGGAAAAACACAGCAGGTCTTTATTTTTCATCAACAGTTCAACTACTGATAAACTAGAACACCTACATCACTAACCAGCTACTTCTTCTGTCAAATAATACAAGCATAACATTCATCCATTCATACTCATCAAGACATAAATAGATAAGTGATAGAACCTATTTGAACTGAGACAACAATAGCAATGGGAGGCCGTTCCTCCCTACCAACTCCTGGAGAGCGCTCAGATAGCGACTCTTCAAGACCCCTGAGCTTGCTCTGGTCTCCCTGGCTGGAACTAGGTGCAGTAAAATCAGATACCAGTCTTCAAACTCAGTATTAACTCAGAACTTATCAGTCAGTTCTCCCAGCTAAAAAGCTGTAATAAACCAAGTTACTGCAGCAATCCTTTCACACAACTTCCTTACTGTTTTCCCTCTTTCCTCAATGAATTTCCTGAATAACATTCACCTGAATGAATTCTCTCTGGAAAATATCTGAGTAGCCTCATCTCTCTTCATTGAGTACTTTTAAAAGATTGCCTAGGTCTTTTTTGGGTTAACTGTCATTTAATGAGCCACCTGCTCTGATCCCACTTTCTTGGGGGATAATGACCCCAAATGTAGGGAAGTTTCCAGATTCAACTTAGGAAGTGTTTGAGGATGCTGCCACTTTTCTTTTGCCTTCCACCTAGTTCCATCCACCAGTTTGACCAGTAACCTCTTTTTAACAGCTCTCCCATGCTGTTGTCTCCACAATTTATTTATTAATAATAAAAATATTCTGAATTACATTCCAATTTTGTTGACTCTGCTGAGTCATCAATTTCCTACTTAGCATTAAATTTAATATAATGTCTCAGGAATATAATTAAAACAATTTACATAATTTTACAAAATTGGGGTATGTGACATACACACCCCCTTAAAATGTAACATCATCCTCGATGTTACTTATTCTTCATCCTCTGCAACCTCCTGGAACAGATTCGGGTATGCTTCCCGCATCTTACTTTCCAGTTCCCAGGTAGCTTCTTCAGGACTAAGGTGCTTCCATTGCACCTTCAGCTGTCCAATCGTGTGGTTCCGCAGAGTAATTTCCCTCCTCCAGAGGATACAGTCCGGCTCCACCAGAACTTCTCCTTTTGGTTCCACCTGTACAACATTCCAATCAATTACATGAGTAGCATCATGAACATACTTTTTTAGAACAGAAATATGGAAAACATTATGCACTTTCAAATTAGGTGGTAACGCTAACTGATATGTAACTTGACCAATTCTGGATAGAATTTCAAACGGACCACAGTAACGTGGTGCTAGTTTTGCAAAACTCCCTAGTCTTAAGGAGCTTTTCTTTGGTCTTACCTTTATGAACACGTGTTCACCCACCTGGAACTCTTTAGGAGTTCTTTTCAAATCTGCTTGACTCTTTTGTCGATCCTGTGCCACCTTTAAGTTTTCCTGCACTTGTTTCCCAATCTGCTCCATTTCCTTCAATAATTCAGGTCCTAACACCAATATATCTACTGGATTATTCCAGGAGATAGGAGTGTTACATTTATGCCCATACAGAATTTCAAAGGGGCTGAACTTAGCTGAGGATTGATAGTTATTATTGTAAGCAAATTCTGCTAAATGCAAGTAATCCTTCCACTTACCTGGCTGATCCTTAACATACATTCTTAACAGATCTTCCAACACCTGATTCACTCTTTCTGTCTGTCCGTCTGTCTGAGGATGGAAAGAGGTGCTGAAATTCAGTGTTGTGTTTAAGCCTTTAAACAAGGATTTCCAAAAATCCCCTGTGAATTTAGGATCCCTGTCTGAAATAATAACCTTAGGTACTCCATGTAACCTAAAAAATTGCTTTAGAAATATATCTGCTATATTGGCAGCCTTGTAGGTAGTCTTGACAGGAATGAAGTGTGCTGCTTTACTTAAATTGTCCACCACCACCATAATGGAATCGTTCTGATTCTGATTTCTGGGTAATCCAGTAATGAAATCTAAGCTGATTATCTCCCACTTCCAACTAGGAATAGGCAAGGGACGTTGCAATAAACCGGCTGGATGTTGGTGTTCTGTTTTCACTTGTTGACAGTCCAAACATCTAGCTATATACTCAGCTACTTCGGATTTCATATTAGGCCAGAAATATTCCTTTCTTAACATGGTGACAGTCTTCTGGTAACCTGGATGCCCTGAGTAAGGGGTTTTATGAACTTCGTCCAGAATCAACAATTTAACCTTAGGCACATTAGGCACATACAGTCTGTCCTTAAACAATAAAAATCCATCTTTATTTAAACTATAACCTTTTATTAAACTTTCTGTAGGTTCTTCTTTAGCTATAACTTGTAATTTTTGATAAATTTCATCCAATTTTATCCCTTCAGTCAGCTGTTCATTTAAATCATAAGCATAAGTACTGATTGCTGCTGTAAATTCGGCTTTGCATTTCTGCTCAAAGCATCAACCACCTTATTTTCTTTTCCTTTTATGTGCTGAATTTCGAAATCATATTCACTTAAGAAGGCTAACCATCTTGCTTGCCTTGCATTTAGGTTAGGCTGATCTAAAAGGTATTTCAAACCTTTATTATCAGTCATTAAAATAAACTTTCGGCCTATTAAGTGGTACCGCCACATCTTTAAGGCATGAATAATAGCAGCAAGTTCTAAATCATAAGTGGCATAATTCTTTTCGTGGATCTTTAACTTCCTAGACTCATAGGTGACGACATGCCCATCCTGAGTCAGCACTCCGCCTAAACCATCATTACAAGCATCGGTGCATACCACAAAATCCTTATTAGGATCTGCTATTCTTAGAATAGGCGCAGTTGTTAACAGGGTTTTTAATTTCTTAAAACTTTCTTCACATTTTAAGTTCCAATCAAATTTCTTGCCTTTCTTTTGCAATGAAGTGATTGGATTAGCTGTTTTTGAAAAGCCTTCAATGAATCTCCGGTAGTAACCGGTAATTCCCATGAAGGACCTAGCATCTGTTACGTCTTTTGGGACTGGCCAATCTTTGATTGCCTGAATCTTTTCAGGATCCATTGAAATCCCTTCCTTAGTCACTACGTGACCTAAGTACTAGATTTCATCCTTAAAGAAATCACACTTACTAAACTTCGCAAAGAGCTGTTGCTCTCGTATCTCTTGTAAGACTATCTGTAAGTGTTCCTTATGTTCCGCTTCATTTTTAGAATAAATTAAGATGTCATCGATAAATATGACAACAAATTTATCTAAGTATTTATGCATTATATTATTCATCAGACACATAAAGACAGCTGGGGCAATAGTAAGCCCAAATGGCATTACGACAAATTCATAATGTCCATACCTTGTTCTAAAGGATGTCTTGAAAATGTCCTCATCTTTAATTCTCACCTGATGATATCCTGATCTCAGGTCTATTTTTTAGAACACCGTAGCTCCACGCAGTTGATCAAATAGATCATCTATGCGGGGCAACGGATATCTGTTTTTAATATTCATTTTATTTAGTTGACGGTAATCTATGCATAGTCGCATAGTTTCGTCTTTCTTTTTAACAAAGATTACTGGTGCTCCCCAAGGGGACACACTGGGTTGAATATACTTCTTATCTATTAACTCTTTTAACTGTGATTTTAATTCATTAAGTTCTAAAATATTCATACGATACGGAGCTTTCGAGCTAGGTATAGCACCTGGTACCAACTCAATTGTGAAATCCAGTTCCCTCCTGGGAGGTAATCCTGGAATTTCCTCCGAAAAAACATCAGTAAATTCGTTTAACACAGGAATATCCTTTATTTTTATTTTATCTTTTTTAGATTTATTTGCCTCATCTGTAATAGTTACAGCATAGGCTTTGCACCTTTTTCTGACTGCTCTTTTGAGTTGTAAGGCAGAAATCTGCCTAATTACAATTTTCTTAGGAACACCCTTAACTGTTACTGGTGGTTCATTATTATTTACACACGTAAATGTTTTATCAAAACAGTTTAAAACTACCCTATGCTGTTCTAACCAATCCATTCCAATCAATAAGTCATACGAGCCAAGTGGCAGAACATTTAACTTAACAGTAGTCTTAAAATCATTCATAACTAAAGCACATTCCTTAACATAACAGGTTACTTTCCATTTTTCCCCTGTGGCTAATTGAACTAACCAGGAGTTATCAAACTTTTCAACAATCAAATTACACTTTTCTACTATCTGAGGTGAAATGTAACTAAGACTAGCACTTGGATCTATTAATATAGTTACAGGGGTTTGGTTAACCATACCTTCTACTTCCACCATGGAAGTTCGATAATCAGCTTGGCGGTTTTCCAATGCTGCATTGATTCGGGGCATAGTCCTTGCAAAATCTCCAACAGTCATTTCATCTTGTATAGTATGAATATTGCTGTTTTGCTTCTTCCAATTTGGGAAGACTGAAGCATAGTGCGGGCCATTGCACTCCCAGCACTTAACAGGCTCCTTCCGTTCGAAATTCTTAGTGAAATTTCCATGATTGTTTGAAGCTTCCTTGCCCTTGAAGTTATTGGAATTATTGGAATTATTAGGGGCACCATTTCTGTTTCCCTGGAAGTTCTTACCATTAGAATGATTTCTGTTCTTATTATTCCTGAAATTTTTCTGGGGTACAAACTCTTTTTTCTTGAACTCAGACTGATTACTGTTCTTTTTAGCCTTCCAGTTGGCTATTCCTTCTTTCTTTTTGTTCTGTTCAAAACAAAAATTAGCCTTCCGCATGGCTTCTTCCAGAGTTTTGGGGTTATCATATTCGATTCTGTCCTTTATATGATAGGGCAGGCAGCTGAGAAACCGCTATACTTTAGGTTTCTCATCAACTAAATACGGCACATACCTTAACAGACTTAAGAATTTACTGTTTAAGTCCTTCATAGTCATGGATCCTAACTTTAACTCATAAAATTCTTTCGCCCTTTCTTCATAGTATTGTTCGGACAGAATTTTTTTTTTGAAGTACCTTTTAAAAGTACTCCAATTGACTTCTTTTTCTTTGATTCCCTTGACTCTTTTCAGATATTGCCACCATATATCTGCCTTTCCAGAAAGATTATAGATGGCCATTCTCACCTTCAGTTGATTTGAATAGTTGTATATCTGAAAATATTTTCTCATCCCAGATAACCAGGACTCTACCTCTTCCCCTTTTTCAGTCTCTCCGTTGAAAGTTGGGGGCTTTATTTTTTTGAACTCCCCAGAAATCTCTTCGTATGGCCTGTACTTTTTCTTTCTGTTATACAATTCAGCCTCACTATTGTCACTAGTAGTGTAGTAGCTTTGTTGTTCCCTGAGCCCTTCAGATGATGAGCTGCTTTCAGTCTTTACCAATTTCATCTTTTTAGATCCTTTCTGATGACTAGCTTCCTCAGATTCGGATCTTTTACTCCTCCCTTCTGTCTGGAATTTTTCTATCAAGATTTGGTTTAACTCCTCCTGAGTCTTTAATATCCTCTCGTTATCCTTCTTGACTGATTCCATTTCAGTATTTAAATCCTTTATAGTCTGTATCAACTCTGAAGAGTGAGCAGTTATCTCTTCTAACAAAGGTTCTTTAGACATCTGTCTTGTCTCAGTGTTTGGAGACTCCTCCTCAGCATATTCTCCTAACTTCTCCATACCTGCCCGTTAGATTCAGAAAAGAAATTTTCTGCTTTTTACATAAAACAAAAATACAGGTTAGTACATGATTTTTACTGTTCTGTGGAAACTAGTTGGGCCACATCATGGCCCAGTGTTTGAACCATGCTCTGATACCACATGTCAAAACCCCAAAATTTCTGAAAAATTTTAAATTTTTTTAAAATTACAAGACATTAACGTAAAGCAGTTTAACTAACATTAATTAGTTATTTGTTAACAACTTGCTATTGAATTCATCAGTTGGTTATGTTTAGTTATAGAACAGATCTTTTCGTTTACTGACTTTTGTTCCTCTTTTGACCATAAGGTGAAACTGACATGCAAAACTAGGCTTACTTAGCTTTCGAGCTAACGCAACGGTTTCCAATTTTCTTACAGATATACAGGTAAGAGGTTATGGCGCTGCATTTCGTAATTCTAAAGTATTTACTATAAGTTCGTCGTAAGAGAAAAAGCTCGAAATAAAGT
>LPNX011173694.1:0-13171 GCA_001517045.1 Pseudotsuga menziesii
ATATGGCTCTATGTCTATACGAATAAAAACTCATATATGGTCTAGTGTGATGGAATATCATAGTTATTTTTTAAGTGTGAGAGAAATAGTTTGGTGGATGACCCTTGTAGTTATTGTGTTAGGCTTATATGTTTTGTTTGGAATCAAAGCCTAAAAACGTACTGATTTATGTTTATAAAAATAAATAAAAATTCTATATTTCTACTTTGAAGAAATAATATAGTATTTTTAATTTGTATAAGAGTATTAATTTAGTGGGTGGCCTTTATAGTTATTTCCATTTTCTTACTTGAATTAAAATATTTGAGGCTGTCATAGGAAACCCATGCTAAAGCCCAATATGGTAACTCTAAATGCATTTAATATGTAAGCATTAGAGAGAGTATATAACTTTTGAAATCAGTGATTAGAATCGATAAAGAAATGCCAAAGGATATGATATAATAGTTCAACGATATAAACTTGGAGGTGCCAAGTGATATTATATAATAGTTCAACAAAATACATCATTTGAATAATTCAAAGTATTTAAAAGAAACTATAAACTTTGTGTATAATTAGAATAGATTTATGATTCATAGTTTGAACACTTTTAAAACCAATATTAATTGTTGGGATGTGGACTATTTGGTGTAGGCAGTAAATACACATTATATTATTTTCTATATACTAAGAGAGGAATGCATACACATTATATCATTTGCTATATACTAAGAGAGGAAGGTATATAACTGAATACATATTCTTATCAATATTATGTCAAGTTATATAATCTTTACAAATATGGATTTTCTTTTAAAACAATTTGAACATATTATTTATATAATGTCATAACATGTATATGAATTCTAGGCATGTAATATATTATCATGAACGACCAAATGGATATAAAACCTTAAATTTCAAATTAAAGAAAATGAGTATTTGTAAAATGAATATTTTCCCTAAATATATACAAGTGTTGTAATATTGATATCTCAATTTTGAGTGATGTGTATTTTTAGTATATGATTTTAACTTGAGTTATGTAACTTATAAGAAACCCATTTACCTTGTAAACAAGACCAAACTATTTCATGTGGGCTATTCTATCTTGTATTTTCTTCACTCAAACAACCTTATAAAATATTTTTGAGAATAATATAATAAAAATATGGTTTAATAAAATACAACTACACTAAATCAATTGATAATATAAATTACCTTCCTTCATTTATAAAAGGTAAGAAATACCTTCTCTATCACTCACCAGAGGCAATTTGATATATAATTTTATTCATAACTTGTCAAATTATATAGCTTAGAAACATCTACATCGTGCAACCATTAAATATTAATCAACCATTATAATATTAATAATAATAACTTATACACACACATCCACATTCTACCAACATTTCAATATTAAGAAACTTAATACATAAATGCACTTAAATATACTTAGTCTAATGGAATATATATAGAAGTAAAGAAAGAAGTCTGTTGATACCTTATCTATACTAATACCTTACTTATACTAACATGAAAGATGTAAACCTTAATCAAAGCACGACAAATTATACAAACATGTAGATGCAGATATTTTGAACTTACTAAAGCTCTTTATTATAGAATATCTATGTATTGTCTAAAAATTTTAAAAATAATAAAAGCGAATGGTAAAATATTTGTTATGTTCAACGATACATTATGTGCATGTATATCAAAAATAAGCAAAAGTAAAACAAGGAAATGAAGAATAAAATATATAAAATCAATGGAGATTATATGAAGTGCGAAATAACGTTTTCCAATATGACCGTATCCAGGTGCTCAATTATGAGCAATTCCTAAGCATGTTTTCGTCTTTCAATAGATACCCATCAATGAGCTGGTGCCACACTACTTCAACTGTGAAATTCCTTTGCAATCACCATAATAAGTGCTCTTTTCCAAACAATACTCCTTCTTATTGATATATGTAACTTCAACTGTGAAATTCCTTAGCAATCACCACAACAAGTGCTATTTTCCAAACAATACTCCATCTTCTTATTGATATATGTAAATTTTGCCAAACAACTATATAGAAAGGCTGGAGCTGAACGTGTAAATCTAAAGCTTGTAATTTTGATCAATCAGAGCCACTCTTTCTAACCAAAGAGGCTTTCCATCGATTAAGACATCCATCAACTTATAGTTTAGCAGACTGACAAATTTGTTTCAAGCAAAATTGGAATAACAGGGATTATGGCATGGTCGTTGGACATGATGCCCCAAACAGCTTCACCAACCATAGACTTTATTAATGCCTTTAAACCTAGGATTATGGATGGAGGAATGCTGCCAACTCATTAACTTATTTCTCAGAAGAAGCATTCCAGATATATTTTCATTAGCCAAGAGAGAGAGGAAGGGTTGTTAGTGAGTTAGGAAATTATAGGCCAGTTACCTAAAGGGAGATTCTAGTTTTGGAACCCGGTTGCAGCTACAGCTAAAGAATGAAAGCATAGATTTCGTTGTGAAAAATGTCTGACAAAAGTATACATCTGGGCTAAAAACAAAAAATTGTTCAATAGTTAACTCGCTGGTTTAATGCAGGATTGTTCCTTCCAATAAATCCAGGGGTTCTGTAAGATGCCATAAAAATTAAAATAGAAAATGGAATTATGTAAGATGCCATAAAAAATAAAAAATAAAATTTTCATGACACTACAACTTTTTAAATTCATTCAATATATATTTTATATAAAATTTGAAGCAAACATGTATATTTTATACTATAGGATAGTGACCTCATGCTGGAGGAGGTTATAAATCCAGGGCCATAGAAATGCCCTGCTATAAAACATTGTATATTCATGTATGCATGTCCACTTTGGTCACTTAGCAGGGTGTGGGTCAATTGCGGAAACCCAAGGACCTTGCTCATATTAAATTGAATGTGATTGTGACCCTGGATTGAGTCTAGCTAACATACTAAGATGTGGCTCTGAATATTTCATCCCTTGATTGGAAAATGCAGTATAAAGAACGATTTTCTTATGAAGACTGTGTGGACCTTCTCCAGGATACCATCTGCCAGATTACTCAAATAAGGGCATTATTAAAAACACCCAACATAGCCCAAAATTTGACAGCAATTCATTCCATTTTCTTAGACTCAATGACAGCACATACACCCCCACCACAGCAAGAATATCACACAACCTGAGTGACCTTCCCTGCAACAAGAACATTACGCGACATGACTGACATTACCTTGCCCAAAAAAGTGAGAAAAAACAAATTAAATAAAATAAAATCTACATATCTAGACCATCAAACACACAATCAAAAACCAAAAAAAAATACACATTCATAATCAAAATGCTGCACTTTGCAAAGCTTGATTCCTCTTCTAGAAATACTTTTTTGTCCAGGGATTTTGTGTATTTTTATTTTTCCTGAACAAAGGAAATACTAAATAGTAGGATCTCCTACCATTTCTTTATATAATACACTCAATTGTTACAATACAACTGAGAAAGAACTACCCAGACGAGGAATACAAGAATGGCAGCCCGGGCTGCATATCAAATGAACCTAAAACACCATGTGAGGGCCTGTTACATGACTCTCCATGCAAACGAGTTGTTTCCTTTTCAGTTCTAAGCAAAGAAGTTTCCAGGCCACTGGATAAAACATATTTGTAAATAAATAAAAGATGAGTTAAAAACCCAAAAAACTGGGTGAAAACCAAAACTATTAACAGGTAATGAAAATGACAAAGAAAGGACCGAGTCCAATACTTGGTTAAGTGTAGTACTAGCCTTATTGAGATTCTGTAGGCCTCTAACAGAGAACCTTGTAAAAAAGATATTCAGCACTTGACAAATTATTTTACCAAAAAAGAGGTTGAAGCTTTCAATTCAAACCTAACCAGTGCCAAGGTGGCTATCAAGCTATTGTCTTTCCAAGAATCTTGATATGAAAACATCCTATCTCTGATATGCAGAGAATGGATCCCCCTATTTTATATCGAACTCCTGTTCTTTTAGAACCACTAACATGGTGACCCAACTGATTGGTAACATGTTGATTGCAGCTCATTGCCAAACGGTTTTGTATCAAGCAACACTATCACTTCCGTAACTTCCATATGAAGAATGATGGGAAGACAATAATATTCATTATTTAGTTTAAAAAGTACTTGTTTCAATATATATATATATACCCACATTCAAGCTCGGATATCTCTGCGATGCAAAACTCAACGGTAAGTTTATTACAATTTGGGTCCGCAGGTTTACAAAATTTATCTATTCACTGTGAAACACCATTTTAATCAGATCCTTGCCAAACCAGATGGAGAAATTTTTTTCTTTAGCTTAAGACCGAGACAATTCAAAATTTGAAGAAAAAACAAAGAAAGTTTATCCAGTTATTTACTGACACTGTAAATTTATAAAATAAAAGGATTCTACAACACGGCAAACAAGTCAGAGTAGGTGCAATATGAAAACCGGATAACCTCATTTATTCTACACGCTTCGACAATTATGCGTTTCCTGCTCCGTTTAAAGCGCTGGTGAGGAGATAAAGGCCCCGACCATGGCAGTCACAGCTACCTTTGGAATTAAATATGAAACTCCAGCCATGGCGGTAGCAACAGCTAGCACACACAAGTGCTACTCATTTCTCCAAACCCAAACTGGGCTAGGGATTTCTTCTACAACAAATAACCCATCTCAGTTAAAAAATAATTGTATTGAATTTTTTCTTCATACCAAAAAGCAGCGGTGCTGAGTTTGGTTTCGGATACCTGGCACTTCATTGGAAACAATAGCTCTGGTAATCCCGTTGCAGTTTCCATTAACATATGCATCACTATAAGTGAGGAAAGGAAAAAAAAACTAGCTTTGTTGGTGCTGTCATGGCTTTATCCAAGTGGAGTGTTGCATGCACATCGATTACATGCAGCTGGATAGGAGTTACAAATTTTTTGTTAGAGTAATGGACTGCATGCATGTCGACTTTCTGTATCAAACAATTGTCGGGCCTCCCCAAAGTGAGCAGGTTGTCTATGTGTATTGTCAAATGTGTCAAACTAGAAGAAATGAAAAAGGTAAATCCATAATAAGAGGGTGGATGAAAAAAACATAGCAAAATGGTTTAATTTACGTGTAAAACATTAACATAAAATACTACAAATAATATGGCACAAATATCAAAACCCTATGGAATACACAATTCCCTGCTTGCACGGAATAATAATGATCACAATGCTTGCTTACATCAGCTCGCCGCTGGGTCTTGGGACTCAAAATCCCATAATGACGTCACCTACACATAATGAATAAGAGCCAAGTTAAATCAAAATTTTAAAAATGCCAAAAGTAAAAATTATTCCAAACTATAGCAAAGACATTTAAAAACCAAAAAATTTGAACCTACATTCTGAATTAATCCACCTGCGCCAATCATATATATCCCCTATCGAGGACATAATAACAAGATCCACATGGTGACAAAGTCCCTCGGACATAGCAAAATAACAAAAAGAAATATTGGAAACAACTCTATATGCATATGATTAAAAATAGAATTAAAAAAAGATGGCAATAGTACAATTGCATACTTTTTTCCCTATTTTAAAAAGGTATACAATAATATGATACCATAAGGATTACAATAATATGATACCATTGTAACTTAATAAATTAAAAACATAGCATTGCGTTTATATGGTTGCAATTATTATCAAAATGTTTTTTTTAAATACAGCCATAACTATAAATGGCATATTCTTTCAAATGTCAATGGGAATTTTATATATATATATATATAATTGCATTTTTATTATTACATTTAGATGAAAACATGTTTATAGGTTGTATTATAAAAATGCCATTTTGTTTTAATACAACTATAAATGTAAATGGCATGGTGTTGATGCGATCAACAACTAGAGGAGCTATTCAATGTTTGGCATAGTATTTGGAAGAGAATTGTTGCATTAGACTCATTTCTTCAAAAACTATAATAGTAGAATCAATTTAAATTGACATTAGAAACGAGGAGTCAATCGAAAGCAAAAACCAATGTACTCATGAATTTAAGCTACTATGCAAGAAGACAATGTTTGCAAATTTGATTTTGGGTGATGGTGTCCGATTAAAAGGTTTTTATTACGTACCATGTGTTTGGAAAAATATGCCGTTGAACAATAGGAAAGCAAGACATGGTGTAGATGATGAAATACATAAAGCAATAACAAACATGTAGAAACAAAATATTTGTGTTTGTATCTTTGTGGAACCTTTTATTGACATTTGCGCCTGCCATGTTTCAGAAAACTAAGTAAGTAGAGGATGTAAAGAGATTGCAAAATATTGGCGAGGAGGTTGTAATACGATTACTTACTTGTAAGTTGCAGTGAATGCCTGCCTATGTTGATTTCCCTCGAACAACACCTATTTTTTATCCCTGATGAAATCTACTATGCACTTGGAACAAACATATTGTAAAGATCAAATTTCATTAAGATGCGTATATAGTTAAGAGCACAATAACAAGCATCAATTTATAAAATTGTTATTAATAAAAGTCCAAAAAATCTGATTATATAGTCATTTTTTTTAAATTTAAATATGTAACAAATACATTAAAGGTATTGCAAATACACAACAATAAGATGGTGAAATTCATATATGTGTTTGACTATTCAAATGCACATGCATCCAGATGTTTGAACACTAAGGGAAAATGTGAACTCTTATCATATTCAGTTGGTGTAAAGACATTGAAGCAAATGAAGTCAATATTTATGTAATTAAGATTCCATATTCAAATGCATATGTGTGGTTAGTAAGTTGAGATTACTAGCTTGAATGCATATGTTCAACGATTAGTTCAGTTACAAATCAACTTGTCATCTAGTTCTTCGTGGACTCCATAATAAGGAAATAAAATGGGAAGCTGCTTATTTTTGTACTCAAAATAAGATTTTGTTAAACATTTAAAAAGATTGAATTAAATTTTGCAAAATATGAAAAGGAACAATTCAAGATGGTTGTTCTAATCTAGAATACTGAATTGAGATGTCAAATGCAATCAAATTCAATTGTTTTCAAGACTTGTAAGCAAGTTGAAATGACAAGTTGGAACTATTAGTTAAAGTTGGAACCATGTTTTAAACTTTGAACGCAAGTTGGGATTATGTACATTTTAATTGGTGCCACATCACAAATGTCTAAATCCAAATTTTATTTGATAGATAATTGAGCAGCCAAAAACGTTGTAATTTAGAGAACAATACATTAGCACTTGTGGAATAGTTGACTATTATGATGCCATGCTTGTAGGTAGGTATAAAAGACATTGGACTGTTGCAAAAACCATCAAAACCTCTCTCTTTTTATGCTTTTGTTGAAAATTGGTTCCTGGTTATTTAATAACTATTATATATACATACAGAAAGCATCAACCATGTATGCATTTAATATACAAGAAAAATCCAAGATCTCAATTCCTATGAATCCAAATTTTGTTTGATAGATAATTAAGCAGCAAAAAACATTGTAATTTAGAGAACAGTACATTAGCACTTGTGGAATAGTTGGCTATTATGATGCCATGCTTGTAGGTAGGTATAAAAGATAGTAGATTGTTGCAAAAACCATCAAAACCTCTCTTTTTTATGCTTTTGTTGAAAATTGGTTCCTGGTTATTTAATAACTATTATATATACATACAAAAAGCATCAACCATGTATGCATTTAATATACAAGAAAAATCCAAGATCTCAATTCCTATGTCTATTAATGGATAGGTAGATTAGTATTAATATTACCTATTGCATATTTTGTCGAATGAGGAGGCTAGCACATTTTTTGTTTACTTTAAGATCCTTGAGGCAAATCAATATATCAGATTGGAAAATAGCAAGGGATTACACAGAAGTTGTTTGATCGTGATCATCATATGTTATCTTGCATATTGAAAGATGTTTCAATGGGTCTAGACTATGGCTAAATTTGGAAGCCTTGAATCTATGAAAATGTTTTTGCACATGCACTAACGTTGAATTCTATGCTCTAGCACATTATTTCCATGATCTTCACTAGACTTGAAAAGAGAAATTAATTCAACAAATATACAGAAAAATAATTTCTTGAATGAAATAGGCACTAGCATCATTAGCTTTTTCCCTAGGTAAATCCGATGAAAACAATTATTTAATAACAACCACTTTTTGTAAAAGAATATAATAAACTGCTTATCCCCTCCACATTGAATGTTGCATTTACACCATCTCGAAAGCATTCAATCCCAAAACATCAGAGTAAAAACACCCTTTGTTAGCACACCACCTAGGCACCAAATCTAAGGCCCAAATATGACAACACCTGGCAGGATAAAAATCATACACATGACAAAACATTGGAAAAACTTTACAAATCGCCATCGTGCATCTCCGAGAGCAAGTACAGAAAAAAGAAACAAACAAATCATTTGCTAAATGCCCACTTACTATTGCGGAGACATAATAACAATTACCTCTAATAAAAGACTTTGAAGTGTTTCTTGCAAATACGAATACTTCCAAAGAAAGCATACTAGAAGT
The DNA here is from genome assembly GCA_001517045.1 of Pseudotsuga menziesii. Taxonomy (NCBI): domain Eukaryota; kingdom Viridiplantae; phylum Streptophyta; class Pinopsida; order Pinales; family Pinaceae; genus Pseudotsuga; species Pseudotsuga menziesii. Next base: position 8,588 of record LPNX011173694.1, read on the forward strand.
GGAAACCAAGGTGTATAGAAATGAAATCGACCATGAGAATTTGCCACATAGCATACTAATATTATAAGCAGAGTTATAAGAGCTTTGTAATAGACCAACTTGTAATTTGTTACCAAGGCATGAAGAATCACAGAGTTGGCATTCAAATTGGGAACTCCTTGATGCTCTATACTATAGAAGTCAAAGGTTTTTGCTTTTCCACCCAAAAAGATTATGGAGATTATGTCATAGAAGTTGTGATTATTACAATGAATTCAATAAGAAAAATGCAAAACTCGACAAATTAAATATCGAACTCTGGTTAAAAAAAGGAAGACCCATAAAGTTTATCAAATGTACGTCGTAGAAGCAAGTTTTTTCAAAACCTGTGCATTATGCATTATGGGTTTGCAAAATTACCTCAAATTGAAATACAGTTTGCTTACTTTCTAAATGAACTTCAAGTGTGGTTTTTTTTTTGCTCCATCTTTTGTACCTACTAAGCCTCCACTTATTTTTTTTAAATAAATAGACATTTTTGTGTCAAATTCTATGTGTCCTTAAAATATGTTAACCATATTTAAGTATAAACAATGGTTAGTATTAATCGCCAAACTTGCCTCTTGGAAGACTTTGAGAGACAATATTTGATAAGGTGCAACATATGTCGTGGTAGTAAAAACAACATAAATGTCTTGTTCCTTCTATGGGTTGACCTGTGATTTCACAGGAGTAGAAAGTGGTAAGTAACAAAAATATTATTTTTATACATCAATATCATAGGAATAAATAAAAGGTTAAAGTCAATTGCAATAGACATTGTTTATAATTATTTGCAATGCACGAGCATAAACCCTAGTTATGAATATTGCAATGGACTTTGTTTTTTCCTTTTGATACTAACATACTGACAACGAAGGTTACATACCATTTAGAAAATTTGAAGTGGATTGACTATAGAGAGACTACATCGAGCCAACTTCATCTTTCTGTAAGAGGGACATAAATCCTGTGCGCTCGCATGCATCTGATGGTGCACCAAAATTCAACACAGAAGTGATAAAAATGAAATGTAGAAAACATTGTTTATATTTATTTGCAATGCAGAAAATAAAACCATAACAATATGCATTGCAATAGACGTTGACCTTTTTATGTTTTGCGAAGTTTACATATGATTTGGAAAAATTGAAGTGGATTGAATAAATTTAAATTGTATCGAAGCAACTTGATTTTCGTGTATCTTGAATATAAATCTTGTTTGTTTTTTGTCATTAAAAAGACATTTTCATTTCAATCTCCTTTCAGAGTGAAGAATTGCATAAAAAACTAAAATGTTGTTAAAATAAAGAAATTTTTGAGTTGTAAGCTTGTGTGCAGCTAATTCTTTAAGTTTAGAAATATATACTAACACATTTTTATAATGTCAATTTATTATTACCAATTACCAATGGAATGATTGTAAATATATTAGAAGTTGTTACAAAATGGGAACAAGTTCAAACTCTTCTGGAAAAATAAATATGCAAAATACCCATAAGTGTTGTGCGAAAGAAAGTTACAACATCTATAGAATCTAGATTTTGAACTTTGACTATTGATTGAGAAGCAATAGGATTTAACAATGTTTTTGGAAAAGCATTTATGATATACATGATTTTGTATAAATATATTTAAAAATAAACAAATAAAGAAACAAATCTATGCAGTAGAAGAAGGAAGAAAAACTTACCTTGATAGAAGTATATGACTAGCGATTAGACATCTCTATATTCAACACAATTTGCATGTCATAGGTTTCAATAACCACAGCTATTTTCTTTCTATCATTGCTAGAGACCATAATTGGATGTTTGTTTCCCTTATCAATGCAACCATGCCATTGCTGGCACATTATGCAAATAGAATTTATGAATTTGTGATTAGAAAACTTGGTTTGGGCTCATAAAGCATTCATTTTCTAAGAAAAATATTTTACCTTTTTTTTCCAGACAAGAAAACATTTTGTATTAGGTTCTTTGTACCTTTCAAATATCGCAACTACTTCTAGGCATAAACAAAGGCATTTACCCGACATATCAGACTTGCCTCATGGAAGAGTGTTAAACACAATATTTGGTAAGGTGCTACTAGCTATGTTGTGGCAATAACAACAACAAAGGCTTAATTCTTTTCTCTTTTTTAGCTTTAATTTCCGTACTACAAAATAACAAGTAATGAGTCAAAAAGAACTTATTTCAATGTTTCAAAATCAATTCAAATTTGGTAATAATCCAATGGATAGAGGATTGTATAGAATTATTTCGAATATATCAATATAGACTATGACAAGATTATTGTAGTATAATTTATCTATTAGATATTAACATCACAATAGTTAACACAACATACCATTCGGCAAACTCAAAGTAAATGGATTTTTTTTTTCAAAAGCATTTTTTCCAAAGACCAGGAGAAAGAGTGGAGCTCTTTAAAAACACTACAAGAAGTACCTATAGCAGAGGTTATAGTATATTCTCCTCTCAAAAGAGTCAAAATATCCATTTATAGTGGAGATCACTTGAGGATGCGAGCAACCAAAGGTTTTAGTGGCAGTTTTATCTTTCCATTATGCTTATTTTAATGCAAATGCACCTATGCACTTCCAATCCAGATGCACTGGGAAGCCATAAATCATGTTGCACTGCATCAAAAAAACATCAACTGCAAAAAAGAAAACAATTGAAACCGGTGCATCGTAAATTTAAATGCCCCGCTGCATTTAGATCCACCACGCATCGAGATGCCATAAATATTCTCTCATTGTGACCAAATATATCATAAATAAATAAAATACTATATGTTCGAATCTAGTGCATTTGTTCACTACAAATGCATTGGTATGTTCACAACAACCACACACTGGGCATGCCATAAATCAAGTTGCGTTGCTTAAATATCTGTTTATAGCATAGGTCACTACAGAGCTGCGTGGGTGTAGGTTTTAGCATATGTTTTTCAACTTGTGAGTTTGTACATACTAAATGCCTCAGTTCACACTATACATAAAAGCATAGGTGCATCATATACATAATATACCACCGCCACCATAAACATCGACAAGAAAAACATCGCAAAAGGTGCATTTAAATTAAAATAGTGCATTAACATACACACACAGGTAATGGATAGAGATCACATGTGACCGCTGTCGGAAACAACATCTAGAAAAAAGAAAAAAAATTCAAATGGTGTGTTCATATTAACATAGTGCACCGGGCCGATGTACGCTAATATGCATCACACGAGGTTTTAAAAAATCCTTATCTAAAACCACAAACTATATTATATTTAATTTTAATTTTTTATGCATTAGGAATTATATAAAGTTCCCTGGCCCATGCATTGTATATTGTGGTGCACAATTCTAGAATTTAATAAAAATTAAACTACAGTGCACTTAAATGAAGCAAACACATCGGTGTGCCACATTGTTGAAAGTATTGAAGTAGGGTAAACTGTTAGAATATTGGATTGTTATTTTTTAATTTTAATATCCATTACTGGTGCGGTTTCTACAATAAATCACACGGATGCAGTATAAGATAATACACACCATAATAGGGTTAAAACACGAATTTAAAACAATGGATAATATTTATTTTTATTTTAAATTTTTGTTGTTGGTTTGTTATATATAAATAATTGCACCGGTACATTATATATTTGGTGCACTAGAACATGGTTTTATAAAAACAATTATTGAATGAAAAAATCATTTTTACCACACAACAATGCATTTGAGACTTACATCACCAATGTCGTACATCCCTTGCTCAAACGCCCTAACATTGTGCTCCACGTGGTGGTATTTTCTGTGTTCCTTGTTTGTTGAGCGTAGTTTGAATTTTGGCAAATGGTGGGCAAATTTTCAAATTTCACTTACATCACAACTATGCCTCTCTGATGCCAAAATGTCCGAGTATATTCTTTGTTAGTTCATTATTTTTTTTGGAGGATTAAAATTTAAAAGTAACCTTTTTTCTCATTAAATTAAAAAAAAATGTGCGATGTGAGCCGAACTGTTAGTGTGCACTCGGCATGGTGCTACCTGTAAATTTACACTATGCATTGTGGAAATACGTTGACGTAGTTAGTACATGAAACTAACGGTGCACTATGGTCTCATAAAACATCGTAAACATAAACCAAACATTAATAAAAAACTTGTTTGGTCTTCATCGATGGCGCAGTACCTTAAAAAGTGTACTAACATGTATTCAAGGAACCATTGCCAAAAAGATCAAAATTAATAAAGGAAATGAAAGGTGGTATGATAGAAAAAACTAAAAAGATCAAAATTAATAAAGGAAATGAAAGGTGGTATGCATAAGCAACACAAATGATAAGTATAATTAATAAAGAAAATGAAAGGTGGTATACATGAGCAATGCAAATGTTAATCATAAATATCATGAAACTAAAGAATAGTTGGAAAGGTGGTATCCTACATAAGGAGTTTCTGATCTTTGTTGGTGACCTTAATTTTATTCTTTATCCCTGTGAGGTATGGGGTGAATATCCCCGCTTGGATCTTTTAACTGAGTATTTTAATCAGTTATTTCA
>LPNX011173694.1:31847-55835 GCA_001517045.1 Pseudotsuga menziesii
TTTTTTTCAAGTTTTAAACACTCAATTCTTATGGTAAGAATTTTTTTTTATTTTACATTCTGACATGTTCTGACAACACTCTGGCCCTCTGACCCTAGACAATTTAACATGTTTTGACACCACTCTCGCCCTCGACCCTGACAAATCTGACAACGGCTGCTCTGACGCATTGAAAACTCCTAGGCCTCTGTTCAAAATCGAGGGTTGGTTCATTTCGGTGGCACAACAGATTGCATGAGTGCTTTGAGCTTCCTAAAACCTTGAAATCGATGCACCCTTGGGTGGCAAAAATGGCCAGAAGTTTGAGTATCTATTGCCATGTACATGGCCATGCACAATACGAAGAGGACAATATAAACAACAACTTACCCTTCCATAGCTTGACCCAAATGCCTCCTACTAAGTTCAGTAAGCTTCAAAAATGCGACAGAGGGCCGCAGAGGGAGGGCGAAAGAGTTCCCTAGCTACCACAACCATCAGTACCTTCTCCAGTTCTAGGCGAAAGAGTTCCCTAGCTACCACAACCATTAGTACCTTCTCCAGTTCTGGGCAAAGGAACCTCCCTCTCGTTGATGTAGGCTACTGAAGATCCGATCCTTGATTACCCAGATTCATATGACTATTTTTTGAATGATGATGGAAACAAATTCATGGAGGCATGAGGGTTCAATCACCATAAAAATAGTTCAAAGCTTAGTGGATCAAAGAACCAAGAATTGGTTTGTATCTTCCAAGCATCATTTCTAGTCTGGCCATGCCAGTAATGCTTCAGATAGCAGAGAAATAGCATAATTTTTATGCACAAACTTTCGCACTAAAGTACAATAGTCATAAAAATGAGTAAATAAAACTATTTTTCATCCATTCATTAAAAAAACCACAATAATTATAAAAAATACAAATAACTGGAATTTTTTATCATTTACACACTTTTTAATTTTTATGTTACAACAACATTATAGTAAATCTCAATATAATAATGTGATGCATTATTATTTGGTTTTTAACTATTATTACAAAGAGGAAAGTCTATATTCATATTAACAAATAACTTAATAAAATTCAAATATTATAAAAGCTATTCAATAGAGTACATTTTTCATTAAATCACTTTAATGAAATAAATTACAATGGATCCTCACCATTTGTAAGAATCTCTCGACCGGATTAAAATAATTGAATTTTTGTATCAATTGGACATAGTTTTTTAAGGAAATTATTTTTCAATTTAAAATAATTAAAATAATTGAATTTTTGTATCATTTGGGTCCACATTTTTTAAGGATAAATCTTTTTGGTTTAAAATAATTAATTTAAAATAATTAAATTTTTATATCATTTGGGTCCACATTTTTCTAAAGAAAAATCTTTTCAATTTGAAATAATTGGAATAATTTATTTAGGAAAAAATATTTTCAATTTAAAATAATTAAAATAATTTTTTATTTAATCTTATAAGTTTTAACTAACCAAAACATTATTAAAAATACCAACACCTTTCAAAACATTTTTAAAAGCAACAACACTTTTCATGAATTAATAGTTTTTAACTTATTACAACATTATAATAAACCACAATAATACAATAACACTTATAAACCAATATATATATATATATAATAATTTAAATTTAAAACCCAACATCGCAAACATGACAATCTAACCAAAATATTAATTTAAATTTAAAAACCAACATTGCAAACATGGCAATCTCCAATTTATTATTATGCACAAACTTATTGAATTTACTTCATTGGCAACCTATGCACAAACTTATTTAGTTTCCAATAAGCAACTATGTTGCCAGTTTTACTTGTTTAATAATTAAGTGGGGCCACAATTTTTTTAAAATTTTTATATAAATCTATTATACAAATAAGAATATTTTCTTAATCTCATATAAAATTAAACATACAAATTTAAAAACTTAATTTCCTTACAAGTTATAATAAAAATGAACCAGAATAAAATAAAATAAGTAGACCAAAACATTTCCCATGTACCAGATAAAACAGCCTGGGTTCCCAATTGCCTGAGTTGATGAGCGTTTTTTTATTATAATAAAATTGCATACGCTGATGTGAAGGTGATAAGGACTCTGATAGCTCCAAACATATTTTGTGATGTTGGTTTTTAAATTTAAATTAACATATTTTGTGATGTTGGTTTTTAAATTTAAATTAATATTTTGGTTAGATTGTCATGTTTGCAATGTTGGGTTTTAAATTTAAATTAATATTTTTATTTTATTTTGATAATAGTTTTTATCACGTAGTTTTTATTATTATTAGTGTTATTGTATCATTGTATTGTGGTTTATTGTAATGTTGTAATAAGTTAAAAACTATTAATTCATCAAAAGTGTTGTTGCTTTTAAAAATGTTTTGAAAGGTGTTGGTATTTTTAATAATGGTTTGGTTAGTTAAAATTTATAAGATTAAATAAAAAATTATTTTAATTATTTTAAATTGAAAATATTTTTTTCTAAATAAATTATTCTAATTATTTCAAATTGAAAAGATTTTTCTTTAAGAAAATGTGGACCCAAATGATATAAAAATTTAATTATTTTAAACTAAAAAGATTCATCCTTAAAAAAATGTGGATCCAAATGATAAAAAAAATCAATTATTTTAATTATTTTAAATTGAAAAAAAATTCAAGTTGTTGCCAATGAATGGATGAATTTACTTTCATTTAGTTTTACTCAACTAAATGAAAATAAAGTGAAGTCTCATTTAGTTTGATTCATCAGATGATTTTCCCCCTCTCATACATGTGGATCCTCCCATGTGTCCTAATCCTTCACCACCCAGCCCTACCGCCTCTCCTTCCTTCTCTGACCCTTCCCTTAAGAAGTCACTTGATGTTTTTACTGCCTCTACTCCATCTTCTCCCTCTACCTTTCACATTAACTCCATCAGGTTTGCTATTGTTACTGTTCGGAAAGCACCTAAAGGAAAAAGAGACCTCAAGGCAGACCTTTCATCTGCTTCACCTCCCTACATTCCACTTTCTGTCCGCATCAAGGATGCTGCCAGGGGCTCACATCCTAGGGGACTTAGAGCATCGTCTCCCCCCCAGGAGGTTCCTTAATGATTATACTTTCTCTCAATGCTCGTGGTCTTGGAGGTAAGACCAAAACCCTCAGCCTCCGCTCTCTCATCAGTTCTGTAAAACCTGATTTCATCCTTTTACAAGAAACAATGTGTAGTGACCTTCCTGCACTGTTTGCATTCTCAAAATTACTCCCCTCCTAGGAGTATTGTGCTATCAGTGCACATGGACTCTCTGGTGGCCTCCTCTCTGCATGGAATCCGACAAAGGCTAAATGTAAGGCTTTCCACACATGCGTGGGTATTCTTTTACAGGCTTCTATTCGGGGACTGTCCGACCCCCTCCACATACTTATTGTCTATGGCCCTTATCGTGACCATGTTCTGTTCTGGGACAAAGCCCTCATTGGTGGCCTTCTCCATTTACCTTCACTTGTTATTGGGGGTGACCTCAACCTCACCCTTCACTCTACTGAAGTCTGGGGAGAAAAAGCCACATTTGATCCTCTCTCCTCCCACTTTTCCTCCCTCTTCGATTCTGCTGGGCTTGTGGATGTGACTCCACTCATTTCTGGTCCTACTTGGCGCAATGGTAGAGCTGGGACTGAGGGCATCAGTAAACGCTTGGACCGGTTCCTTATTTCTAGCACTCTTCTTCCCACTTTGGGGGTCTATAAGTCTTGGATCAAATGTGTGGACCTATCTGACCACTTTCCTATCTGTTTCGAATGGGGAGACATTAAGGGTCCATTTAACTTTCCCTTTAAATTCAATAGATCATGGCTTGAGGATGCCGACTTCCTTGACTGGTTTAATAAGGAGTGGTCCTCCTCCTTCACAGCTGACCACTTTGTTGACATTGAAGATATGTGCCTCACCCTCCGCAAGCTTAAGGCTGCCACTAAAAAGTGGACTAAGAATAAATCTGATTTCATGAACTGCTCTTTTACAAACTTGGAAGCAGCCATTGAATCCATTCTGGCCGGTCCCACCAATGGTATTCTTTCTCATGAACAAGTGGCTAGGCTTGCACTTCTGAAGGCTGAAAAGAAGAGGATCTCTGATCACATCCTTCTCACCTGGCAATTAAAAAGCAGATTTAAATGGGCATTGCAAGGTGATGCAAACACCAAGTTTTTCCATGCATTTGCCTCAGGTAGAAGATTACAAAATTCTATTTGGTCCCTTGAAGGCCCTGATGGTGTTCTAGTTGAGGATGTCGTCTCACTCAAGGCTCTTGGAAAGTCCCATTTTGCTGCCATCTTCACAGATGATGGCTCTACCTGTCTTGATCACCAGCTGAATGTCATTTCACTCTTTCCCCGCCTTATCCCACCTGATCAGTCATCCCTCCTTACTCGGCCTGTTTGTCTCACTGAATTGGAACTCTCCCTTAAAGCATTTAAAAAAGACCGAAGCCCGGGTCCGGACGGCTGGCCTGTTGAATTTTATCTACATTTCTTCGATCTCCTGGGCCCTACTCTTCTCAAGGTTGTTGACCAAACCAGAACCTCTGGTTATATTCCCCCTTCCCTTAACTCTACCTTCCTGACACTCATACCCAAAAAGGACATGCCCTTGACCTTGCCGATTTTAGACCTATCTCCCTCTGCAACGTCCTCTATAAGCTCATTGCAAAAGTCATTGCTAGAAGACTCAAACCCTTTCTTGACTCCGGCATTTCACAGGAACAGTATGGGTTCCTTAAAGACCGCCAAATCTCTGAGCCCATTGGTATCCTTCAGGAGGTACTTCATTCCATCCACACTAAGAAATTTTCTGCTTTTGTCCTTAAGCTTGACCTAACGAAGGCCTTTGACTGGGTGGACTGGACATTCATCAGATTAATTTTGATCCAAATCGGAGTACCCCTCCTCACAATGAACTGGATTATGGGATGCATTACTACTGTAAATTTTGCGGTCCTGGTCAATGGTACCCCCTCATCTTTCTTTCCTGCCTCCCGTGGTATTCGTCAGGGCTGTCCTTTATCACCCCTCCTCTTCATTCTTGTCATTGAGGGCCTTAGCTTGCTTATTCGGGATGCCAGGGACAATGGATTGATCAGGGGCATTCATATCTCTCCCTCACTTGCACTTACACACCTCCTCTTCGTTGATGATGTGATATTATTGGGTACTGGCACTTTACTGGATTGGACTGCATTTGAGGTTATATTGGAAAATTTCTGCAAAGCATCTGGCATGATGATTAATGTTGATAAATCTTGTTTCCTGTACTGCAATTTGGATGAGGTTGGATATAATTCTTTTTCAGCAGTCATCCCCTACAAGATGCAGCCACTTCATATGGGGATCAATTACCTTGGTTTTTTCTTAAAACCCATTGGATACAGGATCTGTGACTGGCTATGGCTTATTCAAAAAGTGGAGAAAATGATCTATCACTGGACCTACAGATATCTTTCACTTGGGGGTAGATTGGTACTTTTAAACTCTGTATTATTTAGCATTCCGGTTTATTGGATGAGTCTGGCACCTCTCCCAGCTGCTGTCCTTCGGAAGCTCAGAAGCCTTATGTTCAGCTTTCTCTGGGGCTCCTCGGATATCAAAAAGAAATTTCATTTGGCCAACTGGAATGACCTCTCCTGGCCTAAAAAATGTGGAGGATGGGGCATTAAAAACCTCTACTGGTTTAATCTTTCATTGCGCCTAAAAAATCTTTGGAGAATACTACATTCCGATGGTCTTTGGGTAGCTGTTATTCATACTAAATATTTGAATGGTATCCCTGTTATTGATTGGCTCAGGAAGAAGAATTTTAGCACACGCAGCTCATCTTTATTCTGGAGGGGATTTGTACAGGTTCTCCCGTGGCTGGGAACTTGCTTGACCTGGAAAGTGGGGGATGGTAATAATATCATTCTTGGCATTGATCCCATTATTGGTGTTAAAACTCCACATCTGCCTGAGGATTTGAGAACCTATTTGGAAGATTTGGACATATGTACACTCGCACAGGCTCGGAACACTCTCTTTCCTGCTATGAGCTATTGGCTGAATGCTGATGATCTCCTTCTTGGGGGCACATACTATGATATTTGGAACAATTTCATACATGAATTATATGGTGCTGGTATTCATCTTTCTGACCGACCTGATACACTCTTGGATTCACAAAGACTCACATGGTACTCCATCAGCATGTGCTGCATATGATTATTTAGTTGGGGTTTACCCCACTCCACCTGCTACTTCCATTGACTCTGTCCTTTGGAATAGGAATGTACCCAACAAGATATCATGCTTCATTTGGCTCACACTTCGTGATAAAATACTTACGCGGGTCAATCTGCAGAAAAAAGGTTTCCACGGGCCTGGGATCTGCGTTCTCTGTGGCACAAATGATGAATCTGTCACTCATTTATTTATTTTCTGCAGTGTTTGGAGGACTGTTGCGGTACATGTTTGTGATATCTTTCATCTGGGTGCAATCACTCCTACTGTTTCTGTTGATGTAATGATAAATAATTGGACCAAAAACATGCACAGGGACTCGCCTTGGTATTATCTTCCTTTCCATATGATGTGGATAATATGGAAAGCACGCAACCGCTACATTTTTGATGGTGAAAAAAGGTATGTTTATTCCATTATCCAGCAGGTTATATCTACTATGCGTAGCTTACCACATTGTGCTGTCAAACAGAGGAGGCGTGATAGAGTTATTGGAATGGCACCTGTCATTTCCTATCCATGCGGCTTTATGGATGGTGCATCAAAATATATGACAGCTGGTGCTGGTTTTTGTATTCATATCAATGAATCACATCGATTGGAGTTCTCGCTGGGGGTCGGACATGGCACCAACATGAAGGCTGAATTGCTCAGTCTTTGGGCACTTCTCCACACCTCCCATATGATGGGGATCCCACTTACCCAAGTATACGGTGATTCACAAGTAATCATCAATTGGGTACGTGGATCAGCTGATCTCTCTCCACCTGACCTTATACATTGGTGTCGGGAGACAAAAAATCTTTTGGCCGCCTTTCATGATCTGTCATTCGCCCACATCTATCGAGAGCACAATCGGTTGGCTGACCGTCTCTCTAAAATTGCGCTCTTTCAACCTCAGGGCATTGGCTGTTTTATGGAATTTATTGAGAACCTTTTGGTTTCGCATGATACTTTTCAGCTTTACTGAGGCTGTTCATATGATGATTTTTTCCATCATATCAGTTCATTGTTAAGTATGAGAGATCTCTTTTGGATTGTGGATTCAGTGCCTGTTGACGCTCGATAGATGTGGTTGTTCTGGCAGACTACATTATGATGAATCAACTTTCTGATGGGATCATTTAGTTGTTGGCTCGCCTTTCCCCCTGGCGAAAACTCCATGATGTACTATGTATTACTGTATGCTGACAGCTGTGTTATTATGTCTTTGATTCAGTTATGAATATCAAGGCAGGCTTTTTTCTTCTGAAAAAAAAATCAACCAAAAAAATATATTTACTTCAGTTTTCAAAGCTAGGAAGGTTCATTGAAGTTGCTAAGGCTACATTTTTCGGTCATGACAAAGTCTTCAATTGTGACGGCCCTACAATCTTCGCCGCGTTTTTGAAACAGGGCCATTGACTTTGATCTTTGATAGTTGGTGGTTTCCAATGTCATTAATTAACCATTTCATTTCATTAACCAATGTCATTAATTTACCATTTCATTTCATTAACCAATGTCATTAATTAACCATTTCCTCATTATAATAGAATTTTGGTAACATCATTGGCACGTATATATAGTGTAGGCAAGAGCTATCCATTGACCTGCAGAGCATTTAATACCGCTGTAGCAAGCTTAATGTGACTTGATGTGACTCAATGTGACTCAAGATCCAACGATCATCAAGCTTGCTCCAACGATCATCAAGCTTGCTGTATTAAATGCGACTCAAGATTCAACGATCATCAAGCTTGCTACAGCGGTATTAAATGCTCTGCACGTCAATAGATAGCTCTTGATACAATGCAGGTTTTCAACTATTCAATGGCCATCAGAATCCTAAGGAATATGAACTTCCATGGAACGAATTCTGCATGCCCTCTCCTCATCCGCCAAATTACTATGTTATTCTATGTAATTGTTTTTCTTCCAGCCTTCATCATTACTCTTTATGGACAGGCATCCAATGCACAGTATACCTATTGCAATCGTAGTTTTAACTATACAAAAGGCAGTGAGTTTGAGAGCAATCTGGATACAGTCTTTAACAGTCTTGTTAATGACACCTCCCAAACTGGGTATAACACTTCTGTGCAGGGCCAAAGTCCTAACCAAATATATGGTCTTCTCAATTGTAGGGGAGACGCAACAGCCGAGCAATGCTATAATTGTTCACAAAGAGCAACAGCTGCCATTAGAAAAAGTGAAGGTTGTGGAAATGCAGTTGGGGGTACAATTTGGATGGATGTCTGCTTCTTGCGTTATGAAAACCATACATTCTTGGGGAAACTGGACTCATCTATTGGATTATATACTTTAATTCCGTCCAATGTCTCCAAACCTGAAGTCTTTGAGGCAGCTGTTGTAAAGCTCTTATCCAATTTGTCTACTGAAGCAGAATCTGAAACTAAATTATATGCTGCCGGCAATACTACAGACTCTGTGTCTCAAAAGATTTACGGTCTGGTCCAGTGCTGGAGAGATATATCAAGTGATGACTGCTCAACATGCCTCTCAAATTCAATCAATTCTCTTTCAACACCTTATCCAGGAGTTCAGGCTTTGAACGCAAACTGCATAATTCGTTATGAAATATATCTTTTCTTTAATTCGACTGCGCTTTCACCATCGCCTTCCCCTGCGCCTGCCCCAGCCCCAGTTATTAACACGGTGCCTGATACACGACCGAATCAGAACATTCCATCCGACAATTCTTCGAATAAGCTACCCATAATTTTAGGCGTTGCTGCAGGCTTGCTCCTAGTCTTATTCGTATGTCTGTTTATATATCGAAGAAAATTGAAGTCTGCCAAATTCCTGAGGCCATCTGAAGGTATTGCATCTGATCAGATGAATCAAAGCCGATTTATGGGGCAGAGTACAAAGTTACAGTACACATCATTCGATTTTGACTTCAATATTTTCTAACATAATGTGTAATTTTATTATACAGATAATGGGCATGTGGAGGAACACGCATTACTCAATGAGGATGCGCAAATAGTGTTTACGATGGAAACATTGATAGCTGCTACAACAAATTTTCATGATGATAACAAGCTCGGAGAGGGAGGCTTCGGCCCTGTATACAAGGTAACATAGGCTAAGAAAGCTTCTACTATATAAATCTTAAATTATAATACTCCGCAGGCTGTTCTCATCGCACCATCTGACTGTTGGATGTAGATTACTAGCTTGAAAACAAGTATATTGTATGACTCCAATTAAGCTTAAACCTTTTTCAGAGTCTTCAAATGTATATTTTACCTGAGAGATTCAAGTATATTGTATGACTCCAATTAAGCTTAAACCTTTTTCAAAGTCTTCAAATGTATATTTTATCTGAATCTCTCAGGGAACTATTCCGGATGGAAGAGAAATAGCAGTGAAAAAGCTGTCCTTAAAATCTCTGCAAGGAAAGAAAGAGTTTATGAATGAAGTTAAACTTGTGGCCAAAATTCAACATCGGAATCTTGTAAACCTACTCGGCTCTTGTGCAGAGGGATCTGAAAGATTGCTTGTTTATGAGTACTTGCCAAATAAGAGCCTCGATAAAATCCTATTTGGTGAGTGACTTTCATTCTATTCTGTTGTGTAGGTTTATAAAAGCATAGATGTAAAGAGCATTTGAGTGGGTCTAATGGTTAAGAATATGTGTTATCTTCTTGGAGGTCACAGGTTCAAGTAATATGTGTTACCGGGTAGGGTTGTTTATTAGCCTGTTATGACAAGGCTTGAAGGGGTAGGCAACCTCTGAGAGAGATAGAGGCTCACCCCGTTATTGGTATATCTACTTGCAGGTTAAATATACTCTTGAGAGGTTGTTGTTCCCATAGTTTTAGAAAAGATAAAAAAGCATAACATGCTTATTTTTAGGTCATCAAAATAACAGAATGTCCTCTGTTCATGGATACAGATCCAAACAAACGCAACCAGCTTGATTGGCAGAAGCGTTACACCATCATAGTGGGAGTAGCTCGTGGGCTGCTCTATCTTCACCAGGATTCTCAACTGCGGATTATTCATCGGGATATCAAAGCAAGTAATATTTTGTTGGACCAGAAACTGAATCCTAAGATTGCGGATTTCGGATTAGCAAAACTTTTTCCCGAAGATAAGAGTTGTGTCAATACAAGAGTCGCTGGAACATAGTAAGATCTCAAGACAATCATCACTCGCACCTATTAACAATTAGGGATGCAGATGTTTTACTCTATGCTGATTTGATTTCAAGAGGAATGACAGTATTGTAATTGTTCTTTATGCCTAACTTAATTTGTTTTAGGGTATTTATATTGTCTATTTAGCTTTTATTTTCTAGGATCCAGAACTACGATTTCGTCTGCATTTAACTTTCAATTTATCATTCCACAATTCCCAAATTTTCCTTCACTATATAATTCTTTAACATTGTAATTTGGAGATGCAGCGGGTATATGGCACCAGAGTATGCTCTGCAAGGGCAATTATCTGTAAAAGCTGATGTCTATAGCTTTGGGGTTCTTCTCCTGGAAATTATGACTGGAAAAAAGAACAGGGACTTAATTTTGCAGTCATCTGAAATGGAGATGCTTTTAGAATGGGTGAGATACTGTTTTCCTTCTATCTAGGACAAATCATATCTACATTTATCCAGGCATTGTTATTTAGTTCATCTGTAGACCGTTTTGGGGAGACCCAGCTTAGGGGTTTCACTGTTCATTTGTAGACGGTTTTGGGAAGACTGAGCTTAGGGTTTCACTGTTCATCTGTAGACCGTTTTGGGGAGACTGAGCTTAGGGGTTTCACTGTTCATCTGTTCATCTGTAGACCGTTTTGGGGAGACTGAGCTTAGGGGTTTCACTGTTCATCTGTTTGATATTAACTCCATGTCTCTTGATGCAGGCGTGGACATTATACAAACGAGGAGATATTCTGCAGATGATTGATCCAGAAATAACTGAAACATGTGATGAGGAGAAAGCGTTGAGATGCATTCACGTGGGTTTTTTGTGTACACAAGCAGACCCGTCACTTCGTCCAGAGATGTCCACAGTGAATTCGATGCTTTCCTTGCATTTTGTGATGCTACCGAATCCCACAAAGCCTGCTTTTGTGAGGTCTCATGCTTCTCAGAACGCCAATTCCACCCATTCTGGAGCTTCTTCTGTACCATCTCACACTCACACTCCTGTGGTGGCTCCTCCATCGAACGCCGATGTTTCCATCACGGAGTTGGAACCGAGATAATTCTATTCCTCATTCCATCATTGTTTTGGTAACAAAACTGATAGGTGTGGTTGATGTTTAAGATTATGTATAATCAAGCAAAGAAAGGGAATATGGGCATATGAAGTTGGGCGACATGTTATTTGTTGTAGTCATTAGTTTTGTTAGGGTTTGGTAAACGACCGTGAGAGGTTTTAATTAATGGAGGCATACACTGTTGTTGAGGTTAAGCAGTGCATTAATCAAAGCATGGCAAAAAACAATGACACTTCAGAGTCTGAAAAATGTTAAATGAAAACAGAATACACACCTGTTTATGCAAAGAGAGAATACACAACTGGTTATGTAAATTGGGAAACAACACAAGCAAAAAAACATTTTCTTAACAGGAGCAGCATAGCTGGAATGTCTTTCTGTGAGCCATGAGTAAAAAGCATACTACCAAGGAAACATGAAATGGTTACAATCAGTGATGCATATAATGCAATAAATAATCCAGATTACAAGCACTACTATACCAAGGGGTTATGTAAGACAAATATTTAAGACTAAATAGTAATATATATTGTATTTTTAGAATGTCTTAAATTAAAATTTCTTAAAGTAAATATAAAATGTTTTTATCAATGGAGTTACCTTCATTCAACAAAGCCAACCTGCATCATCAATGTTTCACCGACTGATCTGTAACAACTAGAAAGTTAATGCTTCGACAAGTTGCAATACCTTGTGCACTATGACAATATTTTCAGAGAAACGAGAATTGGGTATATTGGATGCACAAGAGGTGAAATGTTTCAGGGGAGAAGGTGGATGTGGGGGAGGTGAAATTCTTTTAGAGGAGAGGTAAAAAATTTCAGGGGAGAGGTATGAAGCTGGCCGAAATTGAAATATATGTTTTTATTTATGAAATATTTCTAGTTTTTGTTTAAAATTTTTCACAATGTATTTTTTAATCTGTTTTGCAGTTTGCTCAGATTTTTATCAATTCATTTTTAACCTATCTTAGAGTCTAGTACTGCACTTATGTGAGGTGTTATTTTTAAGAGTCGGTTTTTTTTATGAGTTGTTTTTATCCAACAGGTAGACCTTGTATTAACTCATTTTCTGTTGTTTTCTGTTTTCAGACTGCACCTTCAATTAAAACCCTTGAAGCTCATGGCATCCAAAAAGATGTGAAGGATATTGCAATTAGCAACAAGTACATCAAAGAGGTAAATAAATTCTTGTGTGGATACCTATTGACCAATTTGGTTGAAGGGGTTTCTTTGAGTTTGGGGTTTATTTGGATGAAGATGGAAATATTTTTAGTTTAGGTTCATGAATTTTGGAGTTTGTCTAGGTTCATGAATTTTGGAGTTTGTCTAGTTATTTGGATGAAGACGGAAATATTTTTAGTTAAAATTACATCCCCACCGAGGAAATCTAAAGATTCTCTGTGAAATTTTCTGGTGTCTTCCTTGTGTCTTGATACCTGTGAAACTCAATCAGTGGACATGCTCATTACTTCAGTGGATTTTACATTCCTGGGTGGCGGGTTGTCACAACCAACAAATTACCCATCGATAAGCCAGCTAGTGAGGGGTTTCTTTGTTAAGGATATCTGTAACATTTCATATTTCAAGCATGATGCTAGAATTCCAGTCCCTTCCGTTGCAATATCCGGTAATCACTATAACTTTCTTTCACATTAGACTCGATGAACTGGTGATAGTCGTAAGTTTGATTCGCCAATAAAAGAGGTTTCCAAGTTTGAAAAGTGACACAAATGGCATTGACCCCATTTTTTAAACCAAAAGGTTGATGCACTCTTTTCCATTGTGAAACAAGGTAGTGTTGCGTTATGTCTTTTTACATTGCGTGACTATGAATTTGTGACCTTAAGATGGTTGTGACTTGCCAAATTCTTTTACGTGGGGTGCAAAATCATTCATAGAAGAGCATTTTCCCTAACAAATCACTTGGAGTAAGACTAAGAGTGCAACATTGAGCACACAATACGTGAGGTTGGGATTGTAATAGGGAAAACAAACATAGGTTTTTGAGGAGGGTGGTTATCTTATGGAAATGATTTTCTTTCTAAATCATTCCAAGTAATTCAATCAAAGGAGCATTACAATAAGCAATGGAAATAATAAATATCTAGTCCAAACATCTTATTCCAAGTAAGTTCAACATAAATGCAGGACAATAACTTTTAAATTTTTAAACACATATCAACTCACTTTTTACAACAAATCACATTAGGTTAAACATCCATCTGAAAAACTATTGTGTTGGAGAGGCCTTTGTACTTACAACACTCCTTTATCCCTTGGAGAGGCCTTTGTACTTACAAGATCATGAGAGCAATTGTGAAAAATTCGACTCTAGCTCCCAATGCCTCTAGCTTTTGGGTCCCACGAGCCCAAAATCATTTATTGAGATCAAATACATCAACATTAATACTTAGAGTGGTTAGGTACATGTATATCCTCCTATAACCACTCAAATAATGTTGGAATAGTTATCAAACTACTCCCATTAAAACACATATCCAAACAATTATTTTTCTCAATGCCACGATTATAAAAATCCAATCTTGTCATTCAAGGGATGCTTCCCATTTTCTAATATTTTATAAGGTAACAACACATCCTCAAGAGATTCTCTTGTCCTTCCCATTCATCCTTCCTAAATACACTTGGGATGAAATTCAGCTTAGGAGTAAAAATATGAATGTAGTAAAATAGATATTAGGTTAAATAAATTCATCCATTTTAGTATTTTAATTTGAAATCAACAAACAAAGCATTCACAAGTCAATATTTCATTTCCCAAGCTCACAACACACTAGGTCTAGGATGGCTATCCATTGAGAAAGAGTTATTTCCCTTGGGCATGTGTTCCACCACAAAATGAACGTTCTTCTATGTTGGTCCCAACATTTGAACCAAGTCATGTGGGTCCTAGGAAACATAAAATTGCATAGGTTTAAACAGAAATTTTATTTCACACACACACATGCACAAAATTGCAGAGGGTTAAATATAAATTTTATTAGACACACACACAAGCATGAGTTCATAACAACTAAGCATTATATTGTTTATCATTAAAAAAATAAGTATAGTTTTTTCTTAATTTTAATCAAGTTCCCCTATCTCATTTCCTTTTGAGTAATGTTACCAATCGACCTTGACCTAATAAATGTCTCTACACCACTGTTGCTAATAATTAGTTCCTATAATCATCAGGGTCTTGGTGTGAAAATTCTCAACATCCTAAATCAAGTACAGATTGGCGTGCGCACACAGGCACACAAGAATGAGTTCATAACAACTAATCATTGTATTGTTCATCAATAAAAAAATAAGTATAGTTTTTTCTTAATTTTAATCAAGTTCCCCTATCTCATTTCCTTTTGAGTAATGTTTCCAATGGACATTGAACCAATCAATGTCTCTACGCCATTGTTGTTGATAATTAGTGCCTATAATCATCACGGTCTTGATGTGAAACTCCTCAACATCCTAAATCAAGAACATGGATTGGATTAAGTATATATTCCTTAAGGAAACATGAAAACAATTATGGATAGCTAGATACCATGATGGGGCCAATATATAGGAAACTACACGAATTTACGCCAAAATGCTGAAGGGTGAACACATATTTAGGTGGAAAATTTCTCCATTTACCCAAGGGAAAGGAACTCCTCTTCAACTTAACTTGGAGAAATACTTTCTCTCCCATCTTAAGCTTTGTTTTGCTCTTTATTTTATCTACGTAATTCTTCTATCTATCTTGGGCATTATTTAGAATTTTATGCACATGCTTCCCTATAATCTCCATTTCTTCCAAGGTACCACCTCCTTGAGTCAACCATGCTTCCAAGTTGTCCTAAATAACCGATGAATTTCATTTCCACCCTTACAATAATTCAAATGTACCATTATTAGAAGAATTAAGGTAATCATTGTTTAATGAAATATATTCTAGTGGGAGTTAGTCGTAACAACTCCTTGGATGACGCATTACATACATTCATAGCACATCCTCCAAACTTTAGTTGAGTCTCTCTATTTGCAAATCAGACTTAGGATGGTAAACTATACTAACACATAACTTCATGTTTATTATATGGAACAACCTTTACTAAAATTGTAAACTAAGCTTTGATTCTCATTTTAACACAATTACCTTCTGTATGTTGTGTAACCCACCACCTCTTGGATAAAAGGTGCATTCTATATCACATTTCGTATGAGTAGTCTTAACCATAATGAAATTTTCTTCATGGACAAATGATAAACTAATATCGAGATAGAATCATTGGTCTTGAAAGTCTTAGATGAACCTAAAATAAAATACATCACGATTTCTTACCACTTCCAAGTTGGTACACTTAAGGTATTCAATTTACTAATCATATATTGATGCTCCACTTCTATTTATTGATATCAAGGAACCTGGCCATATACACTTTAGTGTATTCTTTTAAACCGAGTTATCAATACATTTTCCTCATTCTCAGTTATGTCTTTTGATTTCCTAGATATCCCGAGTATGGGGCATAATGAACAGCATTGAACACCATCCTTGAACTTTGTATATTCGGGTACATATATATGATTCCCCCATAGTGGTATGCCATCTTCTAGTATATGATAATTTCATATTTCATTACTTCATTTTCAATCCAACTCTCTTTTCTCATAAAATATTAGCAAATGTCCTAATAGAATTTATCATCCTTGCACCACATCTCAATCCCCATTGTCATGTCCCCTCATGAATGATCTATGTATTGAGTTCCTACCCAAATCATCATTCCCCTGAGTTGAGGAGAAAATTTAATATCTTGGGATTAATTTTGAAATTTCAAGCATTAATTAATTAGGAGATGTTATTTTGAAATTTGAGTGCTAATTAATTAATGCCTCAGTGAAATATGAATGCCTCAATCAATACCTCAACCAATGCATTGGTTGAACTTTTAATGAATTTAAAAATTTAAGTAAAGAAGAGCTTAATATTCATCAATCAACATGCATCAGTTAACTAAAGAGATCCATGCAAAAGTTAATATTATAAATTGTATATGGATGGCACTAAGAGTGTTTCATTGTTGACACTTAAGTTATCCTGTTAACTAAGTGATCAATAATCAATTAAAAATTGAGTTCAGTTCACATCCAATTAACATTTAGTTCAAGTAAAGTTAACATCCAGTTCAAGTCAGTTAACTTTCAGTTCAAGTCAGTTCACTTTCAGTTCAAGACAATGAACATTCAATTAAAGCTAATTGAGGAAAGCAAGGGAACTAATGTTTGCATGGAGAGAGTTCTAGTTAGCTCCTTCTTATGAATGCACTATGTGGTTCTCTCAGTGTGTTTACTGAGCCTCCTATGTGCTACCTTCTGCATGGTAGGATTTTTGGCTTGTTATTAATATGCTAGGCATATGGCAAGTTCAATACAATTGCAGGGTTACATTGGATCTCTCTTCTCTATTGTTGTGTAGATATCTCTTATCAGGAAATATGCTTATGTGTTGTAAGCCATTTTCTGTATATATATCTATCATACTCAAATAATTCCTGGGTTTTTCATCCTCTATGTTTGGAGGGTTTTCCTAGGGTATATCTTGTCTCTTGTGGTTGATAGATATATATGGCTAATTTATGGAACTGATTTATATGATTGATTTATGAATATGATTTATGTGGATGATATACTTGTGATATTTACATGTGTTTGATATATTTATGTGGATGATATATTTATTAGATTCACATGTGGCTGATCTATGAGATTTATATGTGATGAAATTGATCGATAAAAGTTTTAAAGTTCAAGCATCTCCAATTTTGCTTAAACATCAAATTGGTATCAAAGCATAGGGCATGAAATAACTTAGCTTAGTTTTATGCAACAAGATAAGCCTATGTATATCTTGAAGAGTTGGGAAAAATATTGCAGCTATGGCATCAATCTCTGCTCGGCCAGAAGACCACCTTGAAGGTACATCCAACTTCAAGACATGGAAGGCAAGGGTGTTGAATATTCTTAAAGAGCATAATCTTGATGGTTATGTATCCAAAGTGGTAGAGGATCATACCACCAATGAAGCGTGAATCAACTTCAAGAAGAATTGATAAAAGGCTAAGCATGCCATCTTTGATTCGGTTAAGGACAATCTCATGTCCATGATCATTTTGTTTAAGACCGCTAGGGGGTGTTTTTATACACTTACCGATTTTTTCAAGAAGAATTTATTGAGTCAAGAAGAGGGGTGCATACAAAGCAAGGTTGTGTGCACTAAATATGAGAATTTTTTCCTCACGACAAGAATGAAGAAAGGGATAAATCCTTTCACTACAAAGTAGCTCTTCCATTCAAGTGAATAAAGAAAGACTATGGTTTTCTCCTTAAGGGTGCAGAGATCAAGAGGGATCCCACACAAATCAATAAAAGATAAGTAGTTTATATTTTGATTGTTGTATGTTGTTATAAATAAGATATAAATGTTTTTTAATATGTTTCATGACTATCATATAGAGGTCTCTATTCCTGGACTTTGGAATCATGTTGAGCATATACATTGTTTTATGTCTATATTGGCATGTTGTAGATCTCTTGAAGTCCATATTATGAGACATTATATAGGACTAATATAAAACTGATATAAACTTATATAATACTGATATAAGGCTTCATAATTTGTTTCATAATATATAAGATATAGTGTTGCATGATTGTTCATGAGTTGTGAACACAAGACTACAAGAATGCATGAACCTTGATGAATACAAGGTTGAGATTTTTATATGAATATGGAGGTGCATTAATATTCAATAGTACTGATATGGGACTAATATAAGGCTAATATAAATATGAAAATAAGTGCATGGGATTAATATGAGTCATGTTAAGACAATCGATTAATATATATGCATAACCGTGTAAATTATTATTAGTATATATTCATGTGAATAAAATTCATGAGTATTAAATTGTTCTAACCATTAGAATATTTTTTCTTGTAGGAAAAATTTATATGATCTGATCTACAAGAAAATAATGACATGAATATGGAGTCATTCCAATGGTTGATCTTGAAAGAGAGAAGATCGGGTGGTTCTTATGTTTATTAGGAAGAAGACAAAATATAAGCCCTAATTACAATATGAGAAATATCAAGACTCTTGAAGCTAATGTATTTATATTAATTATATTCATATATGTGTTAATATAGAGGAGTATGAGTCTTTGTGATGGAGTAATCAAATTTATGATTCCCACAACCTAGATGTTGAGAGGGAGAAGCTATATTTGCTAGCCCCTGGAAAAACCAATGGAATTGTTTACATTGACCTCCTGCTATGTAGAAACCATGTATGGTACTCATATTCATAATGAATCTATATGTAAAAATATTGGATGATTCTTAAAGTTTAGAGTTGTAACATTGTTTAGATAAATATTTTCTTTTGATTAAGGAAAATGTTCAGTAGAGTTATTGAAAGGATTCAAGAACATTAAACAATAAGTCCATGACAACATACATGAAGTTAAATCTGATTCTTATTCATACTTGTAGGATCTCATAGATGTTAGATACACCTATACATGACCCATGTTCAGTTATATGCTTTACAATCAGTACATAGACATGTACACCGAATCATGTGTTTTGTTACCTATTTGGTACATTTATATGTGGATTCAGACATGTCTCAGTCAATGAAAGTAAGTTTCAGAGACATGGATTTTTATTAGTTCAATGATTGAGAATAATCACATCAAATATGTTACTCCACATAGAGCATATGGTAAGGAAGTAAAGTTTTACAATGTTCCTAGTCAGATATATTTGAGACATGGTGCAAAAATGAGTTGTGTAACTCCTATACGTATCCACAGATGAGCAATATTGCCAACATATTTACTAATCCTTTGTTCAAAACAAGATTGGTATAGTATACAAGACTCCTCTAGTTGAAGAGGGAGTATTTATGTATCTTCATAGGCAGTAACAATTAAAATTCCCCAAACTAGTTAGTCATGGTACATGACTCAAGAAG
Organism: Pseudotsuga menziesii; assembly: GCA_001517045.1. Taxonomy (NCBI): domain Eukaryota; kingdom Viridiplantae; phylum Streptophyta; class Pinopsida; order Pinales; family Pinaceae; genus Pseudotsuga; species Pseudotsuga menziesii. Next base: position 51,365 of record LPNX011173694.1, read on the forward strand.
CCAGGGGCTGTGATACCTTGTGGAGAAAATCCACATGAGCAGAACATGGTCAAAGTCTTGGACGATATTGAATATTCTATAAGATTTATAGTTTGAACTGTCAGAGAACAACACTATGATATGAAAACACTATGAAAGTGATTAGGCCTTGAAGAACATGATAGAGAATGGCAAGCTCACTAAGAACTTCTTCAGGTGGTAGAAGATTCTTTAAGTCAACAAATGTTGACGATTGAAAGAAAAGATAAGACTTTTTTTTTGCATGATATTACATAGTTAGTGTATTTATATGATGGATATGGAATCCATAGTTTCTAGTTTAGATAAACTACATTTTGAATCGGAGCCATATGATGCTACTTTGAATAAGTAGTTGGTTGGTCTCTTAAAGTACATAGTAGACTTGTTATATTTTTATGCTTGTGGATAAGCATATGTTTGATTACCTTTGAGGTACATTAGAATATGTTATTTATTGTAAATTGATATCTAGTAGACCTATTATATATCTTGGTATTCTCTATGTGTATTGTGGTTAGTACTACTTAAGTAAATGTGTTTTGCATATAGGAGGAGTAGTGCAGCTTGGGATGCTACCTACTAGGGTGAAATGCTTGAAGCCTACAATATATTGATAGATGGATAATAGGTGATAACATTTAGTTAGGCATGGATAACTTAGAGTTGAACATGTTTAACTAGAAGAATACAAGGAACACAAAAAATATTCATGTTGTCTTCCATTCCATTGTTATCTCTCAACCATTTGATCGCTATTGGCGTGATATAGCCACAAAATATGTGGGTGTGCTAGTAATATGAAAAATGTATATGGATATCAAATTTTATAAGTTTAGTTTTGTATTCCAAATCTATGGTTAATAAATATATTTTAGTATTTTTACTTAATTATTAAAAATAAATGAATATATATATAAGGGATGTGTGTGAGAATGTCACATTTTAGGGGACAATATTTGAATCTTCATGGATGGAATTTTAATTCTAATTTATAACATTTAATATATATTTTAATATATATAAGATAACTAATGATTTCGATTAATAATAAGTCTAACTTATTTTGTTACTTTGTGGATTTTAGAAAAGCTTTTGTTACAATGCCTATAAATAACCTATGGAATAGGCTAAAGGAGCTTAAAGGTTCCTTTTGAGTTGAGAGCTGTTGCGATAAGGTTATACATAAAAGTCATTGCTAAGTTTAAGAATAATGAGGGGTGGACAACAGATATAAATTGTAATATTGGAGTTAAACAAGGTTTCCCCCTCTCCCCTACACTTTTTGGCATTTACGTTGATAAGCTAGAAAGATGTTTAGAAGAAGCAGGTTGTGCCAGTGCAATCTTAGTTGGGATAGTTATCATCCTCCTACTTTTTGTTGATGATATTGTTCTTATGGAAATGCGTCCTTCTGATCTCGATAAGCAATTAAGAACTCTTAAATATTTTTTCTCTAACATGAGTATGAATGTTAACACCGACAAGACAAAAATCATGATTATAAACTCTAAGAAAGACACCTATGCAAATTTTATTTATGATAATAAAAATCTAGATGAAGTGACTTCTTACAAGTATCTTGGAATTGATATTCATCACAAGCTCAATTGGAACTATAGCATTGAGAAAAGGATTAATGGAGGGTGGAAATATTATTTTGGTCTTGAAAATAACTGTAAATTAGCCAATTTGGTCATGTGGGATAAAAGGAAGTTCCTCTTCGCTCTTGTCATCCCTGATATCTTGTATGGTTGTGAAGTATGGGGTTGCAACATTTATAGAGAATCTTGGAGGAATATTGAGCAAATCCAGAAGCAGTTTATAACTTATAACCTCAAAATTAAAAGCAACATGCCTTATCCTACTCTCCTCGTATAAGTGGGTCTTTCCCCAATCTAGAGCATGGATATGACTAGGTACTTAATGTAGAAGAATAGGATAAATAAAATGGGAAACGAGAGACTTCCTAAAATTCTTTAAAATCGAGTCAAAACCAACTATGCCTCAAGCGGTGTTGGTGTAAATATACCATGGCTTGGTTAAACCATTGGGGCATAGATGAAAATGACATTTTGTAGAACATTGATAATGTAAAAAATATTATCACTTTTAAGTTTAAAGAGAAATTTTGGTGTGAGAAAAATTTACAGTTAAGAGAAAATAAAGATATTATAAGGAGGTCATTAATCCTAATTTGGAAGATCAGAAGTATCTCTCGGTAGTAACTAGCTCATAGAAGAAAATTAATATAGCCAAGATTAGAACGAAATCGCATGAACTCCATATCGAAACAGAGTATTGGTCTATTCCTAAAAATCTATGGGAGGAAAGGGTTTTCCACTATGTGAGTCTATGAGCATTGAGGATGAAAATCACTTTCTCTTAGAGTGCCCTTCTTACACCCACATTAGATCTGAGTTTCATAGTGTTTGCTACAATACAAAAGATTATAACCTCCTAACTTTCCAAAACTATACTAAGCGTGGAAAGCTTCTTGGCAAGCGTTTTGATCACATGAACAAGATTTTAAAGTAAACCAAGTATTATCCTTCTTAAAGTCCGATAGACCAAAGTTGATTTTAGTAGACGTTAATCACCATCATTATCATATATGTATTTTTCTTTGATTTTAAATCTTAATTAAACCAATTCTAATTTATAACATTCAACAAATCTCTAATATATAAAATAATTAATGATTTTGTGTAAATATGCGTTTCTCTTTGATTTTTAATTTTTAATTAAAACTAATATTTTAATCTTAAAAAAACTTTAAAAAACTAGAAGATAAAAGCTAGTTTTTTCTTCTCATAATTTATGAACCATAAAAAAATTAATTCTTAATTCTTATCCTGCATTTTTTTTAGTAAACAAATTATTAAAGACGAGCATAAGTAAACTATCATTATAAAATTAATATTATATAATTAATATGATGAATAAATTTATCCCATAAATACGATAAACTATAATTTTGAGAACTATTTATTTATAATTAATAATTATAATGAGTTATATGATTTTTCTTTTGTAAATTATTGAATTTTGATCACGAATTCAAATGATTGACTTTATGTAAACTTATATTGTAGAATTAGTATTAATATGTTAATTTATGATGGATATAATTATTAAATTAACATGGCTTCATTAACAACTTGGAGGGATCTAATCCCTATAGGTGCAAACCACTTTAGAGTACTAAGCCTGAGAAAACACAGAGTTAAGATGGATTGATGCTAGTGGCCCCATAATCAAGTTCAAATAATAAGACATTTGAAGAAAAATTGAACTGACAAAAATCAATGAGCCATAAGAAGATGCTATACAAATTTTATTATCATTGAAATCAATGAATCCTAAAATAAATTTAAATAATAATTCAATAATAATACCATATAAATTTTAATACGTCTGAAATCAATGCATCTTGAAAATACTATTAAAAAATCTAAAAAACAAATGTATTGTAACAATATTAAACTGTGACTAAAATGTTGTGTGACAGGAAAGGTAAAAGTTCAAAATGCTATGACAAAATAATGCATGAATCGATGATTGTGCTGCTAGGGATTTCTTGGAACCTTCACGCTCTTACATTTCCACCGCTCTCCCATGCCGCTCCTCAACTGTAAATTCTGAGCAGACTCATGTCATCAGCTCGGGGGGGCAGAAGGCCCCTCCCAACCACTTCCCACTGGACCAGACACAGACCTATTTGATCACCCCAACTCAATGGCCACCGCCTCTCTGCAAATAGGGACTGAAGAATTTCCAATCTACAAAGGGGATAAGGGGAATTCAGCCGAGGAAAATCATGTGAAATCACAATCTAAAATGAAAAGACATGGCACCCCAACATGCATAGCCCATACTGAAGAGAGGCCTTGCCTCAATCTCCCCGCTAAAAGAATAAATCCCAAGGCTCAAAAAATGAAAGATCATGCTATCATAGGAAAAGTCCTTGGCTTATGGCCCACTGAATAGGCCCTTCGAGGATGGATAGAAGAAACATGGAAACCTAAAGCACATTTTGATCTACAACTAGGCTCCAAAGGTTTCTTTACCACCATCTTCCACCACCTGGATGACAAATCCAAGGTAGAAGAGGGAGGCTCTGACTTATTCAATGTATTTGGCCTATATCTCAGGAATTGGATGGAATGATTTAGCCCAAAAAAAGAAGATTCCCCTTGAGAACCTATCTGGATCTGAATGTATTCCCTCCCACCAGAATACTGGGATGAGGAAACCCTCAAAGAAATAGGAAATACCCTGGGTACCTATGTTAGATCTACAGATCAGACAAAAGTGAACAAATATACCTCCTATGTCAGGATCTATGTCTACATGCATATTTCCAAATCCCTCCTAGATGTAATGTGATTAACGCATCAATATTTATACTGGACCCAACCTCCTGATTATGAACATGTTCCCTTTCGATGCT
>LPNX011173694.1:56169-100099 GCA_001517045.1 Pseudotsuga menziesii
TCCTTTGATAAACTTGTCCATATATCCTTTGGAGATGTTGGTAGGAGTTAGACAAAAAATAACCAATGATGAAGATATGAGAGAACCATATTTGGGAGAGCTAGACCTGCTTGGAATGAAGTACACCTACACTAGGGAATCCTTTGGTTCCATTCCACCATGAAAAATACAAATTCTATAGGAAGCACTGGTTAAAGCAAAGGCCCAGAACTAACTCAGAGTCTACAACCCTCCTCAAAAGGAAAAACAAAAAACTCAGAACTTAGATAATAGAAAGTGTGGTCGCAAAACAGATTTGCGACAGTTAAGTGGGCTTGGAAATGCATTGGTTTTATCAGGGCAGTATTCCCAGCTTGTGGAATTCTTCTCCACTTCCTCACAAGTTATCCCATGAATATCATCTCATGGAATGTAAGAGGCCTCAACGGACTCTTGGGGCATAGGATGTTAAAAAGGAAAATTCTCCAGGACAAAGCCACTATCCTCTTTCTCCAAGAAACTAAGTGTTCCACTGAAGCCCTCTCCACACTTTTTACCAGGCTCTGGAAAGGAAGTCAAAGTATCGTCATAGATTCCAAAGGAGCTTCTGGGGGTGTCGCAATGAGTTTGGAATGTTGAAATTACCCAAATAACTGAGAGGGGGGGTGAATTAGTTATTTCTAAATCTTAAAAACATTTTTCAATATTTAAACCATTATCACGGATTACAGATTTAGTTATGATATTGCAGCAAGTATAACAGCTAATATGATGCTTATCAATCACACACGTGATAGAATCAAACAAATATTCACTTTATTTTAGCACCTACTCAAATGACGCTGCAACCTTTGTTTTACAAGTGCCTTCTTATAGAGAGAACCAACTCTCATGTTTTTTTAGCACCCACTAGAATAAAATTCTCTAGCTACAACTGGGTGGAAGCACCAACTTCCACTTGTATAGGCTCCAACTCGTACAAAGACAACAAACTGTTTTCCCTAGCACCACCCTACCACCCTATTCTCCATCTACTTCTGAATGAAAGCACCAACTTCCACTTGTATAGGCTTCAACTTGTATAGATAAGATGACATGTTTTCCTAGCACCAACCTACCACCCTTGTTTCTCATATTTAAACATGTTCAGTACAATATGTAAGAAAACAGATACAACAATGCATACCAACTCTGTTCTGATCTGCTCCTGAATTTGCTTATGCATCTTGGTTCCCCTCATCATCTCTATTCTGGATATTCTTGAAAGAGCTCAGAGTCCTCTGTCATTATGAAATCTTCACTTTGACGAGGATCCATGCACCAGTTCTCTGTCTGCAGAGAACACACACATTCCTTCATCACGCGCATCCTTTTATAAACTTCAATCTGTAAACCTTTTACCTGTTCGTATGCCTGACGGTCCATTTCCATAATTGATCAAACTGTTCGATGCTTTAAGACAGACAAGGAGTTCAATTGCTGAGCAACCATGAGTTTCTACAACGCATTTTTGTGATTTGGCTTCTTTTGAACTTGTCATTTTTTGCAACAAATCCGAGTTTTTGCACTTCTGATTCCGCACCGTTGATTTCGTGCAGCCTCTTTGCTAACCGTTGATATGAACTCAAACTAACTGCTTCTTCCCATCATTTTCTTCATAATCAATCCCCACCATCGATTTATTGTGCAACATTTATTGACCATCGATCTGAGATCCGGTGTAGGATGCAGACCTCGGGTTTTCAACACTTGTTTGAACAACTTCCAGACTTTCCAACTTCCGACTTCAGCTTTCCGAATTCTGCACTTTCGAACTTTGGGATCGGAAAACTCAACTTCCAACCTTAGTCCTTTCCTGTTCTCTCACTTTCCGCTTTCCCCTTTCCGCACTTCCGACTTTCGGACTTCAGGATCGGAAAACCCAACTTATAGCCATAGTCCTTTCCTGTAAGCTCGCTTTTCACTTTCCTCTTTCTGCTTTTCGACTTTGAAAATGAGAAATCTAACTTCTCTTATTCTCAAACTTTTGGATTTCCACTTTTCGACTTCCTCTTTCCGCTTTTCGACTTCGGAAATCTTATTCTTGAACTTCTGAATTTCGTTTTTTGACTTTCGCTTGCAAAACTCCTTCCATGACGTCGATTTCTTGTGCGGGTTCACTCCCGACCGTCGGATCTGTCCTTCACAATAATTTTGGATTTGCTTCGGACTGTTGATCTTATTTTGTAGATTCATTCATGTCCGTCGGATCTGTTCATCAGATCTTCTTTCAAACTTTAAAGACTTGCTCCCGACTGTTGATTTCTTTTGTGGATTCATTCCCGTCCATCGGATCTATCCATCACAATAATTTTGGATTTGCTTTGGACCATTGATCTCTTGTTTGGGTTCACTCCTGAGCGTAGGATCTGTTCAATTACAAGCATATAAGGCTCTAATCTGTTTTCCATATGACCGCAAATCTTCCAGCAGTCTCCCCCTAACTGCAAAACCTCCAACAATCTCCCCCTTTGGATTTGATGGCAATATTCAACTTCTGGACGCATGTTGTATTAGCAATCATCAATTTGATAATCATCTATAACAACCAACTTCACCCCCTTTGACATCAATGTCAAGGAAGAATCTATAGCACAACTCCCCCTATCAAAGTAGACAAATTATTTGGAATAGGATATGATACCTAGCTTCCGACGTAGGTACTCAAGCTGTGTCTTTGGTAAAGGTTTAGTGAAGATATCAGCAATTTGTTCTGAAGAAGGGATAAAATTCAATCGAACTACTATGTTTGTAACCTGCTCCCTTAAGAAGTGACACTTAATCGGTATGTGCTTGGTCTTAGAATGAAGGACTGTATTTTTGGACATACTAATGGTGCTGGTATTATCACAATGGAGAGGAATGGGATCAACATATTTTACCTCCTGTTCTGCCAGTGTCTGAATCATCCAAAGAATTTGTGTACAATAGGTGGCAGCAACAATGTACTCAGCTTCTGTAGTGGATAAGGATATTGAGCCTTGCTTCTTACTCAGCCATGTAGCTAAAGAATCACCCAAAAGAATGCACCTCCACTTGTGCTCTTCCCTTCATCCAAACAGTTTTCCCAATGAGCATCTGAATATGCAGTTAACTGAAGATTTTGATTCTTGGGATACCATAGACCATAAGTCATTGTGCCCTTCAAATATTTGAATATCCTTTTCACAGCCACCAAATGACTTTGCTTAGGAGCAGAAATCTTCCTACAATTCCCACAGCGTGCATGATATCAGGACGAGATGCTGTGATGTATAAGAGACTTCCTATCATTGACTAATATGTTCTCTGATCAACATCCAGTGAGGGATCATCCTTGCTAAGTTTACACCCAACAACCATAGGTGTACTGATAGGTGATGAGTCTTCCATTTGAAATTTCTTCAACATCTCCTTCAAATACTTCTCTTGGGAGATAAATAATCCTCCGGGACTCTGGATAATGATAAGACCAAGAAAGTATGGCAGTTCTCCTATCATTGAAATATCCAACTTAGATTGCATGGAATTAGCAAACCACTGCACAGAAGAATTATTAGTGCATCCAAATATAATGTCATCCACATACACCAAAACTATTAATAGATTATCACCTTTCGATTTGATATACAAGTTACTGTCAATAGTACCTTTCTTGAAACCTTTGTCTTGTATATATTTATCCATTCTATGATATCAGGCTCTGGGTGCTTGTTTCAATCCATATAGAGCCTTACTTAATTTGTAGACAACGTTAGAATTATCTGTCAGCTGGAATCCTTCAGGTTGTTGCTATATAGAGTTCTTCTTCTAGATCTCCATTTAGAAAGGTTGACTTAACATCCATCTGATATACTTTGAAGTTCTTATGAGTGGCATAGGTAAGAACCATTTTGATGGATTCCAATCGTGCTACTGGTGCAAAAGTTTCATCAAAGTCTTGTCCCTCAACTTGGGCATACCCTCTGCAAACTAATCAAGCTTTATTCCTTACAATTTTTCCTTGTCCGTTCATCTTATTTTTAAATACCCACTTGGAGCCTATTACATTTTTATCTACAGGTCTAGGAACCAACTCCCAAGTGTTATTTCTCTCAATCTAATCAAGCTCTTCATTCATGGCTTTAACCCAATCTTCATCCTCACTAGCCTCTTCAAAATTCTCTTCAAGAAAGGACTTATGTTGCCGGGTGGTTTTATGGACAAATGGGATGTATGGGGGCATCTTGACGTCTTTGGGACCCTCATGCCTCTAATTTCTTCCTTTGTTGTTGTATTTGTGTCATTTTTAGACTATATATGATTATAGATGACTTATCAAGCAGATGATTTTCTTTCTGTTGAACATCGGCCTTACAGGTAGATCAGTTCCAGACCTCTACTGTGGGATGTATGAACATGTTTGAATATGAACCATATGGTTTTTATCAATAAAACTATGACTTTTTTTCTTGGAAAAAAAATCATAACATGTTTTCAGTAGCAATCATGTCTCAGTCGGTAGATATAAACATGATAAGTGAAATAGGTAGATTGAAAAGTGAATAACTATAAATATGGTTACTCTGTATGGGCACTAGTTGCTAGCTTGCCAGAAAGTTCCGAGAGGACATGACACAAATTTATTAGATGTGTTATTATTCCATGATGGGAGACTCTGGTTGTACATTTTCCAAAAATTAAGGCAATGTTTGACATTATACTAAAGTTGGCATACATGTTATAAGTTTTTGGGAGGAGATTATTGTTTTTAAAAATATATATAATACTAAAAAAAGATTTAAATAAAATTAATATAAAACTATACTTTTTAAATATATATAATAAAGTAATTTGAAAAATAATAAATATCATAAATTAATCTAAGCATTTCTAACAACATTTCCCCTCCACTCAAATCTTACTTCCAAATTTTGAGTTTAGCACCTTCCTAAACAAGAAAATTTTACATTTTCAAGTTATAAAGAATGGTTGCTTGTCTATGATTCTATACTCTTTCTAAGGGTATTTTTTTTTTCTACACTACTTTCTCTATAGGAATTGAACGTGGGATTCTATTAAGGAAACCACCAAACTCTACTTCTAGCTCTTAACCTCTACGTGTAAATTATTATCTTCTATTTTTTTTTGTACGTGTAAATTATTATCTTCTATTTTTTTTTATTCTAGATGGTGTGTGACCCTTGGTAAAGCGAGTTGCTTGGGATTTAGAGAATATATATACAATGATTCGAAGACAGAGACAATGTGTGGTAAGTGCGTCAAAAGCGGAGGCGACAACAGATTGTCACCTCTTGATTACCGAGTTTCAAAATTTTCACCAGATGATTATAATTTAATAATAAAATAATTATTTGCCATTGCCCACATGGGTGTGGATTATTGGCGATTCGATTTATATGAAGTCACATGTTGTAAAGGAGGTCACGAGTTCAAATCACACCCAAGATTACTCGTGTCCCATGCTTGTGGGTTGTTGTGGGGCACCTAGGGGTATAGTGGAGAAAACGCCAAAAGGAGGCCGCGGGTCTCTGCAGCCTTTTTTATATTTTTTTGGACAGGCACCTCGATCGAGGTATGTAGCTAGATCGATATCTTAACACCTCGATCAAGGGTTTAGTAGAAGCTCAATTGAGGGTTTAAGAAAAACCTCGATCGAGCGTTTGTTAAACCCTCGATTGAGGATTTATGACCTCGACTGAGGTTTTAAAAATTGCTCGATCGAGGTACGTTTTTGTGTTTTTGCCGAAAGTGCCTTGCCAAAAAGTGTAACCCAACTCCATGGATGCACCCTATAGTTAGTCATTGTTTTAGTCATTTTTTTTGTCATTTATTAATGTTAACTTATCATTTATTTAGTCATCGATTGTTGTTAACTTGCCATTTAGTTAGTGATTAAGTGCGGTTAATTAGTCATTTTTTTGTCATTGATTGTTGTTAACTAGTCATTAATTTATGTACATAGGGCATGAAGGAATCGAACCACCAACCTCCTACCTTAATCCAGGTGCTCTTCCATTGAGCTAGAAACCTTGAATAGATATATTATATACTTACACATCAATGATCTAATACATTAACATGATGAATTTTCCAAATATTACAATGGCAAACAAAAAAATCTAATAAATCTCTCTTTCAATAACAAAAGTTCGTCAATAAAGGAAATTTAACTAATTGCCTAAATTTTGTAAATTGATATGGGAAAAGGTCAACATGCACCAAAAACTAATAATACATATATAAGAAATAAATTTAAAGGATTATATGCTAGCTTTCTAATGTATGGTAAGCTTCCACTTTAAAAAAATATTACAACCCAAATAGTGGTGGAATCTAATAATACATATATATATAAGAAATGAATTTAAAGGATTATATGCTAGATTTCTAATGCATGATAATCTTCCACTTAAAAAATATTACAACCCAAATAGTGGTGGAATCTGCGAGATAATGAGAGCCATTTTTGTGGCAGAGAAAACAAAAACAATGTATTAATGCCCATGGATGGCCAAAAATGAGGAAAAGGTACCAAATACACCAGGAAAAGGCTTAAGGTATCTCAAAGTAAAACTAGAAATTGTGAATAAACCATAATTATGCTTGCAGAGGTACTCAAGCACTAAGCATGGATGAAGTTAGTAAAATCCTTGTAGTATTCTCTCTTACAATGCCTCTATCCATACATGGATAGAGATTGAGAAAGATGAATACAAAAACGACAAATGGAACCTAGCATTACAACAAATATAATTGTAGAAAGGAGAGTGCACAAGGATCTCCAACATGGACTAAGATTGAGTTGAAAGATTAAAATATAGTTTCATTGGTTCCATTTGTGGTTCCATTGCTTATTATTCCATTATTTGTAATGCCATTGAAAACTACATTATTATCTATACACTCCTCAAAAGGTTATCACAATCCTCTTCCTCAAGCAAACCACTATGACAAGACCATGTATTTTCAATAATTACTGCACTATCATCTAACTCCCAATTTATTTTCAATAATTACTGCACTATCATCTAACTCCCAATTTTTTTATTATCTATTTTATTTGCATTGTTACTTACGGTATCAGTATATCTCATATCCAACGACATGGGTACAATGTATGGATGCAATGTTTCTAACTCAATAGATAAAAAATCCAGATCAAGAAGATTACACTTTTTTTCCTTTTTTCCCATATTCAAATTTGTTTCCTTACACTTGAGGACTTCTACATCAATAGTAGCTTCCTTGCCATTTTTTTGGCACAATTTCATGTTGGAAATTTGTATTCCATAAGGATAGAGTTGTTGATTCAAGTGAAATAGAATCATGCTTGCATTTATCATTTTCCCCTTGAAGACTTGTTATTTTGATAGATATGCCATCTTATTTTAGCATAGTATCTCTATGTGAATACGGGGAAATATTTGCTTAAAATCTCACATTGCAGTCGCTTTCAACAAAACTTCTCAGCTCATTATCACTAATATCTCTTTCTTAATGTAAGAGATCATAACCAATGAGAACATTCTCTGTAGCACTTATATCCTCCTTAGCTTTGTTCTATTTTTCCTTATATTGCGATGATATAGATCCTAGATTGTCAGCTACATCAACGAAAGTTTTGCAACACATTAAGTCCAATGTTTGACAACTTCAAGCTTTCATAATTGTTCCTAGAGTAACCTCACCATAGTTATATTACCCACATATTTTTCATTAGAAAAATATACCCCATCACTGTTGTTAGAGATCTCACAAGCCATGCAATGTTTATAAACACCATTAAGCTTCTTAGTTATCTCACACTTGATTATTAAAGAAAATACATAGCAAATTGGAGATCACTAATCCTTATGTATGTTTTGCAACACAATAAGACCAATGTATGACAAATTCAAGCATTCATAATTTTCTATCTAGGATAAATTTAATTTTTTTCCAAATGACCTATTTTTCTATAATATATATAAAATTATTTAAAAAATGTAAATTTTCTACAAAAATATCTTCACACATTTATCGTTGATATTTTTTTATTGATGAGATTGACTAGATTTAACCTTATTTGTATGAGAAATTGTCTAGATTTTGCAGGTTCATCTTAGGTAGAAGGGGCTTGGAGCTTAGTTGCATCCACTTCTTTTCTAAAACATCAATTTTGATGTTCTTACATATTTTTTTTTGTATATCCCTCTCTCCTTCACTTCTTTCAAGCACGGGCTTGAGGATTTCTCTCTTCTTCCCTAAAAAATTCAATCTCTTTTCTTGGTTATTGTTTCTCTATGCTTACTAAAATAAGATACATCAATATTATATTTGAAATCTGATTTTAATTATGCATATATATCAGATATAGGTTCCTTCAAAAAATTTCATTTCAAACTAGATCCGAAGTAGCCTCTCAAAGTGCCTTTTCTCAATAAAAAATTCACATATTCGAGCATTTTGAGGAGTGTAAATTATTTGTTTTTGTTTTGAATGATTTGTAACATTTTAATATATTTCACTCGCTGGTTCTTAGCAGGTTTTAAGAAAAGGAGGAGGACATACTGCTCAAAATTCAAGTGTCATGTCACCCGGGACACCAAAAACTCCATCCTTCATCCCTTTTCTTCTTTCATTTTCTCTCTCCGGCAGTATTGTAAGACTTTAAATCATTTTTCAATGATCAAAGTGCATATTTAATTCATGTTTTCATCATATTGTAAAGTTCATTAATAAATAAATCAAGTGGGCTACACAACGCCCACACTCCATCCCCCCTGGGGGGATTCATAGTCTCCTTTATGGTTTGTTTTTTACTAATCAATACATGCACACATTCCAATTTCTAGAAAGGTTGTATAGGTATTTTTTTTTCTTTGATTTCATCTTTAAATAAGTAATAATTTCATACCTGACTTGTTTGCACGAAGTATGCTCTCGCCACCAAACAAAGGCTTTTTGTCGATTATTGGTGGATGATCAGAAACTGACACATAGTTTGTGGTCTTAAGTTGTCATTATTTTAATTTCTTTACAAACATATTTTATTTATCAAATTGGAACACACATTTTGTCATAGACTTTGTCTATGTTCTTTCCCTCTGCGGGCTTTGCCTGGTCATTAGGAAACCAAAATCAATTTGTGACACTTTGTAAATTCCACACATTAATTTAATAATCCATTAATCAAATCAAATCCCCCAAAAAAATTATGAAGATTTGACGTACGATATTTGACAATCGTTGGTAAATTATTCAAAGGAAGTGGGAACCACTGAATAACGACCTCGAGATATCGTCAGGCTATGCTCTTGTTGGTGTAGTGTTGGACACCTATTAGAGACTCCAATTCAACCCACATTTCTGAGTGAGGAACCACTTTCATCATCTTCCGGACATATTCTTGGTACTTTGAGTATATCGATAAGCCCCTTCCCATAACTCAATTCATGTTTGAATAATTAAAACCGACCAAGACACACTGCAAAACATTTCATTTTCAACAACATTATTTCTTTACTTTGACTCCTTTGGCACTAATCTAATTCACAATATTTGAATTTTTCTTATGTGTTGATGTTATACTGAAGAAATATTTATTTAAATTTTCAAATAATCTTGTCTCGGTATTTTATTCCAAAAAATCCTAAAAAACTTACTTCCATCATTAACGACTTAAACATATGAGCCCGGTAAACTCTTTCTTAGGGATCACCCCCCTTGGCTTCGTTAGGAGTTTTTCCTAAATGAAGGAGTCAATATCAAGTGACACTACTTGACTCGAGACTTTCCCCCAAGGACACACCTAGCAACTTGAATTTTTATGATGTACTTAATCCCCAGGTGTGTGAAAGGCGATAACACTTTTTGGCAATGTTGCCAGAGATAAATATTTATATTCCCGAGTTACGACTTTTTTTTCTTTTTGCTTAGTTTGATGAATGAGTAGAGTAGATATTTGATTCTTTGTCTAGTGACTCCACTAACCTTTTTTTCCTTTTTGCAAAGAAAATAAAAAAATAGAAAATTTTGTGAAAGATTTATGATGCAAAATTTTCTTTTCACATGGAGAGTCCATTAAAAGGATAAAACCCTTGTATCTCATAAAATTGTTGTGATTGATTATGTGTAGATGAGACTATTCAACATAGAAAAGTATTCAAAACTCATTTGACACATCCTCATGTTCAGTATACGATCTATTTCATGGTTACATCGAGTACATATTGTTGATATCCAATATGGATGAGTTAATAAAGAAATTGGGTACTCATATCACCAAACAGTATTATCCTATTGCTTTCTCAAACATCTCAGGTTTTCCTAACTTTGGTGATGGTGAGAAGGTTTTATATAAATGGCGACTAGTCTTTCATGGAAATGGTGATTCAACAATCCGGGCCCTGACATGTCAAGTATTTTCTTGAATTTCTAGCTGACTTCAATGCTCTGTATGAAGACACCATGATGCAAGTGTTCATTAGTTCCCTTCATGGAGAATCTTGTTTTTTGTTGTTTTAGGGCCTTCCAAATAAGTGTATCATCTCCCTTAATTCAGGCTTCATTCGGATATTTTTGAAGCAGTGGTATTGTGGTATGGGTAGCATGAAAGGTTTGGAAAATTTTCTTAAAGCAACCTTTACCTTTTATTTTCCAAACATAGAATATCATAAAGAAGAGCTTCCTCATTTCACCATGGTAAAAAGAATTGAATATTTAGAGAAACTCCTTGATTACTTCAGTAAAAACGATGACAGTTTCATTTCCCATCTGCATTATAAAGATAATTTTACATAAATCCCTAAGGAACCCTTGGTTGGAAATTTGGTCACAGACCTTCCTCATGTTTCCACGGTATGAAATGTTGAGGATTTGGAGTGTTCTAAGGTCCATTTCAATTATAATTATAACATTTTCTCAGATTGGCACCAGGATCAAGCCATTACAGAGATTAACACTTGTGAAGAAATTCATAATGACTATAATATGTGTGATAACAGTCCCCCATGTTCTTCATATGGTGTTGAAGATTGGGAAAGTTGGGTCACCTGTGATATCTTTGAAACCCATATTTTTGAAGAATATTATTTTGAGTAGAATGAGGAGTGTAGCCAAGGACTTGATACTAGTGATAAGGAATAGTTCATACCTGACATAGATGGGGATGATGACTATTGGACTGTTATTGGAAATCCAACCTATGAGACTCTTGAAAGTATTTTTGAAAATCTCATTTATGAATTGTCCAGCGAGGAGAGTCTTTATTCTGAGACCTATGAAAGTTGCAAAGAAGAGCAATCATAGTTTTCATATGATCAGTCAGAGTTGTATTTGAGTATCTTTAGCTAGGACTTGCAGAAGCAATGTAGTGAAGAGTCATATTGGGTGAACTAATTGAAGATTTTTTCCATCCATCATCTGAACCTACAGATGTTCCTTATGATTTGGAGTAGTTTTGGGATTACACACAGAGTTATCAATAGATAAGCCTTTTTTATGAATGTGATGATCTACCTCATCATATACTGTTGGTCCTCGCTAACCTAAGCTATTGCAATATACTTTCGAGCCTAAGTAATACCCCCAATAAGGTTCAAGTTAGGTGGAAGCACGTTCTCAAATGGCATGGATTTATACATTAGTCCTATCCAATCTTGGATAGAGGAATCCTGCAAGAGGACTTGCCAGTTTGGGAAGCAGTTCGATGACTTTTTCCATGATTATAATCTCCCATCCAACTTTCCCATATTGAAGTTTCATGCAGGTTTTCATTTCTTAAATAATGTTTCCTTTCTTTGGCTAGTAATGAAAGATAAGGCAAAAACCTTTAAAATTTATAAAATGCTTAGGTGGTTACATTGGATATTTGATTTCACCCAAGATATTTGTTTCATCTTGCTTAGAGTAGGAAAATAAGCTCCTTAAATTGAGCATTTACTTTATCCATTTCTTTATGTACTTCGAAATAAAACTCTCTTTCATTTGTTAGTTTTTCGTTCCTTTCAATAAAGCGACTTTTGGATCATTGGTTATTTTCATAAAACTTGTGCTAATAAGGTTTCTTGTCAAGCTGAAATGTTTTTATGGATTATATATACCATAGATGTTGGCATTCTCATATCCTCTCATTGATTGAAGACCAGATCGAGCACATGTCCCAAAGTTGGAGCCATATGTTATCCACTAAGTTGCACTTAGGGGAATTTTTCAAGTGAGCCACCAAGGATCGGAACAAATCAATTGTTCTTACTTAGTGCTCGAAAGTTCCATGGTTTCATCAAGGGCAGTTGTGGTCCCTTTTTATTATGTTCACACACCCTCGGGGGAATTGTAATAAATGAAATAGCATGATGGTTTCTTATGTAAAATGCTTGGCCTTCTTGAGACTTGGTGATCAAATTCATCATCCTTGAGTTTTTTTCCCTCGTTAATTATATGACGCTTTTTCAAGCGACATATAATTTTCAATTTTTTCACTCAAAATCCTCCAAAGAAGGGATGGTGAAATTGGTGATTATGGCTTATGAGGGTTATTAAATCCTAGGGTCTATGTATTATACTATTATAGTCATATTCCCAAAGTTTCGTGGACATGCACTAAGTATTTCATAGGTTTTTATAATTTTTAGATTTTTAATAAAATCAACAATAAGGTGTATTTTAATTGTAAATGTTCAAGAGGTCATAAAATTGGGCCTATGGAGCCAATTTGGTCGTGGGGATGCTCATTTTTGGACCCAGAGCTCCCACTTAACCCTAAACCCACTTTTCCTAAGTTAATTGACTATTTATCACTTAAGTGAGATTCTCTCCAGAAAAGGCAAAAACTAAATACAAAATTACAAAAAGGGAAAATATGGAGAAAAACACATCCCTAAATCAGTGGGAGCTTGTCCCAGACATGTTCAGGGTTAACTAAGGATGATGTTGGGGTTAATTGGAGACCAAATCAAGATTAAATCGGCTTGATTCCATTAATAAAATCCTATAGGGGGGGATTTCTCCTTAAAGGGGCACATTTATCCATGAAATAGCTCTAGTTCACTCTAGTTCACCCTAGTTCACTCTAGTTCACCCCTAATCTTCTCAAAAAGATCCAACACTTGGAAAATTCACCCCTTGGGGTTTGCTCTCATTTCCCTATTTAAGTGAGGTTTTCTTTCTCATTTTAGAGGATGTATTGAACCTCTGATCATTGCATTGTTGTTATTGCATATATTTCGAGTTAGCATGATCATCAAACCATACGGTCCAAATAAAAATATATACATCATACATGCGTATCCTTTCACTAGTTCGGCCTTGGCGTTTAGTTCCACACTAGGACTCCATACTAGCATAATTACATCATTTACACTATTTTGATTAAATACATTACAATTCAAAATAAAAGACATTACAACATTTATCATTAATAAGCAAGATCCCAAAGCTAAACAAAACACACCATATTCAGAATGAACAACACAACTATTTTCACTCTGATAAATTGACACAAAAAATGCATCAAAGTAAATATTATGTGTGGCAGGTTGGTCCTAGAGTAGTGAAATGTTTTATACCCATGTTTATAGGATATCTTGAACATTTTATTAGAATATATATATTGATTAGATCTAGTAGGAGCGAAATTATCTATTGTCTCTACATCTTCTAACTAGATACGGTGGAGTCAGAGACCCTTCACTAGAGACACCAATTTTCCTACATTTCATTTACAGAAAATACTAGATTTTTGAAGATATTTGAGTGAATCATCTTTAATATCACAGTTAAGCATATCATAAGTTCCATTATTGTCTCCAATATCCATTATTCCACATAACTGAGGCATGATTCTTTGAAGTTCAAACCTACAAAATTGCTCACAAGTTTAATGAACCATAAATTTAGTTGAATTATGAGTTAACCAATGCAACCAACAACTCGCTTGCAAGTACTAGTATTATGACGAGCAAATAAATTTGATGGATGTTAAATCTACATGTTTCAATCCTGTATTCATATCGAAGTTGATGTGTAAATCTTGAGCTTAGTTGTCAAATATGTTTTAAAGTGGTAAAAAATTATGTACAATGTCAAATTCCAGGCCTGCCATCAAGTTCAATACAAATTAAATATTACTTCACTTTTCAACACACCCACCCACACACACATAATACATATGAATTCTTACTATTAAGTAATAATACTTAGTACATATATAAACAATAAAGAGAGTTACAGAGCTTCAAAAACACTTCATTACAAAGGGCCAGTGAGTGATAGCTTCCAAAATACCCCACAGTTTGGCATAAAAGTTCTTAAAACTCCCATATATGCTTTTTGTTGCCTTTCACACACCCGGGGGGTTAAGCCAAGCATAAATATTCAAGCTGCTAGGTGTGTCCTTGGGGGCAATTCTCGAGTCAAGTACTGTCACTTGGTCTTGACTCCTTTGTTTAGGCCAAACTCCTAACAAATCCAAGGGGGGTGGTCCCTAAGAAATAGTTAAACTAAGGCTCTTTATATTTTAGATGTTAATGATGAAATTAAGTTGTTTTAGGATTTTTTTTGGTAAATAATTTTGTCTCAAGACTGATGCAAAATTGTTTAAACATTCAATAACATATCACATGAGTGTATAAAGATTTATGTTGAAAAAATTGATAATCAGAAGAAAATAATATTGTTACGTACTCAGACCAGTGCCAAATGGAGTAAAAAATGATACAGAAAAGGAAATGTTTTGCAATGTGTCTTGGTCAGTTTTAATTGTTAAAGATGAGTTGATTTAAGGGAAGGAGGATTCTTGATATACTTATGAAGTACTTATAATATGTCCAAAGAGATGACAAAATTGGTTCCTCACTAAAAAATGTGGGTTGAATCGGAGTCTCTGAGAAGGTCTTAAACACTACACCAACAAGGGTGTAGTCTAACTGTATCTCGAGGTCACTATTCAGTAGTTCCTGCTTCTTTTAAGAAATTTTCCCAATAATGTCAAAAGGCATTGTGCCAGATTTTCACAGTGTTTATAAGGTTGTTGATTTTATTACTTTTAATTAATTATTTAGATGTAAAGAATTGATTAGTGCGTATTCCTACTTTTGATTATCCTAAAGCTCAGTGCGAACCTGCGATGGGAAAAAGCATACACTGGAATGGAAAAATGTTTGTTCCAATGGTATACTGAAGCAAAAATATTGTGGAATCAAAATAAAAACTAAGTCCTAAAATAATCCACAAGCTATGTGTCACTTTCTGATCACCCACCAATAATTGGAAAGAAGCCTTTGGTTAATGGAGAGAGCATTCTTAGTGGCAACGAGCGAGAGAACAAAATTATTTTAAAAACTTAAAAGATGGAAATGAAAATAAAAAACTAACTAATACAACCTTCAAAGAAAGTGGATTGTGTGTGTGTTATTGTTAGAAAAAATCAAGCGACGAAAGAGATACTACCAATCCCCTCATGGGGGATGAAGTGTGGGCGTTGTGTAGCCCACTTTATTTCTTTATTACTTATGATTACTATATCAGAAAAATGAAATTAAAAGATGTCTTAGAACCTATAAAACAGTTCTAAAGGTTTTTACAACTTAATGGAGTGAAGGGGAATGAAGAAGAGAGGAAAACTGAGGGTTTTTGGTGTCCCGGGAGACCCAAAACTCAGATTCTGAGCAAAGCTTCCTCTTAATTTTATTTGGACCAACGAAAAAACAGTGAGTTAAATTATTAGAATATTATGGACTGAATGAATAAAAGATAAAAACTAAAACTGATTTCAGTACTTGCAAAAGATTGGAAAAATTTACTAGTTTTTAAAGCACCGAAATGACAACTTTAGATTCTACAAAACATGATTATTTTTAAATTACTTATGAATCTAAATTATCTGATATGCTAAATAAGTAGATTGAAATTATCATACTTTTAAATCATATCTATCAAATTTGCATATTCAAACTAGGTAATCGGGAAGAGGAAATATAATTGTTTTGAGAAGATGGAAAGCAACTTGAAGCCTCACTTGATTTTCTTATGAAAAATTTGGAGACCCTGTAGACATAAGATAAAACTTGAGATATTTTCAAAGAGGAAGAATATACAAATGAGTTCAACTCCTCCTTTGAAAATGTAACCTACAAAACAAATCTATGAGAAACCCATGTATAAAAAATTTAGATCTAGTGTACTCAAAATCAGGGAATGAGAAAGAGTTGAAATACAACTAATTATGAACAACTACTCTCCTATTTCTTGAAATCAAAATACATGTAAGCAAGTTACAACCATAAATTCCTACTCTATGTGCCTTAGGATGACCTTCTAATCTAGATCTAATAGCAACTTTAAGCAAAAGGAAAAAACAATTTAGAAATTTAAGAATGTCACCTCAAATATTCACAAGCAATCATCTCATTACACAGAGTGGACCTCCAAAGTATGCAATTATATTCATAAATATGAAAACAATACAAAATAACATAGGTTTCTTGAATCCATCTGATTGAGGAGCAAAATCCTGCTTTTATAGCAAAAAAGTAGCTCAAACCCCAAGGGGGTGAATTTTCCAAGTGTGAGGTGGTTTTGGGGGTTGAGATAATGGTGGGATTAGGTTTGAAGTTGTGGGAGGGAAGGTTTCCACCTATATTGAGGTATCCCACTTGGTTTGGGAATCCTTTACCTCCTCTAACCACTTCGTCCAAGTGGCAAAACCACCCTCCATGAGTGAATTCACCCCCCTTTTGTGGAAGTGATTTGGAGCTCCTCCTTTGACGGTTGAAGATGATCCTCTATGCTCATAAATTTCCCAGAAAATATCCTCAACAACTTTGACACCTCAGAGACAAGTCCCAGACAATCTGCCTTTGATTTAGGAATTAGATTTTCTCCAATTTTCCCATTTATTTGACCCTCTGAATCATTTTGGAGAGGAAATCTGAATTAATAATTGAAAATTACTAATTTGACTCTCAAAAGTGGGTTTAGGGGTTAAGTTATGTCTCTGTCTCCAAAAAATAGCATCCCCATGACCAAATTGGATCATAGGCCCAATTTTATGACCTTTTGAAATATTACAATTAAAATACACATTATCGATGATTTTATTAAAAACTAAAAATTTAAAAATCCTAGGGCGGACTTATCGGATGTTCACGAAACTCTGTACATATGAATATCATGGTATATACATAGACCCTAGGCTTTAATAACCTTTCTAAGAAAAAAGTTACCAAACTCACCATCTCGACTTTGGAGGATTTTGAGTGAAAAACTCAAAAATTATATGTCGCTTAAAAGAGCGTCACATAATTGGTGAGGGAAAAAACACTCAAGGATTATGACCTTAATGACCAAGTCTAAGAATGCCAAGCATTTTACATAAAAGAACCTCAAGCTATGTCATTTATTACAATTCCCTTGAAAGGGCGTCAACATCCAAAAACTGCCCCTGATGAAACCACAAAAATTCTTGAGCACTGAATAAGAACAATGATTTGTTCCAATCCTTTGTGGATCAATTGAAAAATCCCCTAAGTGAAACTTAGTGGATAAAAATTCCCATTAAAAAACATAAACAAGTACACATTAACATGTTTACCCCTCTATACCACTTAACATGATTAAACCCACTTCCCGGCCTAATTACAACTACAGACACCAGGAAAACCTCAGTCTTGGACAAAATCAAATTTGAAGAAAAAAACCCAGACTTGAACAACAATAGAACCCCAAGACTGACCTAAAAACCCACAATGGCATGCAAAATGCCACAATAAATCACCATCGGGAGCCAGTGATGCACCACTCGTCTGCCCAGTCGAATCCGGAGAGCCTCCATAACTGCATCTGTTTTTTCATTCAGTCTACTAGTCTCAGCTTGGTGACCCTTCCATCATTGGACTGGGGTATCACCCCCCTCCTCCTACACACGCTGCCATAAAACATTTCCCATAAGATTCTTCATCACCCAGAATAAGGAAACCGTCCTTTCATAGAGCCCAAGCCGGGACACATCATTACCAAGGTCCATGACCCATTCCTCAATCCCTTTAATTTTTGAGTTGAGTGTCTCCTCATACAACTTCTCTCATAAACGAGGTTCAATTCCTTTAATGCAGTCTTGGACCACTAATGGAAAACCCAACTCAAGATACTTAGATACCAACGAATCCTTCTTCTGAGCATGCATGATATGTCTACAGGAAACTGGGGGCTGACCATCCTGGGCCTTACAAGTCGAATTACCCTTGCTTCCCCCAGCCATGAACTTGTCCATCTCCATATCCCCACCTTTGCACAATAAAATACCTCTTATAAACCAACACCTTTTCACCAAACACAAGGAAAGTTTACCACGATGCTACATGGATCAGGTGGGGAAATATAATAATAGGAACTTCCCACTTTTCATGATGATTGTAGGCATACCACAACTGAGCTCAGTCGTCCTCTTCTCATTCTTGGCCATAAAATTCTCCCATAAATGTCGATATCCTCGACCTCCCGAATTGAAATCCTAGCTTACGGAAAGACTCGTTGGAATGACTCCACACACAAGCATATTCATTAGCTTTAAAGGGATCGATCCAATCCACCCAGTTTATCTGTTCTTTGTACATCTCACGCAAATAACACTTATCCCTCCCTTGGTCCTACTATTGTTCCTGCGTGTCATGGGAATCTTAGTTTTATTTTTCATGAGCCACTTGTGTCATGCACATGGCTCCAAGTGTCTCATTGGTTAAAT
Source organism: Pseudotsuga menziesii (assembly GCA_001517045.1). Classification (NCBI taxonomy): domain Eukaryota; kingdom Viridiplantae; phylum Streptophyta; class Pinopsida; order Pinales; family Pinaceae; genus Pseudotsuga; species Pseudotsuga menziesii. The sequence goes on from LPNX011173694.1 coordinate 74,891, forward strand.
TCTCCCATGCATTACCAATGATCACCTGTCGGGTCTCCGTATCTGCATTAACAAGGCTATATGTCACCTTATTACCTTCACATATCATGTGGTTGAAGAATATGCCACTCATCCTTTGGACAATCTCTTCCAACTATTCCAACCTATACTCCAGATGCTAAATTAGCGAGACTTTGAAACATTGTGTACGTTATGAATTCGTTCTTCCATTCCTATAGCAAGTTTTGAGTCACCTTCCACCACCAAGGGTAGCTAATTATGCAACTGTGTAATCCCAAGCCCATGAATAAGGCCCTCCAGTTCTGATGCATTATTGGTGTCATGGCCAATTTTTCCATAGAAGAAATTTTTTGTTTCCCCAATATGATCCCGAATGATCCCTTCAAAACTCGAATCCATAAGGTTACACTTGGAGGCCCCGTCGAAGTTCAACTTATAGAAACCAGGAGGAGGGTCCTCCCAACAACATTGGATAGTACATCTCGAGGGTTGATTCCTAGGCATACCCCAGCAATGTAATGGGCCAACAATCCCCCAATTTCTCAAGATTTGACTCTCCACCCCCTAAGCATATCAATCCTCCTTTTCCCAGGACCCGAGACAGATAGTTTCCAGAATTTTAGACTGAATGGTCTTGTTATTGTTCCTACGTGTCATGGGAATTTTAGTTTTATTTTTCATGAGCCACTTGTGTCATGCACATGGCTCCAAGTGTCTCGTTGGTTAAATCCTCCCATGCGTTACCAACAGTCACCTTTCGGGTCTCTGTGTCCGCATTAGTAGGGATATCCACCACCATATTACATTCACATCTCACGTGGCTGAAGAATATGCCACTCACCCTCTAGAAAATCTCTTCCAATCGTTCCAACCTGTACTCTAGATGCCAACTTAGCGAGACTTGGGAACATTGCGTACCATTATGAATTCATTCTGTCATTCCTATAACAAGTTTTGAGTCACCTTCCACCTCCAAGGGTAACCAATTCTGCAATTGGGCAATCCCAAGCCCATGAATAAGGGCCTCTATTTTTGTTGCATTATTGGTGTCATGGCCAATTCAACCATAGAAGAAAGCTTTAGTTTCCCCAATATGATCCCGAATAATCCCTTCGAAACCAGAATTCTCAGGGTTACACTTGGAGGCCCCGTCGAAGTTCAACTTATAACAACCAGGAGGAGGGTCTTCCCAATGACATTTGATAGTCCCTCCCACAGGTTGATTCTTAGGCATACCCATGCACTGTAATGGGACAATAGTCCCCCAATTCTTCAAGATTCGACTCTCTTCCCCCTGATCATATCAATTCGCCTTTTCCCAAGACCTGAGACAGATAGTTTCTAGAATTTCATACTGAATGGTTTCCCATACTCTATCTATGGTCAGCAAGGTGCCCCTAAAGATCCACTTGTTGCGTTCTTTCTAGTTTTCCCATCCTATGAAGCTCGGTAGAATCTGCCAAATTTGATTGACAATGGCATTTTTTAAGGGTTCCTTTGGCCAATTCCTCAACATGAGATTTGGTGTAATAACTCAAAAATTCGTAAAAATTTAAAAATTTTCAAGTGACATAAAATGTCTAATGTTGCCGCTAACGTACCACTAACGGTTAGCAGATAATAAAACAATTTATAAGATAAAAGAAGAGTTGCTTCTTTATAAGATTTTGTATTAACTAAAGGCTTCTCCTTGATAGCTGAGTTAATGCTGTTTTTGACTTAGCAGTTGTAATTCTTCCAGAATTAGAAAAAGAACTTGTATTTTATTGCTGCTAAATATACTGATGATTTCTTTTGTCAAGTAGGGAAAGATTCTTATGTGTGATTGGGGCTTACTTAGATTTAACATAACACAGTGGGACTGATGGTTCCTTACAAGTTTAGCAGGTAAACATACGTTCCAGTAAAATAATATTTATATTCAACTCAAGAAGATACTTCTCTAGCATGTTTATGATGCTAGACTTAGAGTGTTTTAACTGTAGCTTGTCTCCATTAGAGGTAATGTTAATCTGTATTTCTATTGCTGTGAAAACTCCGTAATGATGTTATATCAAACCATCTATGCATAGGTTAAACTGCATAATCACAAACTGTCAAAAGATATCCGAAACCCTAGATGATTTTGATTCAACTTCTAATAAAAGCTTGTATTCTTGTTTATAGTAATTGTGATTTAGAGTTTTAGATGTAAAGAATTTCAGTTCATATCTTGATGCTTAAATACACTCCATACTGTTTGGTGTCCATCACAATTATCTTCATTTCAGGGTTTTATACACAACAATCTTTCAATGCTAACAAGATTACTTTTACTTTAACTATTGACTTCTTACTAAGTTGCTAGAATTGTTACTGAGACTCCGAACATAGTCTAAGGACTGTATTTACTAGCATTTACAAAACTCAATTTAATAAAAGAACCGAACCATGAATCTCTTTTTAGCTGAAGAAATCTTCCTTATTACTTTACAGACCTTTACTTTGAGTTCTTAATACTTGTACTTATACACTCAATCCTAGTGTATCCTTTAGTTATAAACTAAACCCTTTTTACAAGTTGTTTTTATAAAACTCTCAAGATAATTTTGTTGATTTTCATACTTTAAGATATCTTATAGATACTTGGACTCATCTACCCTTTTGTCCCCCAATTCTAGGTGTCATTGGATCTCATTCTTATGGTAGATTAACATCCAGTGAATCTTTCACCCACGTTTCAACTTATGTGGTTATGTAAAAGAACTACCCTACTTGTCCCATAACCAAACCCTAAAAGGAAATAAATCCATATCTAATCCTATAGTTGGCAAACGATACATCCAAAACAATAATATTAAACATGATTATCAATCATAGGGTTTGCAACGTATAGTTGATTAAAGATTGGTTTATGATGATTTTTATGCAGGATCCAATTGACATCGTTGACTATAGAAACACCACCCATTATGAGGAAAATAATTTCATGGACACGTGGTGAGGTTTTGTCCACAACTCGAGTTGACTTAAAAGGAAATACCCTAACCTTTCTTTTCGCAGAGTGAGGTTGCCTTCGTCCAATTTGGTTGAGCTGTAAGCTCGTGGCCATTGAATCTTGTTTACACCTCCGTTGTTGCAGGTTGTCTTCTCGTGACCATCGAAATCCTGTATACCCCTCCATTGTTGCAGGTTACCTTCTGAACAAACGAAGTTGAGAGCTGGTTTCTTGTGAGGACATGAGGTGGTTTCAAAGCTTTGTTCATTGCTGTGTAAGCTTTTGGTGTAAAGAAATCTGAGTCTTGTTGGCCACCGATTGTGAACAGATATTTCGAGTTTAGAAGCACGGTTTATGTGCTTTTGCCTTAGGTTGGAGTGTTACTCCCTTTTCTTCGGCTTTGTGTCCCGTCGTCTTCTCAGTTTTTGGAAAGGTGCCAATAAGCAATCTCAGGTGGTCGGTTCCCTCAACTTCATTAAAAAAGAAAGGCTTAACAGGTAACGACCTAACATAGGTTTTCATCTTACGTAAATTTTGAAATTTTTAATTTAATAAAAGGTTTGTAACCAAAGGATTGTTACTCTTTGCAGGTCCTCCTCCCGGCTCTGTAGGTTGGAACGAGTTTGCTCCTTCAATTTTCAACTATGCAGACTTCCGGTAAGCCCTGGTTACACTATGGGTTTTGTCTCGTGTTGGTATTACGGTGGTTGTAAGATGAGGATACTTGCTACTTAAATGAACTTGGCCTGGGTTTTTAATGGATAGGTTATTCAATGCGTTGTTTTGTTTTTGTAAAGAAAACCCTAATGGGTAAAATGTGCAAGTTTTGGAAGGCTATTGCAGCCGTGACCTGGGTTTTACTTAGCAGAGCCTTTACGGCCTGGACAATGAAAAAAATTGTTTTGTTTCACTTTTTCTTTGAACTCGGCTCTAAGCCGAGATAATGTTATTCGACCTCTGCATAAGTTACTTAAGATTTTTCAGTGGTTTTTAAAAGAAAAGAAATGACTGCTCGCTCAGTCGAAACTTGCAAACTGGAAAGGTTATTAGTAAAATATAATTTTTGGTTTATTGTCTTACTGTTTTTACAATAAATTATATGATTTGTTTTTGTATAGGATTTAAGCCTCGACAGGGTTATAAGAGGCCGTGGGCCATTATGCTTATGTTATTTTGTTTCTGTTTAGTTCGTTTATAGTGTTATTTAATTTAAAAATATATATTTGGTAAAAAGGGTTTATAGTGTTTCTTACTATTTAAATTTTTTGACAGTATTCTTAGGTGAATACAACACTCTGTTTCTCTTTCAATTTTGTTATTATTTGAAATAACCTACAGTTCCAAAATGATATGGATTTCTACATAAATGGTTCTTAGTTTTGTTTTCCTATTATTACTTTCAGTAATAAATAATTACAGCTCCTAAATGTTATGTCATGGTTAAGATAGTAAAAGATGTCTTTAAGGATTTAAACCTACCTCTTGTAAACCCTAAGTATTTGTATTGCCGAACAGATAGTAAAATGTGAACTGGAAGTAATTTATTAACAAGTCCTATGGATTACTATCTTGGTTAAAATCCTAGTAATATCTTTTAACTGTTCCCATGTTTATTTAAATAATTCTATCTATTATGTTTATAATAATTATTAGTACTAGAAATGCTTCTGTGAATAATGTGCCTATAAATGATTATATATATATATATATATATTCAGTTCTTTTCTAGATAATTAGTTAATATAGATACTTCCAGTAGCTAGAGCAAGTACTGCTATTTTCTGTAATGATTCACAAACAAACTCTAAAAGAAGTCATTTACATTTTTCATTCAGAGTTGATAAACAAATCTTCACATCTACTTGATCAACCCATTGTACTAGAGTACTGCCTATTCAAGGCGCGGGAAAATGCAGTGTGGTAATTTATTTCTAATTACTTTCATTTACTAATATGCCTACTGTTATAAACATAATCTACTAATCACTAATATTATCAATACACAACATTCTTTTCTGTATAAACCCTAACCAAAACAATAACATGCATTTCTTTGAAAAATAATGATCATTTGCTGAAAACAATAAACAAATTATAAATAACCTGAACAATAAGAACCTGTCAAATGATGAGGTGACAACAGCTTAAGTAGGATGTTCCTCCCAACCAAATCCTGGAGAAAGCTTAGTCTACACTTCCTCAGGATCCTCGAGCCTATTTCTTGGTCCTCCTGGTAGAATATTGGGTGAAGGATGTATCCTTAAGACCTTCTGTCACCTGACTGGTCAAATTACAACAGTAATCCAAACCTGCTTATAGCAGTAAGAAATCCAGCCTAAGAGCTGCATAAGTTCAGTTCTCAGCAGTTAACCCCTCAAACTCACTTCAATCAGTCCCCTCCATCGAATTTCTCATGTGCACTTCATTCACACTTACTGGTCACCTTTCCAGAATGACCAGCCTCAACTATCTTCATTGAGAAATTTTATAATAATGCCTAGGTCTTCTAGGTCAGTTTTTACTTAATGATCCACCTGCTCCAATTCCACTTTCTTGGGGAATCTTGACCACAAATATAGGGAAGTTGCCACCTGCAACAGTTAGAAGTAGTTTGAGGATGCTGTCACTTGTCAGTATACTCTCCACCTAGTCTCCTCCACCAAGTGACCAGTTAACACTCTTTTAACAGCTTCCCTAAGCTGTTGTCTCGTCATTTATTTATTTATAAATAAAATATCCCGAAAATACATTAATTATTCTTGACACCACTTGGTCATCAATTACAAACTTAGCATAAAATATAACATAATGTTCCTCAATAACATTAAATTGTTTTTGCAAATTGGGGCATGTGACATTTGGTCTTCCTTTGCTTTTGCTGGAGTGGTGAAAGGCGTGCGCACCTTTGTCTTAGATCTCTATGGAGAATGAGAACATGTTCAACAGATGATCGATCGTTTCGTCATTCTGTTTGCATAACCAACACTAGTAAGGCCCATAACGGCCTCTTTTTTCCAAGTTGTCTCTAGTTAAGATTCACCATCTCAGAAGTAACCAAATGAAAGTTGAAATTTTTTGCCATAACTTCACCTCCCATAATTTTTTCTAGAATTGATCGTCTATATCCCGATTGAAACCTCCCTCAGTGTTGTAGGTTTCCTAGATAGAGAAAGAACCTACAGGGGTCATACCCCATATCAATTTATCTTTCCCATTATTTATGTGGATATATCTATCCTACAGAGCTTCCACCACCTTCAATATCTCTTCATCAGACTCGAACTCCTCCCACCCATTCCTTTGAATTCAACTCCTGAAACCAATTAAATCCTCTCTTCTCTCCCATAATTCCTCGACTCTGTTTAGCTGTCATTCTTTGCACATACGGTGGAGGTGAGGAGTATTAAGTGCTTCGACCAACTTCGGGAGATGTTTCCACGCATCTTCCCAGAAGAGAGAAAACTATCCATTCCTTACTTCCTAGAAACCGTTGTCCTGAATCAAACTCTTGTAGTTTCATGCCGAACTCCAAATATGGGAATCACACCATTCTTTAGCAAAGCAAATGAGATCGTGCTTGTCCCAAACCCCTGCGTATGTGCAGTGCCATGATTTGAACCATAGATCCTCTTCATGTGTCACCCATCGACACCATATTTGGGCCCCACTGACCAAATTTATCATGAGTGGGTCACGTAATCCCAACCACCGATTATTCTTTGGTTGGCAGATCGTTTCCCACTTAACCAAATCCCACTTCCTCTGGTCAGTGCCCCCTCTCTAGAGAAATATTTGTTGGATATTATAGATTTCCTCAAGAATGGCCTTTGGATCCACCATGTCAGAAAACAAGTATATAGGCATTTATTGGAGGACGTATTTTACCAATACCATTATGATTTCCAAGTTTAAAGGACGATATGTCCAGCTGGCCAATTGCTTCCTCATCTTGTTGAGTAACTCAGATCATGACCCCTTCCTTACAAGAGAGTCATGCAAGGGAGATCCCAAATATTTGGATGGAAGGGAGATATCCAGAAATCCCAGTATTTTGCAGATGTTGAGCATGGTAATTCGAGGGGTGTTAAGGGAAAAAATACGATACTTTTGATAGTTTATATCCAGGGCAGAGGCCTCCTCAAATTATTGCAAACATCGTTTAATATTTTTGGCTTCCTGCATCGATGGATGCCCCATAAACATCTTATCATCCACTAATTGTTGATGAGTTTGAACCTTTGCCATTAGGTGCACCTTAAGACCATGGACCCCCTACTTAGCATGAGTAGCTTTGATGAATCTAACCATGCCATTGACCATAATAATGAAAACTAAAGGGGATAGATGATCTCCTTGTCTTATTCCTCTTGAGGGCTTGATGAAATCGGTTGGGACCCCATTGATAAGCATTGAAAAGAATGTCGTGGATACAAGTTTCATTATCCATTGTATCCAATAAGTATGAAACCCTAAGGCCCTAAGAACTTCCCTCATATACTTCTAATTTAGTTTGTCAAATGCTTTCGCAATATCCATCTTTAACATCATTCTTGGAGTTCTGGTGGTTTTAAGGGACCGAAGAATCTCATGAGTTAGGATGATCTCATCCATAATCTAACATCCCTCCACAAACCCTAATTGTTCAGGGGAGATTATGAAATGGAGGATTGGTTTCAGGAGATCAGCTATGACTTTAGTAATAATATTGTAAATGACATTTCATAAGGGAATAGGTCTGAGCTTCCCAAGCGAGTCAACGCCCCTAGTCTTAGAAATGAGGGAGAAAAATGTCGCATTGAAAGTTGGAAGGTTGTACCGATTCTTCTTGGAATCCTCCACAATTTTCCACACTTCTTCCTTAACCATGTCCTAAAATAAATGTAAAAATTTAACTATGAAACCATTAGGACCAGGGTTCGTACCTACAACCATTTGTACCTTAGCTTCTTCAACTTCCATCCTAAGAATCGACCTCATTAACATATCATTTTGTGCTTCCATAAATAGGTGAGGGATGTCTCTAGTAATTTGATTGATTCCCTCATATCTATCTGGGTTGGGTTCCTCTAGGATATTCTAGAAGAAGTGGGTGAGTTCCCCCTTTATTTCTTCCCTTTTTTAAACCCAATCGCCATATTCCTTTCAAAGCCTTAGGATACGGTTTTGAGTTCGATGTTGGGTCGTAGTCCAATAAAAAAATGAGTTCATTTCCCCCTCCTTGAACCATTTAACCCTCAATTTTTGTTTCAAAATATGCTCCTCCTAATTTTCGCTTTCATCCATCCACGGGGACTTCACTTAGTGAACCTCTCACATAGTACGTGCGATCGTGGGATATTAAAGAATACCCTTAATTTCGAGAGATATTGACGCAAACTCTTTTTGTTGAAACCCCCTCCCAATACGTAAAATCTCCTCCCCACTCCTTTTTATACCTCAATCCTTATAAACCAACCTATCCACCCCCACCTTAAACCCATCATCCCCGCAATACCTACAATATATTGGTTCTATTTTTGATAATTTTAAAACCCACAATATGAACTAACGTGATAGGATTTTGGTCAACAAGTGAAGCCCTCATGCATCCATTTGGCCCAGGAGCCTCCTCTCTTCCTCCTAAATATCTGGGGATAGGCTTTCCATCATCCCCTATTTTTGAAGGCAAGCCAATTTTCCCTTTAGGAAGGATTTATCTTCGAAGATATTACCAAATTCCTCTTTGTTTCATTTATTTATTTTACCTTTGATATATTTGATATTTTTTCTGCAACCGATAAATACTTTTCCCCTCGACCTCTCCAACCTCCTCCCACCATTGACAAACTTTGTCATTGAATTCTGGGTGTCTCATCCAAAACTGCTCAAACCTAAAGGGTTTCTTGAATTAAGAACCTATGAAACTCCACCATAGACATATCGACCGATAGTGATACCGTTGATAGAAGCACTAGGGAGGATAACTCACTTACAAGATCCAGAATAGATTCGAAGATTAAAAACCTATCGAGGAGAGAGGCAATGTGTCTCTCCCCTCCCCTTCTATTATTCCATGTATATATTTCTTCCCTAGAGATAATATCCACCATCCCCATCTCTTCGATGGATTCCTTGAAGAGCACACTTTCCCCATCCAGTCTTCTCCTTCCTCCTTTCTTTTCCTCCAAATCAATGATCATGTTGAAATCCCCTCCTAGGATCCAATGCCTCCCCTCAACCCCTTGGTTGATTTTCCAAAGCGTTTTGATGAAACCCACTTTTTACGTCGTAGTATGAGGGCCATAAACATTTGTCATGACACCTCTGATCGAAGTACCCACTGCATGAAATTCTACTAAGAGGGATGTCTGTGAGGAAAGAAATCCTGCAAGGGAGATCTTCTTAGGGTTGCATAGGATCACTAAGCCCCATACTTCCCTATACGTGTATATCCCAACTCCCTCATAGTTTCTCCATGCCTTTCTTCATGTTTCTAAAAAGCGGTGTTCAGAGCATCTTGTCTCTTGTACACAAATCACCACTAGTCTTTCTGTTTGAATATTCCTCCTCAAAATTTTAGTTTTATGGGGGATGTTAAGCCCTAAAATATTCCAAGTTATAATGTTCATTGGAAACACGATGAAAATAAGTTTCAATCCCTAGGGCCTCCCTGATGGTAGGGTACTGACCTGATTCAACTAACTTTATGCCCACTTCTTCTACACGAACTTGGTTTGATTTTTTCCCTGATGTCTTTCTAGTCTCGTCCAGTTGTCATTTGTTTTCCTTCTTAGATCCAGACACAATTACCAGAGATTTCTTAGCGTTAGGTCTTATTATTGAATTTTGAAGTAAGGAGACTTATTCTTGAGGGATGTATCCTTTACCTTGTTTGGCGCATACATGTTCTATTTCATCCAGTTCTAGGTACCCTAGGTCCATGTCTTATCCTTCTTCTTCTGTGTTCATCTCTTGCATCCTACTCGCTTGATTTGCTTCCTTATTTCGTAGCTCATCTCCCTGTCCAGGATTTTCTTCTTTCGATTTAAGGTTCTCTTTTTGTTCCTTTGTCGGATCTGGGGCCACCTTTAACAATTCATGGGTTTCCTCCTTCACTTCATGTTCTTCCAAGATCGCAAATTTATTGGCCGTGTTGATTCATTTAGAGGGCTTCGGGGCTTCCTGTCGCCTCGCTCCTCTCTTCTTTTGCTGCACCCAAGAGAATCCATGGTTGTCCAATTCTTTTATTGTTTCGATAGGGGCGATGGAGAGTTATGATGGAAATCCCTACAAAAATGGCCATAATTATGACACCTCCTACACTGGAAGGGGATCTTATCATAGTCCAAGGATTTCCTCCATTCTTCATCTTCTTAGAACATATCTATCGCTTCCGGTAACACTTTTGTCAGATTCTTGTACATAAAGATCTGAGCGTAGGCTGTATATATCTTGGATTTCGTCTACTCCAAAATTTTGATAAAAGTAACTATAACCATACATACTCTACTGGATGAGATGTTTTTTGGTATACCCACAATGTTAATGTCTCACTAATGGTACATATGTTATTTTTTGCATCACTAATATCAATTGAGGAAGTGATGCAAAATGTCTCCTTGTTACGTAAACATGGCACTACTAAAACATGTATACTACACATTCCAACACAAATTTAACTTTAGAGACAAATGCAATGTTGTAAAGACACATATGAAAAAAAATAATGTTATTACGTAGAGACACTTTTTACAACCCAGAATGAGGCAGGAGTGTAATTCCATCCACAACGTGGAGGTGACACATGTCACTTTAATAAAATAATACAATATAAGGAACCGAAACTATAACAATGCCGACCCTAACATAAAGTCACCATAAAGTGCAAAATAGTTATGAGGGAGAAGTGTAATTAATTAATCGATATGGAGCACGTGGCACTTTAATAAAATTATTAAATATTAATTAAATATAACTTTACAATATTAGCCCTAACATAAAGTTCAAAACCAAAAAAGATATATATTCCAATTAATTAAAACTAAAAAAAACATGATACTTAATACTTCTTGCTATGCAATTTGGGAGATGAGCCATCATTAAACTAGGATTTACATACAAGGGATTTACATATTAAACCAATACATATCCATCATAACCCATGATCTACCAAGTGCAAAGAGGGATCAAGGATCAAATCCTTTGAGGTGCAAGCTTTTCCTCAAATTCTACACTTTAAAAAAATGTTACACCTAAGGGTTTTGATCACTCTTGGCACTTGTTAGATCTCAAGTTAAAATGGATCTCTATTGGTTTAGATAGAGAGGATGCATATTATGACCCAATAAAAACCATGAAGGTGAAAATGTGATGTTGCATAAAGGCATGTGAAGCAAATGTGCAACTATTTAAACACAAAAATTTTAGCAACACAAAATTCATCCTTAAAGTGGTGAATATTTAGTTGATATCTAATATTTATAATGCATAAGGTATTATGACATTAATCTAATACAAATTAAGATGCACCCTAATAATAATAATATCTCATAGGGGTGTAGATCGATTGGCGATAGAGTGTACTGTTAAGGCGCTCCTTGTGATGTCCCAAGTTCAAACCTCGACTTACTTGTGCCCCCTGTTGGTTGGTTGTGTGGGTGCACCTAGGGTATAGTGGTAGCAAGAATAGATCCTTGGACTCGTGTCACGCGATGACTAAACACAATAATAATAAACCACTATCTAAACATGACAATTCAATGTTAAAACCCTATATCATCATTCCTAGGGTTATTAAAAATGCACTAGTTTCAATATTAGACATTTTCGATCTTTTCTGAACTTCTTTTTTCAGTTTGTCTTTTATAGAATACGATAGAAATTTTAGATTAATTCTTGAAAAACATATGATAGTTGTTAAACTTGCACAATCTAGGTGTTTTGGGGGTATTTGAAGATGTTGAATCCACTTATACATTCAAAAACATGATTTGAACACTTAAAAATTCATATTTTGCAGAAAAAAATCACCCAATTATGATTAAAAATCACTTAAAAAAATCCAAAACCTCTAATATATAAACTACTCCATTAAAAATCGTAAAAATTCTTTGGTAATTAATTTGTCTCCCTCCTACATTTTAAAATGTCAAGGAAAGAATTCCATATTTTAAAATGTCAATGAAAAAATTCCACATAAGCCACTGGGACTCTTTCTTTACTATAAAAACCTCCACTTAGACTCCTTTTAAATATTGAAAAATACTATTGACTTTGTATGAATTAAAGTATTGACTTTGTATGAACTAAAGTATCAAGGAAAGAATTCCACAGAAGCCACTTAACTAGGACTCTTCCTTAATATAAAATACCTTTACTTTGACTTCTTTTAAATATTAATAGACAGATTTGACTATCTATAATATAAAAATATTTAGATACTTCTTATTGATTAAAATGTCAAGGAGACAATTCCACGTAAGCCACTTGACTTGGACTCTTTCCTTAATATAAAAACCTTCACTTTGTCTTCTTTTGAATATTAAAAAACACACTTTTGACTCCGTAGAATATAAAAATCCATTGTCTTCTTTTGAATATTAAAAAACACACTTTTGACTTCGTAGAATATAAAAATCCATAGCCATTTCATATTGAGTTTTTTGGGATGGGAAGACTCATACTATTTTTAATCCATATTTACGTCGTAAGGCGTTTTTCTCCAAACATGTTCGGAAAAACACTGTTCATTTCGTCGTCTATTCGACCAACCGTGCTCCTCCGCGTGTCCTCTTTGCGATCCGGTGGTTCTCCATGTGTCCTCTTCGTGATCCGGTGGTCCTGGCACTTAACCCCCATCCCCGCGTGTCTGCTTCGTGATCCGCTGGTCCTCCGCGTGTTTTCAAGTTGAGTCTATGTAAAACCTTTGGAGGTAAAGGTTTCCGGTCGATGCCCTGCTCTGTCCTCCCATTTCGCCTGCAAGTTTCAGTGTTGGCGTCTTTTCCACCTCTTTGCTGAGCATTGTTCATGGGCTTTTCCGTGACTGTTGAGTTTGTCAGAACCGCAGTTGTCCGGTGATTCTGGAGTGCCGTGGGCGATATTTGGAGAGCCCGTCCTATGAAAGAGTAGTGTTTTTTTTCTCTCAGGAGTTTATTTTGAGACCACTGTACCATCGTCGTCTATTTATCCAATAAAATTTCACCACGTGTTACCTGGACATGAGGTTTTAAGGCGGGTTTTTATTTTCGTGTTCCTAAAGTTTTCTTCCCAACGTGTTTTTCCTCGAAGATTCTTCCACCGCAGGAGAGCTATTCGAACGGAGTATCGCCGCAAGGCATGTCTTAGATCTATCCGGGCAAAGAAACTGCTCCCCCTCCGTCTGTGGGCATGCAGGGGCAGGTGGGACATCAACCACCGCCGCAGCCAGGTCTGCACCAGAGTGGCGGGCAGCGTGGCGGGCAGCAGGCCTTCCACCACCATCACATGCAACAGGTAACCCCCTTATTGTGGTTGTTTTATGTCCAAGTTCTACTGGAAAGATCAAGATTGGCATTAATGGTAATTATTCAATAGAGCTTTGACAGACATTTCTGTGTTGGCGGTTTTCTGCTTTTCGGCTATTTTCTAAGGGCTTATTTGATGATTGACGGTGGATTTTTTGCTTTGCAGGTTTTGGCCGAATTAGAAGACTCGTCACGCGGGTGGCTCTATCTCGCAATGATATTGAGCTCATCTAGGTGAATGACCCGTTCATTTCTACCGATTATATGGTGCGTATGCTGGTTTCCGTCTAACGATTTGTTGAAGCTGATTTTTTAAGCAAATTCATGGATTTAAATGAACTATACAATATTCATGCTGTATTGAAAATGGAATTAATACTAGTATCAAATTTTTGTACGACAATAGTAAACAGGGCCCAATCTTACTACTGCGATTGGAACTAGAACATAATTAAACCTAAGGCCAGAAGACCATAAAAGATATCTTGATTTGATCAGTAAAACAATAAAATAAACTAATGATCAGATGATTACAGGTAAAACTAGGTGGGTTTTCATTGGCAGAGATAGATAAATGATTCCCAAATGAAATTTTGATCTGTTTAATCAAAAAATAGTTTACAGAGATGGAAAGAAACTAGGTGGACTTCCATTAACAGAGATAGACAAATGATTCCCAAATAAAATTTTGATGTCTTTTTATTCATAAAATAGTTTACATAGATGGAAGAAACTACATTTGGGTTTCTTTTAATGCCTTTTGATTGCCTCCTCCGTTTGCTCCAGACGTAGTTGCCCCATTTGAAGTCATCCATTCCTGCCAATTCTTTACCCAATTTCGCTGATTTTTCTGATGGGATACGTCCCTAATTGTGCGGATAACAAGATATAAGAAGAAGTAGAACACATTGGCTGCATAAAAGCTATATTTATATAAGTACCAATGATGGTTTCCCAGAAGAGTCAGAGCCGAAGATTTTGAACACAACAAAAAGGGGTCGGCCTTAAGCTCCGGACATAATAGCCTATTGCAAGTTACAAAATATTACTGGTTCTATCAGGGCTGGCGCACAGTAAGTCAACGACGCGCTGCACATTGTCATTTATGCCATGCCGTGCACAATACGTAAGTCGTGCAGCAAACAGATTTTGGTAGAAGTTTTTTTACAAATGCCTAGGATGAATTTTGATGAATCGTTAAAATTATAAGTTTTGATTACTAAATTCATGAATCAAAGCTCAAAAATCCATCTATAATATTAAAATTTCTAAAATAACATTGTGAATTTTCTTTCGAAGCTCAACTTGTTGGGAATCTCACGTCTGAAAGCCTTGATACTTGAAGTTCAATGCTACAATATACTACTGAGCATTATCTGTAGGGAATCAAAATTTTAAATTGCATATTCAAGTTGAAAAAGTCACAAATTTGGACTTGTGGTGAGGGCCTCTATTTTGGAATATATTTCAGTTTATACCCATATTTGTCTCCATTTGTAATTTTCTAGTCCTTATCATACAGGAGATTGAGATCGAGATCATTTCCGGTCCTCAGAATTGGCATTATGAGGAGATTGAGATCTAGTTGATTGTTTCTAGTCCTCAGAGTTGGCATTATTATATCAGATATTGGTCTGTTTCAAGGAGTTGAATATTTATGCCGTAAGGCGTTTTTCTCTGAAGTTCTTCGGAAAAGCACTATTCATTTCGTCGTTCATCTGTCCAATAAAAACCTACCACGCACTACGCACCTTGCCAGTAAGAAATTGCCATGTTTAGGGTTTTTTAACACGGTTTAATTGTTAAGGAGGTCTCCTTCCCTTGCGTTCACTGCAAAGCCTGCAATGCTTAAGTTTCCTTCAGATCAAGAAGCTTTGGATCCCATGCTCGGAAGATTTCAATGGACAACACACATCAAGAACCCATTACAAAAATTAGCATCTTGGATTGAGTTCGAGGCCATGGAGCCGTGAAACTATCAGTGTTGATGTAAAAATTTCGGTATTTGGTGTTTGGCCTGTTCTGAAAGTTTTCCTGCTTGCCACTGCATTTGAGCCGAATCAGGATGGTGATAGGCGTCAAGATCAGGCCTCCATTGATTGTACAGAGAACTCTGAATTTCATACAGTGGATACCAATGTGGAGAAGAGCAATAAGGAAACAGGGCAAGAAGAATCCAACGGATTTTGGGACTACAAATTTTGAAACATATAGGCAGAAACACAATCAATTCAGAATCGAAGAAAGCAATGCAATATCGTTTGATATCGAATAGAAAGAATTCAAAGGTACCAGAGATGAATGCCAAAAAGGGCTTGCAGTCGATAGCGACCTTCTGAGCTCTGCAAACCTTGCAGCAATCTCAACCAAGCAAGGCACCAAGGCTTTCAGCAGCAGACGTGAGGCAAGCGAAAGCGGCCATAGGCATGGGCATGGGAAATGACATGGGCACTACAATGAAAGTAAGGAATTCATGGATGCCTGGAATCAGACCACAAGGTCTTCTGGAGACAGCCATATGGAGGATAGAATGGAAGGAACAGATGATAGAAAGGAAGGCACATATGAGCTTGAAACTTCCCCAATGAGCAGACGAAGCAGAAGAGAACCCAAAGTCACTGGCAAATTGCTGTCTCTTCTGGAATGCTTAAGGTCCATCACTTCTCACAAATTTGGACCTGTCTTCAAGCATAAACGCGAGAGCCAGGTTGCTTTTCTTTCTCTCTTCCTCTCACTCTTTTATATTCAACATTTGATTCATTTCATGGATTTTTTTTGGTATGAATATGTTGTTACCAATAGGCAAGGCGGGCTTTGTAATTGTGCAGAATAAGCAACAATACAGGAACATGATTAGGAGACACATGGATTTGGGAACGATAAGGGAAAAATTGGAGGAAGGTTCTTACTCTGACATCCTTGAGTTCTTTCTGGATTTGCTTCTGGTTTTCAACAACAATCTTATATTCTAAGCCAAGTCCTCTCAGGAGCATGAACCTACGGAGCTATGTGGCTTCTCATACAATTGGCAAACAATGAGATGGCAAAGATATTCTAGACAGAAGCTTTGCTAAAACAGGAAGGTCCATCCACCAGAAAAAGGGACCCCAGTGCTGTCCCACACCCTCTTTTCAATGCCACCAAGTTCAATCCTAATAGCAGAAGGAGAAACGCAAGGCCATTATTAGGTGGGGGAACAGCCGTGGGTAGACCCAAAAGCACCACCATATTGAACAATCGAGAACAGTAGAAGTTCATTACAAGGAACGTAAAACCATTGTAGTCCTAAAATGTTTTTTTGGCATTTTCCAGTCAACAGGTATTTATTGGGTGACTTAGCATTGCCGTTAAGGATTCCACTAACTCAAAAGAAACTTATAGGTGTCTATCACAGTTCATTTAAATGTCATTATTTTGCATGAGAAGTCAAGTAGAGATGTTTTGGTTATAAAATTTGAAAGAAAACATGCAATGATATGACAAGTAAAGGATTTTTAAAGCTTTCTTGCTTGCTCATTGTCTGGAACTGTCAATGTGACATTTTGTTTACTTATTTACAATGGAGGTTTAAATCGTAGGCATTGGACCAATTGCGCATATACAATTATCTTTGTTTTTAAATGAAAAATGGGGTGGCTTCAGCAGGTGTAACTTTTTATTAATGTGGAACCTACAGCTTCGTGGTTCTTCTGATATATATATGTCGAAATGGTCTGCAAGATATTTTATTTATTTACTTTTAAGTATATGAAGTAAATTTGATCATGTTAATATAGATCGTAGTGTTAAGGCATGATTTTGTATCACCCTTTCTAGAAGATATTATGTTTCCTCGATTATTCCTTTTAATGCCAATGTGATTTTGTAATCTTTAATTACAATGCAACCACATATGCACACAAGACTTGAAATGTAAGATGTCTGGTTGCTTCTGCAGGAATATAGGAAGGGCCATCCGGAAGTCATTGTTCTTGATCCCCCAGGTGCCATACAACATTTATATAATCGCCAGTCAATGCAGCTTCAAGATGTAGCTGATTTAGACCTATTTCATTGTCAAGGTAACTATCTTTGTTGTTTACTGTAGTTCCTTCTTTATGTATTTAGTGTCTGAACTACTAATGAGATTCTCAACCTTTTGTTTCATCTGTGAATTTTGGTTAAATAATCCCATGTTTGAAGGTGGCTAAATAATCTATTGTGAATCTTTGGTTGATATATCAGGTACAGTTGGTGTTCCAAAGCAGCTGGTCATAACTGGGGACCCTGCTTCGATTCCCAGTGATGTTGCTAAAGCGGGGCTAAAGTTACCGCTGGGTAAGTTGTCTAGTTTATGCTGCAATAATTGATGATTAATAACTATAAAGTACTATTTTGTTCATAGTTTGAGGATGAGACACACATAGGATTAGTGACAGCTACAACATTTTCATTTTGTTATATTCTTTGTAGTTGCCAAGCCATTGGTAGTGGATGGTACAACGAAGTCACATGCATTATCACTAGCATATGATCAGGTCAGCCTGTCAGAGCTTGATCTCCCTCTGGTGCTCCAAGAGTTTCTCAATCATGGTTTGGAAGTAAAATATTCATCTTTTATTGTTCAAACTTCAGTTACATAATGCTTTCAGCAGTACTCTTCCAACTTATTTGGCAAGTAGTTAATCAATCAAGCAATCTACCTTGATTGCAGGTGGAGTACTTTTCAAGGTTTACATTGTTGGGGACACCATTAAAGTAGTGCGCGGGTTTTCTTTACGTGATGTGGATGAAAGTGCATCTTTGAGCTATGGAGTGATTCCATTTCCAGGCATGTCAAGTGCTTCTTCTTCCGCTAATGATGCAGATTTAGATCCACATGTTGGGGGTAAGGTTTTCTTTTGCTACCTGCTGGATTGCACTCTTTCTTATTGCATTTGACTTTTGTTACATAATTTCTTACTTTTTTCATGATTTTTTATGAATTATGTATTTTAATGCTTGCAGAGTTGCCTCCACCATTGTTGTTTGATAAAGTTGCAACTGAACTCCGCAGAAGGCCTATAAGTAGTTTGCATATTTGCAACGATTAATTGTTAAATGACTTGAAAGTTTACTTCTATATTTCATATCCTGGACGTTATTTAGGTTTTGGAGATGTTGGAAGTGATCCCTTGGGATATAGTGCGTAGTGATAGTCCCATTGATTGTTTTAGGCCATCCAGTGATATTTCAATGTTGCTTTCGAAAACAGATAGGTGAATGTGTTTTTTCTCACTTGGCTGTCATTGTAATGTACTCCAGGGACTCCGAATTTTTAATTTAGACATCATTCGTGAACATGGAGCAAGAGAGCAGGGACTCCAACTTTCCCTATCAATGATAGCGGAAAGGAAAGTGAGTACAAGAAAGGATTAAGGCCAGTCCTGTGGTTCACATCTCAGTTTCCTCTCCAGACTGATGAGCTATTGCCATTGCTTGACATTTTGTCAAACAAGGTTAAGGCTATTCGTCGCTTAAGAGAATTGCTTACTACAAAGCTTCCACCTGGTACTTTTCCTGTCAAGGTATGCATCTAGCCACACTTTACCTTTTGTTAAAATAGTAGTTGAGATGTTGGATTCTGGAACATATTCCATTTTGTACATTAGCGGGGTCTAGATTTGCCTTGGATGCTCGTTTAACCAATATCCTCTTTATAAGCATTTGGCCAAATGGTTATAAAGAATGGATTGTACTTCTACCAAGCATAGAAAGACTATTAAGAAATGGTTTAGCTTTCTATATGGTATGCCCTATCCTTAATCTTAAAAAGCCAAAAAAAGCAAGACTTGCTCTTATTTCTAGAGTTGGGATTCCTTTAAAGAAGCTTTACATACCCATTAAGAATAAGTTAGAAAAGGTCTTACTGCTCGGTGCTCACCAAGCCATTGATTTATTGTAAATAGTTGGTTTTTATAGTTGTAGGACAATTTCAAGATGCTTTGTATTTTCCATATTCAGGCTCTTTTAATGAGCATGTGGGGATAGTATGGGAAAGGGTATAATAGAGTATTGATAGTTAAGGATTTTCACACTGTAACCATTCAATTCTTATGTTATAGGAAAATTACTATCTTTATGAATAAAATCTTATTCGCATAATTATGGTATATCCACAGAATTATGGTAAATCACTACATCTGTGAATACTTCCATTGGCATAATTATGGTCTATTATGGATTAGTATGAAATAGCATTTAGTAATTTTTTTTATAGTCATAAAAGAAATTTCAAGATGCCATTTTGTATGTTATGTTCAGCGCTGTTTAGATGTTTTAATAGGCATGTGGGGTTTAGCATGAGAAAGGGATACTATAAGCATGTGAGAATGCATCGGAAGGAGATACTATAAAGTATAGCGATTCCAGGATACCATTTATATGTTGTGTCTGGTTGTTTAATGAGCACGTATGGATCAGTGTTGAACGATACCTCCTCACTTGTTACTTGTTTTCTTTAGCTTCCAGTTCCAGAGGACGAGTTGCCAGCCTGCCAAGTATTGTCCTTTGTGGGAGTTTCTTGTGCAATCCCATTATCTACACGAGGACTTAGACAGTTCCTAGAAACTCTAATGTTTGTCCATTGGACCATTTGTCATCAAGAGGCCTTCGGTGTGCTGTTCTGAATATTTATTCAAAGTTTAGAGGTGGTGTTATTGGTTAGGGTTGATTCCATTTCCATTATAGTCATGTTGCAGTGCAAACTCCACACTAGTGTTTTGAATCATCCAATATCAACAAATTGTTGGATTTCTTGCATCAAATCATGGTCTAGGGCCCTGTAATCTTTCTTTCCAAAATGTCTTTACAAAGCCATGTTGTCCATTTTACTAGCACTGTAATGCATGTTTTTTAGGTCAATGGTCAAATGTTTGATCTTTTCCTTCTTTAATCCAAACACAACATGTTCTATTGCTTTGATTTGATCATTTTACTTCGGTGGCCCCAATATTCAGCCATTAGGGTTAAGAAAATAGTATAAGGAATATCCATTAAGAGTATTTTAATTTTAACAAATGTTTCTTATTACTGCTTTTTAAGAGGTGTTTTGGGCTTTATGAGTTTGCTTTGATGGTAAAGGGCTTCTCTTACAGAAATTGAAAAAAACTCGATACGTTTGCTTGTTGTATGTTTATTTCATTTCAGTATTTGGTTTTCACATGAGCTTGTACTGTCTAATCATATTGGAGAATTGTTTGATTGGCTAGTTGTAAACTATATGTCCCATGCATTTTACTCACATTTTACTCGTCGCCAAACTACAAATCTTGCTCAATACTCTCTTAAATGCATTATGCTTGTGACTTATTTGTATCTCTGTTTTCTGAAGCCACTGACTGATGTATTTTAACTATGGCCCAACTGCACATCTTGAGCTGAAACTGTTTCTCGTCCATTTGCGAAAATCCCATGCGCATATCCTCCTTAGATGTGGGTTTTTCCTAGATTTCTTATTCATAACTTGTTTTGCAATCGTTTTCCATACATTCAGTTTATATCTCACTGCAAATTTGGCGCTGGAAACATTTTAAATGCAATTATATTTCTCTGTGACTGTTTGTAATGCAACTTATCCATGATCTGTATGCATCTTATGCTCTGAAATTACTCCCAATGCATTTTGGTTACATTTCATATGGCTATCTTGCACTGGAACTATTTTTCCTATGTTCCATGTGCTATCTTTCTGGAACTGATCTTATGGAGTTTGTCTGTGACTTTGTCTAACTGAAGAAAACATATGTACCTGGATAAGAATTTTAGCTTGGCTCTTGTGAATAGTTGTTTTTAATCTTCTTATTGTGGTTTCTGTTGCAAATTATCACTAACCATGGCTTTTTTGTCCAGTAATGTGTATTGGTCAAGATGATAAATGAACAATATGAACCCGGTAGCAGACATTGTTAGGTTTCCAAACTGACAATGATGATGAGATATAAAAGGCGTGATAACCTTAGCTGAGTTACAGGGCAAGGCCAGGTCTTGAAAGCTCTATACGATCACGGTTAGTGTAAGTTGCTTCTGTAAGCAAATGTAAAATTCGTGACTACTTTTTCTGGTACTTGCTGTTGGAATCTTTTTCCATAAGCATCAGAAGGCAAGTTGGCTTTTAATAGCAAAATTTCTAAATTGGTTAGTTAGTATCCACAAATCATCAGTGTTATTCTTATATAACATTTGAGAATTCTCACACAATGTAGCTAAACTAAATTGAAGAACAAGTCACTTATGGAAATAGAATATGAGTAGGAAATATTACATTACATCCCACAACAATGGAGCTAAACTAAATTGAGGACTTCTAGTGTTATTACAATTACTATAGTAGCATATTTTAATGTTGACTTTCAATTCCCAATTACAAAAGAAAGAGAGAGAACCTCTTACTAAAAACCAAAAAGTCTCTTAGAAGCATGAGATATTGTTTAAGCAATGAATCTAGCCACAATTCAAAAAAATAGGTCAGAAAACTAGCTCTGAGGTATTGTTTCTTTCTCTGCAGGGTGATGGAGATCAAACTTCCAGTGTGGAATTGACAACAGGTATGTTGGAACTTATGAACTTGATTTTTTGGAAATTTAAGAAGTTTTTGTTCCTGGAGGAATCTATAGTCCAATTTAGTGTTTGAAATCGGAATTTAGTACGTTAAGATGCACTATAGGTGCCTTTGGTTTCTTGTGACTGAAGGATTTACAGATAATTTATACAATGTTGGACTTATTCAACCTGCCAAGGGGTGAAAAGGGTCAGGCTATCTGCGAAATACATTGGACCTTTCTCAATAGAAAGACGGAAATAATTACCTATTAAAGGTATAGGGAAACCTAAGCAACCGTTGAGAATTTGAGCCTATCCTCTTAGGATGGTTCTGAGGTTAGTTTATCCTAGACAGTCCTGCGAACCTGTTGCATTTGAGGGATATTTGTAACTGGTCTTGATTCTGTGTAACCATCAAGTTCAAACTACAGCCATCTTTAGTTTGCAGTTTTGTTAGGCCATTACTCCTGTGTCTTTTATATTGTGCTCTGAATCTTTAGTAGAGCAGAGGCAAAGGGTAAGAAATTCAACTCAATTCCAGTTAAACTGGAATGTGGCAACAGAACAAGACTTTAGTGAATCTATCTAGTGTCAATAAATTGTTATTGGACATTGTTTGCAGAATAAGAAAAATCAAGAAATATGATCATATTTTGTCTCTGCCATTTCTTACGCTTCACTGATATGTGGTTCGGACGACGATGCTTCATCTAGATAGCAATCATGCACTATGCGATAACATTGGGTGCATAGCTTGTTGTGGTGTATATATTAGCTGAATAGCTAATGCCTACCTAGAGGTATTTCTTGTTTTACAAGGGATAAAAGAAAATTCAGATTGGAATGACAATGAATTAATACTAACTTGAGGGGGCTGGAACTTATAGTGTAGGTCTCTTGATTGGAACTATGTTTTTGACATGCCTGTTTACCTTGGAAGTTGAGACGTTTTAAATTTTTAACTGGATACTATGTTCTTTTTTATTGAGATGTTCTTTTAAATGATTCTGAAGTTTGCTTTATGTAGGGTTCAACAATCTCTATCAGACATCAATGTGTGAATCTTATCAACAATTTTTTTAAGCCTCGAGTGTTAGAAGAGTCACTGATTGACCTTTCTTCTGAATCTAGCTCTCAGGCTCTTTCTCGTGATCTTTTCCATCCCACCTCTTTCTTTTATCTTTCTCAAAATTTTCATGCTTTATACCTTCGTCTACTTCTTTGATGTTTACTTTGTTAGAAATGCTTTATACACTCCCATTGGATGCTCTATTCATGTACATTTTCCCGGAATTCTGTCCCATTGGCCATCTTTGGCCACCAGTAGACTTTAACATATAAACTAAATAAAAATAATTTTGTGTGCTTTGTAGTGAATAAAGCAATTGGACAGAAATTACATGACTAGTCAATTTCTATTCACTTATGATCTGATATTGTTGCGTAAGCAATTGATCTTATAAAGATTATATCTTTAAATTTTGCATCACTAATTATGTCAAGAGAATAGAATTTGCATTGTGATGAAAACATGTGTCAAACTTAACCTTTAGAGTATGGCATGATCCTAATTTGTAGTTCATGCATCCTGCACAATTATTGGATGTTTCCTCGAGGTATGAAGAGGCAATCAACCTAATTTTACGTCTTAGTAATAATTTTTTGGGGAAAAAGACAAATTCGGTCAATGTTGTCAAAAGGTTTGAATATTGTAGAATAATATATTCTGATAAATTTGTCTGGATTCAGTCAGGGTAAACTTTAATGATGAGAAGACAGCTAGAGAGTTATATAAATGCATTTTGTTTCCTTGTTTGGCAAATTCCTTAGGATTGCAGTAATGCTAGCATTCTAATTTAGGAAGGCACAAAGCTTGGCTACCTAGTAGTTGACCTTTCATTGCATTTATGAAGGGGTTTGACCCCCAGAGACTCAATTCGCATGAAAATTGGACTTGTCTTGCATTTGTAGAAGGTTGTCACAAAAGCATTCGACAAACATGATTTGTTCATGGATAGTTCAGCTTGATGTGGCTGATGTTTAATTGGTATTTTAACCCAAAATTCACTTGATGCAAACATAATATGTTTTCATTTTTGTGCACTTATTGCTAATCTATTTTTTCAAGTTCCATGTCGTGTCTCATTAGTTTTTATACAATGGTGTATTCTTGAGGGGGTGTTAAAGAATCCAGTGTAGATATCTGGTCATTTCTGGTGTTTCAGATGATTTATGGGTCAGGAATATGATTTTCTTTTCCATTAGTATACCTTGATATATATGTTAAATTGCATCTATTACTATTCCTATTGATGATTTTCTGTAAAATGACCACCAAGCTATGACAAACCCTAACCCGCTAACCTTGATACAGTCCATGGATGTAGCTTTAAAACAGAACACGAGGTATGCAATTGTTTGAGGAAGGCGCTGCTCTCCCCTAGGGAACTTAGGAATGTTGATGATTGCCTTTATTTGAGCTAAGGCATGGTTATCTTTGGTTGTGATTTGTTGCATATAAACTTGGCCACTGATATATGGTCATTTCCAGTGTTTCAGATGATTTATGGGTCATGTATATGATGTTTTGTTCCAGTAATATATATGATATAAATGTTAAAGTGCATCATCTACTATTCCTACTGTTGATTTTGTGTGATGACCACCATGCTATCACAAATCCAAACCCACTAACCATTATATAGTCCATGGATGTAACCTTAAAATAGAACATGAGTTATGTAATTGGTTGAGGAAGGGGCTATTTTCCCCTAAGGAACTTATGAATGTTGATGATTGCCTATAGCTAACCTAGGGCATGGTTATCTTTGAGGTTGTGATTGTCGCATTTAAACTTGGCCACTGATATCCGGTCATTTCCAGTGTTTCAGATGATTTATGAGACACATATATGATGTCATGCTGCAGTAGTATACCTTGGTATATATGTTAAAGTGCATATAGTACTATTCCTATTGTTGATTTTGTGTGATGACCATCGTTCTATCACAAACCCAAATTCGTCTTCATATAGTCCATGGATGTAACCTAAAACAGAACATGAGGTATGCAATTGCTTGTGCAAGATGTTGTTGTCCTCTAGAGAACTTAAGAATGTCCGTGATTGCTTATATCTGAGCCAGGGCATATGGTTACATGTGAACTTGGTCACTGTTGTTATCCATAGTTGTT
>LPNX011173700.1:0-40678 GCA_001517045.1 Pseudotsuga menziesii
AAAACCTTAAAAGTAATTTAAAGAATAACTCTTTCTTAACTCTATAGCAATTAACCTACTCTTTTAATTCCTTCCATCTTAAAAACTCTTAACCAATAATTAAATAAAACAAATACCAACTCTTTTTAGTAAGATATGGATTTATATGTTTGACCTCGTTTTCTAAAATTTCTATTCTCAAATGCACTTTCAATAAAATATGTAACTACAAATATTTCAATGCGGGCTGAAAGAATTATATTTGCAGTTACAAGCATCACACCTATCCGCCAAAACGACTAAACTGCAGTACATGAATTCCTCATTTAATTGAAAATATAGATGGAAAACCCAACTAGCACAGAGTACCAGAAGGAAATCGAATCATGCAAAACTGTGAAGTTTTTTGGAATGGAAAGCATGTGACAAACTTGAGATTCGACCAAATTCTTGTTCCATGGGAAGGGCAAAGCCCAAGTCTTCAAATGGACTAAATGACGGGTAGAAAAATGAGAGTCTGTTGGGGTTTGGAGCCCTAAATATGCCCTAGGCGCTGGTCTTCTATCCTACTTAAGAATAGTTTGGGGACCCTCTTATTGTGCCCTGCAAATATAGAGCCCTACAATATTTGCAGGATCGTCCCTCCGAAGAGCTGAAAACTGATGTTTGCTCGGCTGACGTTCTCTGTGTTCCTAAGTGCGATAGACTATTTTTCCTATTGGGATAATTTGCTTACTTTTTGTTAGTATGCAAATTAGCTAAATACACAATAAAAAATGACAGTAAATACACAGTGAAAAATGGAGAAACAAAGTGTAGATCATGTTGGCCAATGTAGAGTCCATTCCAGCTATGTGACAAATAGTCCACACATTCTACACTGGAGTCATTGATTCCCCTGCAGCTTTCAATTAATGTTAAGCCGTAGGTATACAACTTGAAGGAAGCCTAAACCTACACAAGGGAGGCGAGCATGAGAGGGAA
The DNA here is from genome assembly GCA_001517045.1 of Pseudotsuga menziesii. Taxonomy (NCBI): domain Eukaryota; kingdom Viridiplantae; phylum Streptophyta; class Pinopsida; order Pinales; family Pinaceae; genus Pseudotsuga; species Pseudotsuga menziesii. The sequence goes on from LPNX011173700.1 coordinate 964, forward strand.
CATAGGAAAGGAAATGACTGCTAGTAGTTGCGTTAGGGCAATAACTGGGGCATGCGAAGGATTTAATGTCATACAGGGGGAGGGCAAGCATTGAACAGGGTGATGCATAGTAGACGCTGGTCGGACGGAGGGGCGATGAACCATATCTATAAGGTAAGGTAAAGTAAAGTGCTCTTAGTTTTCGAGCCATGTTCTTTGTACATTAATATTGAACAACGAGCAATGGAAATGTCTAGGGTACAATCGAGTACTGTTCTAGTTTTAGTTTTTGATTCATGTGCTTTTTAAGTTACCACCGAATAATGAGTGGAAAAACCTGAGCCATGAATGGGGAACCCGAGGGTAATATGAAAAACCATTGGATAATATAGTGTTGAGAAAGACACTTGGCGAAATTGTATTTGTTGAAGGGACGACCAATTTGGCCACGGTGGCCAAAAGCAGACCTCAGAGAAAAATGTCTTCGACGTAAACATGTATACATGATCTATGACTTTAAGTTGTATGTGGTCAGTGTTAATATTTTTTAGGTATAACCTTGATGGCAACAACAAACATAAACCTTATTATTATTTCTGTCTGGCATACCCTGAACAAGAATTATACCCTCCTGGTCCTCCTCATCCACAATTTCCATAACACCATTAATTCCCAATGTAACCCTTATTATTATTCCTGTCTGGCATACCCTGAACAAGAATTATACCCTCCCAGTCCTCCTCATCCACAATTTCCATAACACCATTAATTCCCAGATGCCACAATAGTGTCAATGCCTCTAACAATTGGTTACCAGTTAAATTATCGATTAATATTTTACAGTGGCAATATTTTTTCGTGGCTCCTTGGAAAATGGATGAATGGGCTCACGATGGAATCAGCTGGTCGTAATCCATAGAATAAAGAATGGAACACCGATTGCAAGTGAATATTGCGATGGAGTTTAACAATTTTGACGGTGCTCAATCTCGACCCAACGCATTTATATCGATCTAGCCCATTTAACATCTCTACCCTCCCATTGATATATAATTTCTTCTTTGGCATGTTTATGTATAACCAATAGGGATTTTAATCCCCTCCCTCCCGACCACATAGGATTTCATCTCTTCTTCTTAAAGTTGTATTTTCTTTTATTTTTAAAACTAATGAGAAAAAAAGAGAAAAGTAAAAATTTAACAAAATAGATTTAAGAAAATTAGCAAAGAAATCGATTGTTATATGGATGCTTTCACCATAACATCATATCTAATGTGTTGTCATGGGCCCTAGTCTATAATGTCATCCCTATGTGGGAAAATTTTGGCTTACAGGCAAGAAAAGGTCATTTCAAGCTTTGTGCAACTAAGAAGTTATTATATTTACATATTTTACCATTGTTAAGGTGAAAGAAGTTTATATATAATAAAGCTAAAGCTTCGCAGTGTTGCACGCCCGATCCGTTATAAAGCCAAAGCTTCGTAGTGTTACGCGCCTGATCCGTTAGTCTCTATAACAAAGCAGGCTCACCCGGTTTGTTCTCAGCATCCAACGATTGTATGGATTTGGCCCCTTGTCCTCGTAATTTATGTACCCTCATAGAGTTTGAGGTATGGCTACTCAGATTAGGTCTCCTAGCTGGGTCTTATCCTGGCTAGTCCTAATTAGTCCATCTGTGTGAATCTCTCTCATAAAACATAGCTATAAATGTCAATTTGTAGTAATACAAAATCCAATTGCGAGATAGCAATCTAAATTTTGGTGACCTAGCATCAGTAGCACCACCAGCATAGGTATATCTTATATAGTATACGAGAGAGCAGCATCTAAGACAGAGATAGTAGAGGCATCAACATCGGTAGAGCTCCTAGTTTGCTTTGATCCATCCCCAAAAAATAGGCTTTGAACGTCCTGGCCCGAGAATCAAGACACCCACATTGCCAACTGGGTGCCCTCAGAAGTCCTCATGGGCCATGAGAAGTCCTCATGGGCGGAATAATGTTAAATCCTCTCATGACCGAATTAAATCCTCTCATGGCCGAATTGGAGATGGACCAAATGGATACTCATAACCATGAATCCATAGATTGATTTAGCAGAATCCCCATTGGGAAATGGGTAGTTGTACATAGATCTATATTTGAAAAATCCTTCATGTTTTGCTTCGCCCCCCTATGAAACTTCATAGGTTTTAATCTATATTTTAATTTGTATAATGTATAAGTAAATAATATGTGCATATATTTAATTATATTAAATCACATAACATATGAACTATATATATTTATTTATATTAAATCTTTTAACACATGAACTATAGTAACATATTTATATTAATTATATGTTATTATTATATTTACATATTTTACCATTATTAAGGTGAAATAAGTTTATATATCATAAGGGTGTTTATAAAATATTTACCTATTTTATAAATTAGGTTAAGTATTATATTTACATTTATTACAAGTATAGTATGGATGGACTATGAATGTATGGATTTTAACATAATTACCTAAAATGAAGCATGTTTTGTTGGGAGAAAGAAAATTGGAACAATTTCAATATTATGTTTCCCTTGTGGTTTGAATTTTGTACTTTGGTGGGGTGTTTTAGAATAATCCCACTTGTTATGCATGCTTTAAATGGTAAACATATCCCATATGCTTTAAATGATGATGATGATGAACTAGATGACAATGACAGTGATGATGTTTTTAATGAAGACGATGATGGAAATGATGATGATCATCATCGTCATCTTTGTCATTGTCATCATGATTATCACAATAGTCATCATCATCAGCATAATCATCATCCATGTCATCATCATCACCATTGTCCTTGACATCATCATCATGATTATTGACATTTTCATTAGTTATTCATCATTACCTTTGGCATAAGAAATAGCATCTACCCAAAATTTGTGATTAGTGGAAAAGGGTCATGGAGGACACACACAATTTATGCATGACAAATAACAACTTATTTTTTAAGATGATCAACATCATCATTCTGATTGTACTCATCATCATTGTCATTGTCATCATCACCATTCATTGCATTTCCATCATAATCATCGGCAATGTCATCATTGCCATTATCCTCATCCTCCTCCTCCTCCTCATCATAATCGTCATCATCATCATCATTTCCATCATTCTCCTCATTATCAACAACATTATAATCATCATCATAACTATCCTCAATATCATAATCATTATCCTCATTTTCATCTTCAACATCTGGGTGTAAAACTGGGTGCAAAAGTGGATAAAAACAGGGATGCAAAAAAGGATGCAAACACGGATGCAGCAATAGTAGGCCTAAAAGTGGGCGCATAATGGGGTGCAACCAAAATGGATGCAAAAGGTGATGCAAAATTGGATGCAACTAATGATGCAATCATGGAAGCAAAACATGATGAAAAAAGTGGCGCAAAAGTGGATACAACCATGAATGTAAAATTGGATACAAAATTGGATGCGAAAGTGGATGCAACAAAAGTAGATGCAAAACTAAATGCAAAAGTAGTCGTAACACCCAATGCAAAACCCGATGCAAAAGTGGATGCGAAAATGGATGCAAAAAGGGATGCAATAACTGATGTAAAATTGGATGCAAAAAAAGATGCAAACGTGGATGCAAAAGTTGAAGCAAAAGTGGGTGTAAAAGTAAGCACAAAAATGGGTATGAATTGGGACGCGAAAAAAGTGGATGCAAACGTGGATGCAAAAAAAGACGTAAACATGGATGCAAAATGGGATGCAAAAAGGGATGAAAACGTGGGTACAAAAGTGGACGAAAAAATGGATGCAAAAGTGTATGCAAAAATGGTTGAAACAAAACGAGATGCAAAACTAGACTCAAAATAGGATGTAAACTTTGATGCAAAACTTGGCGCACGAAGGGATGCAAAAAACGAAGCAAAAGTGGATGCAAAAGTGGATCTAAAAAAGGATGCAAAAGTGGATGAAAACAAGGACGTAAAAGTTGAGGCAAATATGGGCATAAAAGGGGGCGCAACAAGAGTAGATGTACAAACTAGGCGAAAAAATTAGGTGCAAAACTAGGCTCAAAACCTGTCGCAAAACCTGATGCAAAACCTGGTGCATAACTAGGTGCAAAACCCGATGCAAATTACGCCATAATTTGTGCCAAATTTATAAAAAGGATGCAAAAAACGCCTAAAATAGCACCAACCTGTGAAATTGTGTCATTTTGACCAAAAAATGAAGAAAAATACATTGAAAGATGGTCTAGACGCAAAAAAGGATGCAAAAAGAGATGCTAAATCCAGTTTTTGTTGTAGTATATCCTCGTAATTCCCAGTTGTCCACATCTGAATCACACCTTTGTACTACAAAATCTCAATGCAGTGTTGCATCACCATCGATATTTGCATCAGACTACTCAGTTGACTCTGAAGAACTTGTCAATTTTGTTCAAAGGCACACCAAATTTTTAGAGTCAATTTTTGGCTATGTGCACGAGTCCGCAACCTGCAGTGTGGATTGTGGGATCTTGAAGTTTATAATTTGTCAAATTTTCATCCCGCAATCCGCCATTTTTGGCATGCGGGTTGCAAAATGTCCGACTCGTGCACAAAAAATATCTTCGCATCCCACATTTTACGGGATGCGGGATGACAAAATTATCGAAATTTGTTTTTGCGTGTTCCCGCAACAAAAATCACAAAATAAAAATGGGATAGTTAATAAAATTTACAGAGACACTGTCATTTATTTCCATTCTCTTTTTTCACCTGTGAGAGAGGTTGTCATTTATTTCACAACTTTCCCTTCAAGAAACGATATGCCTTCACTTTCCCTTGAAGAAGATTTTGCATTTGCGTGGGAATGTCCTTTCTGTACCATGTTCATCGGGACATTTCATCCACGGTGAATGTCAGCGTTTCTTTGCACCTCTTGGGGAAATGACATGCCTTCACTTTCCCTTGAAGAATATTTTGATGTCACAACTTTGGTTGGAATGCATGGAAATGAAAATGCAGATCAATGGGAGGAATTTGTGAACAATGATATGGATCGTTCACCAACGAGTGATGAAGACCTAATTCATGCCAAATATTCTTTTGATGGTAGATTTTTTTCTTTCTTTATTTGATAAAATGGTACATTTCAAAGAACAATCTACCTTGTGGGAGGATTCCTTCAAAGCTAGCGACAAATTGTGTAGAACTAAGGATGTCCAAATTCTTAATTTGGTACATCGTGTTACATGTTTAGAGAAAATACTTGTGGAAACTAAAAAAATAATTGGCCAAAAGGATCAACTTATTAAGGATCAATGTTCTAAATTTACCGTAGTTCTAGTAGAATCGATTTCTGACCTTGACAGACTGAAATACATGTATCAGGCTCAAAAGAAAGAAGATGAGGAAACTATAGGGAGACTTGAAAATGAGCTGAAAAACAGGCATGAAGTTTTGAACATGCCACCACTGAAGAATGTATTTGGTAAGGAAGCATAACTTCAACAAGAATTGAAGAAGAAAGAAACATTTATTGCAGGTTTGAAGGTTGAGTTTCAAAGGGCATTGAGAGAAATGATCGTTAAACAAAAAAATGAGACTGCAGAATATTGTGGGATGAAAATTTGACAAATTATAAACTTCAAGATCCCACAATCCACATTGCAGGTTGTAGACTTGTGCACATAGCAAAAAATTGACTATGAAAATTTGGTGTGCCTTTGAACAAAATTGACAAGTTCTTCAAAGTCAACTGAGTAGTTTGATGCAAATATCGATGGTGATACAACACTGCATTGATATTTTGTAGTAGAATGGTGTGAGTCAGATGTGGACAACTGGGAATTACGAGGATTCCAAGCTGTCACATGTGTGTCAATAAATTTATTTTCTAGCTTCAACTGCAACATTGTTTATGTTTTGTTTCTTTGTTTTGAATGCAGAATGATGAATTTTTGTTTGGATTGTTTTAACATCCCACAACCCGCAAATACGCAACTTGTGGAGTGCGGCAAACCTTTCATTTGGTATTTCATTTTCAAACCTGCATCCCACATCCCGCAAATGCGGGGTGCGGGAGAGTTTGTATATGTGGTAATTTTAATAATCCCGAATCCCGCATCCCGCAATGTGCGGAATGCAGGTTGTGGAGTTCCTATTATTTTCGTTCGCTTTGTGTCTGCCCGCACCCCACATCCCGCAAAATGTGAAATTGCGGGTTGTGGAGCTAATTGAATCAAGTTTGTACTATTTTGCAGTCCTGCATCTCGCAACCCACAAGTTGTGGAATGCAAGTTGCAGAACAATTAATAAACTTGCAAATTTGTTTTGATCTCATATCTCGCAAACCTGATCTTGATGTATTTTGTCTTCGCGGTAAATTGCAAGATGCCGCAACCCGCAACTCGAGAAATGCAGGATGCGGGTTTCAGGAAATATTAGAGGAATGAGACACAATAATTACAAAAGCGATCCCGCATCCCGAAGGCCGCAAAAAAAATGCGGGATGCGGGTTTCGGGAAAGATTAGCGGGACAACACATAATACTTATCAAATTTCTCCCGAATCATGCAATGATAATTTTTGGGATGCAAGTTGTGCGAAAAAAATTCGTGCAATTATAAATATCAAGATCCTACAACCTGGATTGCGAGATGCGGTACTCGGGATGCGGATTGTCGAAATGATAGGGAAATCCTTGGCAGCACAAAACTAGGTGATGTAACTATGGAGAGCTTACTCCAGTTTTAGAAGTCCTTACAACAACGAGAGAAGACCTTGAATGAAGCTGCTTCAACAATTAATGTTGTAGAGTTTACATTTGGCTCATCAGATCCAACATTGAAGAAGAAGATAGAGGAGAAGGAGGCCGAAATTAGAGACCTTCACCAAAAAGTATTGGAGAAGGGAAAAGCACTACATTTGGGATATGATAGTGAGATACAAGATTTGAAATACCAAATTAAATATTTGCAGAATAAACCTGTGGTAGAAGCAATTTTGTATACTCCATCTGATAGCGATTTGAGGGCATAAGAGCTCGAGAAGGAGGTACAATAGGTCAAGAGAAAATTAAGTGCAGTTCAATCTGACCTGAAGTGGACAAAGGATGATCTTAAAAGAAAGGAAGATGAGCACTCAAATCAGAAAAATAATAATGTAGAGATGTTGAAGAAATGCCTAGAAGAAAAAGATAGATTGCATACAAAAGTGATAAATCTTGCAAACAAAGTGAAAGACCAAGAAAAACAATTAAAACATATGGACGATGAAGCTTTTGTAGAACTGGAGGGTTCTGGAAAAGGAAAGAGAAGCTATAGTGAATTTTCTTATTCTAAAAAGGAGGAATTGCAAAAACCTCCCAAGCAGCCTAGATTTCTAAAATAATATGGTGTACATTTGATGTCTATGTACATACTAATATTGTTGTAATATAAATTGTCAGTATTTCTTGGCATGCATATATTTTGATATAGTTAATGTGTTTTTAATGTGTAATACACGTGTAATGTGTAATCCATATGTGCATTTTCCCTATATCTAAGAGATTTTAATGTGCAACCCATACTGAGAAGTGTGTATGGAACTACAAATGATTAAATATATTCTACAAATGAATTGACAGATCATCATTTCATGCTATATTGAATAAATTGCACTATAACATAGACATACCAACCTTTTCTACAAACTCTTGTACTCATTTCTGTAAATTGTAAGATCTACAGTAAAATCCAAGTCATCCAAAACAACAATTGATAGTATTTTCCAATTTTTCATGGCGAGAACTAAAAATGCACACCAATTCCAATCGAAGTACACTGTAGGTATGAAATTTGGAAGTTTGCATACAAAAAACTAATTAGAGTAGTATAGTTTTAATTTCAGACATAAATTAAACTTCTATTGTCAAATAAGAATGCATCCAACATTTGAAATGAGAACAGAACAACTGTAAATGTTGGTTTCTTGTTGACGAGCATCATAGTTTGGAAACTGATCTCATGGCTCTGCAAGTTTGTATCATCTATTTCCTTTTTATTATAATATAAATCATCATCGTTCGTTGTAGAAATTAAAAAATGAGAACATAACATATATAATACATTTTGAGGAAAAAAACAGAGATAATGCAAAAATATAACCAGATCGATACTCAAGAAAGTTTTAAAAGGGGCCCAAGAGAATTTTTTATTATATTATGCTTTCATTACAGAGCAGACAACTCCTTTAATAATAACTGTCCCCACTACCTATTAAATTCTATTTATAGACCTCAAGGGTCGGATTGGCCATGTTACAAGTGGATTTCATTTGAGTGAAACTGAAATGTCGATTCACCCACGAGCCAACTCATCCTCTGCTGTAATTTACCGGCTTCAAACGAAGATACCAACTACTGTGGAACAAGGAAAACCTGACAGTGCAACATAGGGGGGAAAACAGGGCTGAAGTGGTCATGTTTCAACACCAGGGGTAGAAAGGGAGTAAAAGAGGAAGTTGCATTCCAATTATCTGGATGGGAGATGCGAGCAGAGAAGAATTATAACAAAGATGCATAGTGTGTGAGAGGTATCTAAGGAGAAAAGGGAAATTCCAATGAAAGAAGAAAATGGTAAAGAAGAGAGAAATGCCACATACAAATATGGCTCAGGGGAAAACAACATGCAATACCCATCTGGTGTGGACAAATTAAAAGCTTGAATTGAAGAAATCAATCCTGCTATGCCACTGAGAGGGAATGCTTGGGTTGTTGGAGAGGGACAGGGTGCTGACTCAGTGCAGGAAAGATTTCACTGAGTGATGGGAAAGGAATGTCAAACGAACATAAAAACAATAAGATGGAATGGAACTTCCAATGAAATCCATCGAACCCAGATGAGACTGTCTCCAATTCTTTCCAATTCTACCCATTTCCCATTCCGGCCTTTGGTATCACCATGTTGGCAATTTTTTCTTCGGCAGACATGAGAGGGGAAGTAATGACACTGAAGAGCCTAGTTTTTGTGCATATAAAAAACCATAAATGAGGTCCAAATGATATTTGCCTCAGTAGGAGGCTCTATTTATTCACTAAATATTACAAATGCTATCATGAGTTCGGGATTTTCATGATGTAGTATATATCTATAACTTGGGATTAATGTGATTTGTATATATTCCATTATCTCTTGGAGACCGCGAAAGGTCACTTAAACAGTGATATGAAAGCCCGCAAGGGGAGGAGAATCTAAGATGTGAAATATGTTGCAGTTGAAAGATTTGGTCTTTGGAGCACGTGATATTGATGATGATTTAATGATTAACCAAGATATTTCATATATAATGATTAAAAAACAAGGATATCTTTATACCATCATAAGAAGGCATCGATAAAGTGACAAATGTCAAGTTTACACACTATGGGATAACTTAAAGCTGACAACAGGTGAGGGTCTGTGAATTTGATGGATTTGCACAATGGATTGAATGTACCTAGGATCGGGCGGTCCAGATGAAGGCAGGTTCCAGATCGAGGGTCTGTGTTGATTCTGTTGAATTAAATTCTGCAGATAAAGATAAGAAGCTGATCCATGATGAATATAACTGGAGAAGCAAATGAAATATATGTGGTTAAAGATCAAATGATGAACGAAATCTCTCACCGTGGACGAAATGTCCCGATGAACATGGTACATAAAGGACATTCCCGCGCATGATATGTTTTTTCTGACCAGTAATTGAGTCCCTAGACACCATTCGCAACATTCTATAGGTCAAGATTATGTTCCTAGCCTCGTCTGTTGTCCCAACTCCGACGATCCATCATGAAATTTAGATATTTTAAACAGTAAATCTTGCCTCTACATGAAACAAAGAAACGCGGCCAACCGAGTTTGTTCTTATCCCACCTGTAGCATTTGTGAATGGGCAAGGAAGGTCAAGTCCAAATGCCTTGACCCACCTGGGTAACAACGCGGGAGAACACCTAAGGTCTTATCCATGGCCAGTATGATAATTGAATATCAGAGGAGATGAATTGACTGGAATTTCCGCAAGGAGTGAAGATCCTCACTCACTTGTCAATTATGATTGCCAGTTGTCATGTGTGCAGCTATGCTGGTAAGGTCTTTTCCGGCCTGTCTGGATCACCCTATATAGCGCCACCGTCCGGAGAGGCTGAAAAATGAGGATGAATGAGCATTGATAGAAAGGACAAAAGTACAATGGATGTATGGCTCCACAAGCTCATTTTTTAGGGGGTACTGATGGTTGGCGAATATGAAATTATGTTCCTTTATCATCTTGGTTTTCTGCACCAGGAAATTGCCAACCATCAGGGCCTAGATGTGATGCACTTTGAATATTCCCAAATAGGAATACTTCCGGCTACATAATACAACGCTTTTCTTGTCTCTGGAGTCTGTCCCTAGAAATCCTCGAAGAGGTCACGGCTTCCAAAGTCCTCCTGCATGGGGACCATGTTCAACGACAGGCAGTCGGAGCGAATGCTCGTACTGGGGTGGCAGGTGTCCGAAGTCTTCATCACCTCATTTGTAATTCCCACTTGCTAATTTTCTCTGAGGTGGTGACGAGGTTGAGCACATACTCCACTGTATTGCCTGTTGGAGAGCCTATTTAATGGGAGGTGAGGAGAACAAGAATGCTTGTCTCCAAGAGCCCTCACACAAAAATGTTACTTGCACATAGGGGAAATGTGGACAAGGATGAGAAAAAAAATCACATAAAGTCCTTTGACAGTAGGAAACCATGCATAAAGGCACCGTTGAGAATGAAACACACAGGCAGGGAAGGACATGTGGCTGAATCAATAGACACATGAGTGGTTGAGCCTAGTGTGCTTATTGCATCCAACACTATACCTTTCTGTAATTTTATGCGAATAGAGTTGCAAATTCATTATAATTAGTATATTTCACAAGAGTTTGAGCGTTTCGGGGTTTCAAACCATAATCATATCATAATATTAGTTGGTTAAGGTTTGTTTATCATTAGTTTATTCCAAAACAGTTTTTGCTTATAACAACAATCTTAATAGTTTATGGTTAAACTTGGGGTCATAATAATTCAGCTATAGTTCAGGATCATTTGGATTTTGAACGAAATGGAGAATTATAGATATGATGTTCAACATGGTTTTGAATCAGCTAACTATCCCAACATTGAGGAATTGCTAGAGATTTGGTGCAGATGGCAGGATTTCCTTGGATATTAGTTTTATTTAGATTTGTCAATTTGAATTTGATGGAAATCTACTTTTTGTAATAGCGAATTTTTGGAAGGCAAAAATTTGGACAAGACTTTGGAAATACCTTTGTTTAATTGAGGTTTTGTAATTTTGTGCAAATCTATTTGATACAGTACTGATATTTTTTCATGTCTCTTTTTGTTTATTTGATTAAGTTTCCTTAATGAATAAAGATTTTTCTTGTTTCAGATGATTCAATCATACTGTTAGTATTTTGTGATCAATTAGTACATTTATTCACAGCCTTGTTATTGACTCATGTACTGATAAGCTTTTAATAGAGATTATTTTATTAAAATATGTATCCTACAATATGGGCACATAATGAACTTTAATGGATCATATTTTCGGACCATGAACATGATTACCTCAAATGCTACATGAGAAAATACAATAACTATTTGCTTACTATCTTAATCCATCTATAAATTTACATATCTTACTTTTTCTTAAAAAAACACTTACTCTATCAAAGTTATTTTACAATAAGAAAATGAAATCACTGTTCAATAGAGTAACTAGATTAAGTACTATAATAAACATATTATCCATCATCCATAAATAAAAATACGTATTCTTAATATAAACATGTAAATCATACCACTCTATTTATATTAAAATAAACATTAAACAACTGTATCACTTCTTGCGAAAGCAATAGAGTTGTATTCCTTCTTACTAAATCTAAGACGTACACAGTTCTCAGGCAAGTGTAGAAGCTTAATTCCATGGAATGTAAGAACAATGGTCAATTTCAAGAAAAAACAGAAGCACCATTAAAAGTGAAGGTTTCTTCAAGAGAAGTTTTGAACCTGCGACCTTTTTGGAGAACGAATATACATTATATTGTTTTTTAAGCTAAAAAAATAACAAATTAATAAATTGTTATTCGACAACTTTATTTCCACAATGTACACGCTTTTCCTTTTTCTTATGCAATGCCAATTTGGTATGTGAAGATATCCAAAGACGCCAGCAAAATAGAAGAAAGATTGAAAAAAGTTCTGCAAACATTTGATTTATTTATCATAGTTAGGGTTTTTAAAGTAATTACATTTTTTTTAAGATTATAATTAATAATGTTTCGCATCTCGAATCCCGCATCCCGCAATGCGGGTTACGGGAGCTTGCAATTTATTATTTGCAAGTTTTCCATCCCGCAACCCGCATCCCTAAATTTCGGAATGCGGGATGGAAAAATTGCAAATAATAAACTTCAAGCTCCCACAACCTGCATTGCAGAATGCGGGATTCGATATTTGGGATTCAGGATTCACAACATTATTATTTATAACCTTTACAAAAATGTAATTACTTTAAAAACCCTACTATGGTAAATAAATCAAATGTTTGTAGAGTTTTTTTCAATCTTTCTTCTATTCGAGATTTGGGACTCACGATGATTTTGTCCAAAAGGTGCAAAAAAGACGTTAACTATCATCATCATCAATATAAATTCTGTATTCCATAAAATATGCAGGCTGTTTTATATGTAATTTGCTTATGTTTCATTTTCAAATCCTTCATGCAAACATAATCCTGTAAATCTTGGATACTAACATAATGTTTTAGTTGTTATCATCAGCCTTTTGAAATTATGTATGAAATCATCAACTCTTTTCTGGAGCTCTTCAGGTGGCTATGAATGATACTGCAGATAACATAGCTGATGAAACACACTGTAAGTCATCCGATCTGCTCTAACTTATCTAGATCGACACTTAGCTATTCAAATTTTGGAGTCTTTCTATCCTAAGTAGGTTTGAGATCGTTGATGTCCTACTTGACATTGAGAAGACAAAAGGAGATAACCAACATGGTCAGTTGGAAAGCATCACAAAGAAGTTATTGGCAAGAGAGTAGGTAGACCATTCGATTATGATACTTTGGAAGTTATTGACATGAATGATGAGAGAATTAACAAGATTTTTTATAGTCACTGGAAGGTGAAACAACAACAGCAGTAATCAATGCACAACCATGATATTACCACAGAATAATGTCATTGACACCATGTCCTACATATCAATTAGGTTTAATAAGTTGGCCATAGTTAGCATCATTTGGGGAAGCCAAAATTACCAGTGTTGGAATTTGATGGCTGCCTCCACACATTGAGAAAAATCCATATAGTGGATTAAACTTGAACTTCAATATTGTAAAGACTTTTTATTCATATAAACATATTTCTACTGTAAATACTTGTGTTTTTAACAGTCAGTTTTTTGAGCTGCAAATCAAAGTTGGGGTCTGAAAAAAATGTCACACGCCCTTTGATGGAAAAAGGACAAAACACTTCAATAGGGTTGTCAATTTTAAATGACGCTAACCTTTGAGGCTACTTGCATAGTTGGGAACAGAGGTCGTCATCATTTCTTGTTTTTATAGGTATGAATGCAAAGTATCAGTGTATAGCTTATCCTTTTTTAGCCTCTATCCAAACTTTTTAGTTTGATAGGTTATCTTTAGCTTTCTCTCTTTAGCATAATTCTAAACCTTTTGCTTATTTAGACATTAAAACTGATAAACTACTGCCAATTTTGTCATGGTTGAGCGGTAAAGACAGTGACCTAACATTTTCTTTATTTACCATAATTCAAAACATTTTGTTTTTTTAAACATTAAAACCATTGAACTATTGCCAATTGAGTCATGGTTGAGCGGTGAAGACAGTTGCCTGTCAGGTCACCCACCAACATTGATTGCCACAAAAAGTAGTTGGAGCAGGTGTCGATTGGGCCAATTGTAGCTCTTTTGAATTTCAAAGGAAACACATTTCGAAACAAAACTGGTGAAATTATTTGATTTCAATATTGACTGGGCCCTGGTCTCTGGGATTTCTGATTTTAATTTGGACGAGCCAAACGTAATGCTTCTGGAGTTTAATGAAGACACTTTAAACAAATAGTAAACTGTTCTGATGTCAAAACCTTAGACATGAGCCCTTGACTTCCTGATTTGATTTTGATGGGAAAATTGTAACGCCTTTGTAGTTTAAAGGAAAAAATTTCAACCATAAATAGTGAACTGTTTTGATTACAGAATCTTCCACATGAGCTCTTTATGGAACCTTTCTATTACGAATTTTTGTAGGATACCAGGACTTATTAAAAGCTATTGGATAAAATCACAATTTTATCTCACGAGCCCATGGTTACCTCATGTGTGATTTCAAGCAAACGATCATCTTGTCACATAATCCGGTTGCATACTCAGTATGTGGGACATTCATATGCATAGAGGGTTGGTTTATATCTAATCTTCTCTTCTTCTTCCTTTTTCTAACAGATGTAATTTTGCAATGTTTTCTTTGAATAAATTCAATGGAATTTTATCACATGCATTCAATTTCAAGAGAAAAATTGGCAAGAAAGAGTTTGTGACTTACCATCGTTGCCGGTTTGGTGAAGCCCCCACGTCCGCTACTAGATGCCATAATCAGAGGCTTCTCTGCAGTATTCTTAAGCTATCAAAATCTGCCTTAGCTTTGATTTTCCACAGACTCCTTTATTTGACAAATTGCAGTCAGATTTTGAAAATCTATACAAAGCTCAACAATTCAACCAACCAACAAAGTGCAGTTTCCTGTTACTGTAGCAATCTCAGCCAGGAAGTTTTAAATTTATTTTCTAAAACTTTAAATTCATCTCTTTAAAGCAATTGTCTCAAAAACCTGCAAAATCGACAAATTAGGGAGAACGAACTCCGTAATGAGCCTTTTGAAAAGAGATTTAAAGCTGTGGCAAGAAGCTTTCAGCTCCAAGAGCTCGAAACAGAGCAAAGAAGGTAGATATAAGAACAAATTTTTGTTTTGAACCCGAGACGGTGCAATCCACACTCCCGCAATGCAGGTTGCGGGACCACATTACGGGAGCTTGAAATTTATTATTTGCAATTTTTCCATCCTGCAACCCACAAAACGAAATTTCGGGATGCGGGTTGCAGGATGGAAAACTTGCAAATAATAAATTTCAAGCTCCCGCAACCCGGATTGCGGGATTCGGGAAGCGGAACATTATTATTTATAACCTTTACAAAAATGTAATTACTTTAAAAACCCTACTATGATAAATAAATCAAAATTCAACATTCTCCAAAACACACAACAGACCGAAATACAACTTATCTCCAGGTGGGTCTTAATATAATACCCAGGTTATATTATGTTATGAAGAGTTATAGATGGCCTAATTCTGCATTATTATTACATGCAGGTGGTTGAGAGACTCCGGAATAGTGTGCCTGAATTGATATCGGAAGCATCATGCGAAATTGGGGTTTATGGTCGTTATAGGCACATTCGAACCAGAGTTTTCTTCCAGCAGAATTGCTTTCACAAAACTTTGTACTGTGATGACTATTATCTATGACCTCTATGATACTCACAGAACGCTGGATGAACTCAAGATGTTTACAGAGGTAGTCAGACGGTGAATTCGAATCACAAATACTTTTCAGATGGCGTATTGACAGCGTACTAATTGAAAAATGGGAATTATTTGTTTTGTAATTATGGAAAAGGATTTGTCATTTCTGTGAGAAAATCACTTCCTCTTACAGTGTCCTGTTTACATCTACTTTAGATCTCAGATTAAGTTGCATTACGAAACTTCATAGCCTTTTAACATCTCAAAATTATAGTGAGCTCACAAAGCTTCTCTCCAAGCTATTTGAGTATAGACAGACAATTTTAAAATAAACTAAATAATTAATTTTTGTAGGTCCAATAAACCAAAGTTTGGTCTAAAAAGACGTTAATTATCATCATCATCAATATAAATTCTGTATTCCATAAAATATGTAGGCTATTTTATATGTAATTTGCTTATGTTTCATTTTCTTATTACTATTAAGTTTGGTCTGACACCATGTGAACACTATAGGAATAAATATTCCATATCATATCATGCCCAAGCAACATTGTGTTATACTGGCAGCATGGATATTTGTTAACGTCCAAATGCACTGCCCTCTAATTATTTTTTGGGTTCTTAGACCTGTTTATTTATACCATTTCCAGATGGGATCTTTCATTGATAGACAACCTTCCCGACTACATGAAAATTGCGTTGGAGATTTTCTTCAAGACATCCAATGAACTGATTGTTGAAGTTCTGAAAGAGCAAGGGAGAGATATGGCAGCCTACATACAAAAAAATGCAGTATGTACTATTAATTATGAAGAACATTTTGTTCAAAACCATCAAATTCACAAAACCATCAAAACTTAAAAAACTTGCGGTATTTTGAATTTTAATATTTTCGAAGTTTATCATCTCGCATCCCCCACTTCGCAATTGCAGGATGTGGGATCATAAAACCACCGCACTCGCACAAACAAAAACTTTTCCGCATCCCACATCAATATAACGTAACCTCAGGTTACAGTAGTCGAGTTATTTCTTAATGAATCTTCTAGTCTTCATGAATAGGTGCTTTGAAAAATTTTGAAGTTAAAAAAGGTTCCATAAAAAAACACAAGTTTACATTTTATATATCTTAATTGATCATTTGCATTTCAAATTATCTTTACCCACTTCTTTTGGTAAAAGAAAATGATTTTTAATGCCTTGCCTGGCCTTCTTGAATAGGTGCTTTGGAGAATTTCAAAGATGAAAACGAAGGGTTTTTCTGCAATTCCACTTGTGATCAACTTGAAGAAGATGATGATAAACGAATGAGAAGCATGTTGTCATTGTTTCAAGATTCTAACATTTCGTTTCCCGGAGAAAAAGTGATGGCCAAAACTGATGGTGTTCCCAATCTCGTCAAGATCAAAACTGATGATGTTCCCAATCTCGTCATGACTGAATATGAAGTGGCATATATCATAGACTGGATAACACTTTGTCTACCATTGGATAATACCACATCCAATTTGATCCAGCATCTTGTCAAATTGAACCAGACGCAAGACTTTAGATGGAGAATGTTTTGCAATGTTAAAGCCTAAGTGTTTTCAGAACATATTTCAATTGGACACGCCATGGTACAAAATAAAGCTTGAGCGTTTTAATTCCATGCCACTTTCTTCCGTATTTTCCGATAACACTTTTCCTTCCAGTGGATAATACCACATCCAATTTGATCCAACACCTCGTCAAATTGAACGAGATGCAAGACTCCGGATCGAGAACATTTTGCAATGTTAAAGCCTGAGTGTTTTCAGAACATAATTCAATTGGACACGCCATGGTACAAAATAAAACCTGATCATTTTAGTTCCATGCCACTTTCTTCTGTATTTGCTGGATCATGGGATATACTAACAAAAAATTTTAACCATGAAAATTTAACTCGCCAATCACAATGCGACACGTGTCAGAATGGTAATGGTTAGGGAGACGAGGATCTTTGAGACTGCATCTCCATAGAGAAAACGCCTTTGGTGTAATTACTCATAATTTATTTTTAAATGTTATATGAAATTAAGACATTACTAATTTTTTTTTTGTTACAAGAGGAATCGACAACTAGCCAGTTTCGTACTCGCATGGCATAGGGTTGATTCCTTCCACTACCTCTATAACCCCTTGGACAACCTACTCGACCCCCCGACACATGAGCAACCTCCTTTTGCACCAGGAGGTTTGAACTTGTGACCTGCTTAACGGCCTCCGCACCTTAATAGAACGTGAAGTGACCAATAGACCAAACCCCAAGGGGCAATAATGACATTATTATTAAGATTAATTTTTTTTTTATTTATTTGAAAATAATAAATAAATAAATATTGATAGTCAGTACTTTAGATTGTGTCAATGGCATAGCTTAATTAACACAAGTATGTGATGAATTATAAATAACCAACATAGATCCATCTTAAACTAAGATCTATGAAGCATTAAGAGAGATCCAATTTATTGAGGTGTATATATTTTTTATCTTATATTTTTTGTACATCAAGAAAGAATTTACACCTGAAGAAATTAAATCTCTCTCGATGCTTTAATAGATAAGTTTACGATGAATCTCTATTGTTTTTTTTTTATATGCTGACATAATTTTTTTTAATTAATTTTTATTTTTGATAAGTTATATGCTAACATGGGAACGTTACATTACGTAACGTGACAACAACTTCACTACTCTTTGATGAAGATAACCAACATAGATCCAAATCCTAGGCTCTATCAAGCGCCAAGAGGGATCAAATATCTCGAGGTGCAAAACTCCTCTTAAGTATTGCACTCAAGGAGCTATCACCTTTGGTGTGTGCTATACATAGCCATTGATTTGATTCAAACCAAAAGACACATCTCTTTATTTAAGGTAGACATATAATATTTTTATTATTAATATTTAATATTATTTATGGCCAACATATAATAATATTTTTTTTGTTAAAAACGAACATTACAACATCTCCCCCATACATGGTTTTAAAACCATGTGCAAGGCCCTCCTAAAACCATGGGTTGTTTAGGAGGCCTTGCACATGGTTTTAAAACCATGTGCAAGGGCAACATTTTGTTTTGCTGATAATTCAATTTTTTTTAATTATTTTGTTAGGTACGAACAATACAACATCTCCCCCATATTGTGTTGTTTTTTCTGACCGACAATTGTTTTGGTAGATAATTATTTATTTTTTATTTTTTATTGTTTTGTTAGGTAGGAACATTACAACATCTCCCCCAATTAGGTTGTTTTTGTGGCCGACATTTATTTTGGCCGATAATTACATTTTATTATTATTATTTTGTTAATAACAAAAGTTATTCGACAAACGTTACAAGATCTCCCTCATATTAGATTGTTTTTTTGGTCGACATTTATTTTGAGGGATAATTAAAATTTTTATTTTTTATTATTTTGTTAGTAACAAACCTTACTGGACAAGCGTTACAAGGTCTGCCTCATAATAGGTTGTTTTTTGGCTGACATTTATTTTGGTGGATAATTAATTTTTATTATTTTGTTAGTAACAAAATTTACTCGACAAACGTTACAAGATATCTCTCATACAAGATTCGACAGATGCCTCCCTCATACTGGGCTATAGAGCGCCTCTCAACGCAATTATATATAGAAGGTTAGAAGGTTATATTTTAAATTGGAGTAGTCTATTTATAGGTGTTTAAAGTGTGTTTTTGAATGCATAAATGAATTCAACATCCTCAAATAATCATATGGCACTTAATTATGCAATTTTCACAACTAATATATGTGACTAAGATTTTTAAATGATCTCCAACACATAAAAAAAAACCACAATTTAAAAAATTTAAACTACTCCTTTTAAATTTAGAGATAATTTAAATGGTGTATATATTATCTCTGTGTATAAAAAAATCAAATAATTAGTATTTTTAATTCAATAAAATTGGAAATAAAACATTAAATTTAAAATATTTTGTAATTAACGTAAATAATATTTATGATAATTTATGATACTTTGTAATTAACATTAACATAAATTATGATTTTGACGCACGTCTATTTTTTTCAAGAATTTTTTTTATAGTTTAAATAGTAATTTTTCGTTATATATATATATAGACACACACACACTTTTTCAATACCTTAATTAAATAGTAATTGTGTTATATACTTTCAATGCTTTAATTAAATAGTAATTGTGTTATATACTTTCAATGCCTTAATTAAATAGTAATTGTGTTATGTACTTTCAATACCTTAATTAAATGGTAATTGTGTTCTTCGTATGTTTTTTTTAGATGGAAAGATCCATGGGAAACTCAGCAATACTTCCCCACATTCATGGATGGTAGAGGTGGTAAACCGCCGACCATCCTAGCAGAAGGCCTAACCCTAGAGGACTCAAGGCTCGAAACCGTGACCTCCCCCCGAACCGAGAGAGTGTGCGCACGTCTTACCAATTGAGCTAACCCTTGGGGCACGTTTTAGTTACCTTAAGGCAATGGATGAAAGTCATATTCTTTTTAGAATTTTTAAATGACATGCTTTAAACTCTTATCATTACAAAGTATGAATCACAAGCAATGATTTAGGGGATTATAGTTTTCAATTTTGTTATTAGGAAAACATTTACAGGGATTTGGAGATTTTTTTTCACTATAGTTGTTATTCAAATTTATGAATCAAATTTTACATTTTTCTTTACATTATACGTTTCTTCCGTTAACATTGCTATTCAGTATGTTTGTAATCATACACGATTTTGCGATACATAAGAAAATATAAAGGTGACGAAGAAACAAAATATGGGCAGAAAGATAATCACGGTATATTATAGCATTATTATGCCATTCTTCAAACTGTAAAACTATCATCCTCGGCCATGAGAAAAATACCATTTTTAGAAAGAACCGATATATAATGGTTCCATTCATCATGATCATGATGTGCAAGAGGGAGGTTGATTCATCATGATGTGCAAGAGGGAGGTCGAGTGAGGTAGCACATTTCCATCTTTGGGAAAACCAATATCTTGCATTTCAATTATATGTTTGGCCTAGAACCACTCTGCCAATTGCTCTCAAGTCTTTGATAAGCGGTCCAGATAAATAAGAGAAAGTAGATCACTGGAAGATGGGGGTATTCACCAATTTTTATTTGAATATCGTTACCCATCTTCCAAGCGATCCATTATTTGACTAAATTAAGGGATTGCATTAGCCAGAGTCAACAATTGGATCCATGATGAATTGGATGTGTAGGATTCCAAAGACAATGAACCACATGAGTTGAAAGGAGGTAATTTTCCTTCATGAGAGAGCTCCAGGATCCCATCCAAACATACAACGCCATAATCTTTTAGTAGCGAGGGCTTGGTCAAAGTCAAAGATGTTAATCAGACCCCAGCCACCCTGATCCTTTGGTCTAGCAATGGTCTTCCAGTTGGCCAGATGGTACTTGGAATGTTGGTGTTTTCCAGAGGAAAGTAAAGCATATATGGTGAATTTTGTGAAGAACATACTTAGGTATCTTTTCCAGAGTCATCTAATAAGTAGGAATTTTCTGAAGGATGGACCTGATGAGAATGATTCTGACACCCAAGGAAAACCACCGTAGTGTCTAGTTTAGCTTCTCATATTTTCAAATTAGCCAAAACCAATTTGTCTTATATTAATTGTTTGCTTTAAGAAAGAAGCCAAGATAATTGATGCTGAAATCAAAATGATCAATCCTGATATGCAACAATTGCATCAAATTGTTAGAAAAAACATTGCTAACACCAACAACAATAAAGTTTGATTTATCAATATTTACCAACATGCCTATGCGTTTGTGAAGATAGTCAATATTCCCTTGATGGCTTGCCATTCGACAAAGGTTCCTTTGCCAAAAGGAAGGATGTCATCGACAAATAGGAGGTGTGTGATTTGAATGGCCTCTGCCATTTTAATCTTGGATAATCTCCCATCATTTCTTGATTTTGTAATCATAAGACTGAGTCCTTCCATGACTGGTAGGAAAATCCAGGACGATAGAGGGAATCCTTGTCATAAGCCTTATTACACCAAAATATTGTCATTTTTCCTATATACCTAGAGTACATATGCCAAAGGACTTTTTGAAGGGATGTTTCCCTATTAGAAGCTTATTTCTAGGAGCACTGACACACTTTGCTTCTTGACATAAGGCATCATCTTAGGCTGATGTTGGTTTCTAGTAGACAAAAGGCATCGCTGACACTCTTTTACTTTGTGCAAGGAGCGTCATCCATTCATGATGCCTCTTGCTAATGTGCAAAGAATGTCATCACTCAATAAAATGCAAAAAGAGGAGTTTCAATAGCTTTCTAGAAGAAATGCATCACGGAGGCTTATCCCAACTGATTAGATTAGGTGGCAATCGAGCCCCTAACCCCTAAGGGATGATCCCTCAACTTCCTCCAAGTAAATCTCAACCCATTTGATCTCCTTTTGGCCTATAAATATAAGCTTACCTTCATGGTTTAGAGAGGACCAAGATAACACCTTTATGTTGTTGAAATTATTCTAGGATTGGAAGGCAAAGAGATTGGAGTTTGAAGGAAAAAGACTTGTGGAGAGAAGCACAACTCTGAAGCTCTTTTGGTTGTAATCTTTCCATTTATTTCATTAATGCAATATGTTTTCCCTTTCCCATAAACTTTGTGTAATTCACTGTTTATAACTCATTGTTTATTATATTTCTATTTGGTCATTGATATAGATTTGCTAGATTATCTTATATGTTTCCTTGTCGCTTTGTTGGCTCTAATATGTGTAGGTTCTTCAAACATCAACTGAGCTAAATATTTCTAGCTAGCAAGGATAACCTTCCGAGTGAAGGCAAGGCGTCATTACAGTCAAGTAATCTTGCTAAATCTAGGGAAAGGATTTCATAGTTGTTTTTGAATTGTTCTATATCTATACCATATAAACTACGGAAATGGTTTTTGTCTGCATTTTTACGATAAACAAAATGGCGACCATACTGAGGAAATATCTATACATCTTATTCTTTGGTGATTTGTGTTTTACTGCAAAATATAAGTTTTTCTTTTACTCTTTAAAGGGTGTAAAATTCACTTTCTTTCAGTCCTATTTTGCCTCTTCAAATTAGTAATTGATCTTAGAAAATTTAAAAGTATTCAGTATTTGTTGAATTTAAGGGTGTTTATTATTTTTGGATCCTTATCTATGCCAACACACTTGGGTTATTTTTATTCAATGTCGCTGGTTCTTCGACGCTTTCTGCATTTATTCACAGAGCATCGCCAACGCTTGTTGACAGATTACAACTTGCGTCGCCGACGCCTTTTCTTAGTGGAAAAGGAACGTCAACCAAGGTAGGACACTCTAGTACCGACCTAGAAGTTGCGTTGAGATAGGTATTCAGTGAACCTTTTGGATTGATTCAATTCTATAGTTGGGGGGTCCATGAATCGTAGATTATGCAGTCTCTTTGAATTATATTCTCTTTGCATTCAAAGATGAGTTCATGTTTCTTGGATTGAATTTTACATTTGTTTATTTGCTTGAAACCTCTTGCTCTTTTATGTAGATTGTAATCATGGAAATTTGAAAATTTGCATTTCATTTTAGTGTGCACGTGTTGAGTTTGTATTGAGTTCTCTTGTATCAAGATTACTATTTGTTTCCTTAGATCTCTAGAGAAGAGAAAAAATGATCTTTCATTTTCGTAATAGTTCAAAGAGAATTTTTTGCTTTGATCTTCTTTATTAGATTGAAAAATAATTCAAAATCAAAAAATAATTTATTCTTGTTTTAGTTTATTTCAAAATTTTCTTTTGTTAAATCTTAGTTTTATATAAAAATAAAAAATAAAAAAAATCAAGTTTCATAATTTATAAAGAATCTTTGTTTTATCTTTTTTTTATTGGAAACGTTAATTAGATATTTTTCTTCCTAGAGATCTGTTTTTCACTTTTGTTGGAAACATAGAAAACAAAATTATAGTTTTAAGTTTAGGTGTATATTATTCAATTTCTGCATTTTGGAAAAATAATTTCTTACTCTCTCATCTAATAGGGCATTTATTGAAAGAATAAGTAAAGATTTGCATTTCATCTTTGCATGGTTTTTGAGTTATGTCTTTACATCACATGGTCCACCTAACCGTAACAAGATAAAATCAAGCATTAGTTAGGGTAAAACTTTTAGCAAGACTGTGAGTTAGGTTAGAGACGTGTTTCGGCATCGTTAGGCATAGGAGCTGTTTTTTTTTGCCTGCACTACATCCTAGGGATTGTGGGGTTCTTCCACGTACTCGTTGGTATATCAAAATTTCTTTCACGTACTCTTATGGTATATAGAAATATTCTCTCACGTAATCGATAATATATCATAAGGCCCCTTTCATGTGGTTGTGCATTAGACAACACTACTATGGACTTGAGCTCCCACGTACCTTACGTATATCGAGAGACACCATTAGCATCTTGAGACCAACTGAGTATACTATCGGTCGTCTTATCGGAGCAATACACCGAGAATGACACTCAAGGAGCTACTACACACATACTGGCCAGGTAGTCGGGTATACATGCAAGGGTACAGTCCTAATCCTCCTTGTCGTGTATCACTATTAGACCTTGCAGTATATCACGAGTCGCAATGACTTGCCACTCTTGTGAGGATCCATACCATACATTCCACCTATCACAAGTCTATTTGTTGCTTTTAGTTTGGGTAGCATTTGATTTGTGTGGTATTTAGGAGTTTTTTAGAGAGTATAGATATGGAAAACGCTTTTGGAACTGCCATCCAAAATACCCCTTCTCAAGGTATGTCTTTCGTTTTTCTCCGTATGGAAATGTTGGTCCTCCCTTCATGGATACATTGAGTCTTCTTGGATTGAATATAGGATTAACTATAAGGTTATTCTCCAATTTGGCGATCGCAATTGCACCAATTGTTTCATATCTCAATTCTCCATCACAAGAGCATCAACATCATGTTGATATTTCACCTTCTTCTCCAGATGTGTCTTCTTCCCTTTCTCCTTCTTCACTTTTTGAAAGTTATGATGCTAGTAATCAGGTGAAAAAGAAGAAGAAGAAAGGGAAGATTAAGAATAAGAAAGACAAACAAGGAACAAAATCTCAACCAACTAATCCTCACAATGATGAGAGTGTTGATATTCCCACAAAAACACCTCATATGCCTAAGTTCCCTTGCAAACTTTGCAAGTGTGACCATCTTCTTAAATATTTTCATGGTCTATCCCAGGTTTTATAAGTGTGGTCTAAGGCCTCCCAACAACTCATGTTTCCAGCCTCTGGCCATCATACTGATGATACCCCATAAACCAGTGACTCTACGGTTAAGAGTTGAAAAGGTAAAGTCAGAAATCCTTGCTTGTTATGTAAGGAAATACATGTTACTTACTGTTGTCCTCGCATAGATGAAGATTCAAAGTTTTTGGAAGATATTATTGTTCCTCAGCAACAAATTCCAACAGGTTACCATAAGTTGTCCATTGACCTCCCATTGGTTGATAAAGTGATTGATCAAGTTCCATCCTCACTCGATTCCACTATTTCTTTAGAGAATGAGGAACAAGTACTTAATCCCACTCTTCCTTTGAAGAGTGAATTTAAAATGGTTGAGTCGATGTCATCTCCACCCAATCCTACTCGTTTATCTGAGAGTGTTAAGACTGTAGTAGTCACTTTGACACAATCTTCATCTCGTCTTCCAGTTGAGAGTGAACTGAAACCTGCTGAATTTTTCGTAGTTAGTTCAGATTGTTTTAAGAAAGGGGAAATCCTGTATGTTTCAACAGAACCCACTCTAAGTATTGATGTTGTTTCCATTGATTGGAGTTATATAATAGAATCTCGTCTTCATTCGAGTGTTCCTTCCCAAATATCTGTGTGAGTTATATTGTTGATGAATGGGATTCTATTAGTATTTTATCCTCAACTGCTTCGAAAGCTATAGGTTCTCCTCAGCTTGTGCTAGCCACCGATCCAATACTGGCTTTCAATAGAAGACCTTCTTCACCTTTAGGGATCCTTACTCACTTACTTATCACCTTAGGAGGGAAAACTGTCTTCATTGATGTTATGGTAGTCCATGGTCCCTTACATTTTAATATACTCCTTGGACGAGATTACTTTTATGCCATGAAAGATGTAGTGTCTACACTTTTTCGAGTGATGCATTTTCCCCATGATGGGAATATTGTGACCATTGATCAGCTTTACTTTGTTCAACTTGATCATCGTATAACTGCTAGTCATCATATTTCCCTAAATGTCCCGCATGTTCTTGTGGTTCCTTCCCCTTCGTCGACCATGTCTCTTGACGCTGGAAATCATCCCAAAGTTCAATCGTTTGTCAACCGATAGCTTCTTCCCATCGCGGGGAAACTTAGGTGGCATGTCTCCAGGCTCTGGACATCATGTTGGGTAAGAAATTATCTTTGAGCATGGGACTCATTTTGAGCATAGTTCCCTTTCCGTGTCTAGCTAGTTAAAAAATGAAATAGGTGTTACCGATCATAGTTCCCATTCCATGTCAAGCTCGTTAAAATATGAAATAGATGTTTTTTAGCATAGTTTATTCCTAGTTTCCAGCTCATTCAAATATGAAATAGATGTCTTTGAGCATAGTTTACTTCTGGTTTCAAGCTCGTTAAAAAATAAAACCGACTCTTGAGCATAGTTTACTTTTGGTTTCAAGCTCGTTAAAAAATCAAATCGACGTTGAGCATAGTTTCATTCCTTTTCAAGCTCATTAAAAAATGAAATGGGCTACCTCAAGCATAGTTATTTTCTGTTTCAAGATTGTGCAAAAATGAAAAAGGTCCCCACAAGCATAGTTATTTATGTTTCAAGCTTTTGTAAAAATGAAATAGGTCATTATGAGAAAAGTTCCCTTTTCGTGTCAAGATCATTAAACTATGAAACGTATTCTTCCATTGTGTCAAGACTTTTACTAGACTCAATACTTGAACCTTCATTTCATCTTTCTGTATCACTTGATCCTCTTTCTTCCTCCGTCTCTGATGAACCTTTTACTAGGAGTAACAAGAATTTAAATGGATGAATAGGAGAGTAGGCAGACGAAACGAAGCTTGGGGGGCATGCATCTAACTTATCTAAATTATGTTGGAGTTAAGCCAATTGACAGTTATACTAGGGGAAAATACCAACAACTGGACATCATGTTGGGAAAACACCCATCAATGGGACTCATTTTCAAATACTTTCTTTTTAGTTTCGATCTCACTAAACCATGAAACAACATATTGAGCGTAATTCTTATTCTATGTCAAGCTTGTTAAAAAATGAAGTGGATACATTGAGAATTATTTCAACTAATATTTGAGCTCATTAAAAATAGTAAACTGGTGTTGAGCTTACTTTTTACATTTTTCGTGCTCTGGTTAAAACATGAAAAGTGGTTTGAGCTTAGTTTATTTCTTTTTCGTTCGCTGGATTCAAACATGAAAACGTTTTGTGTGTCTTTGATACCATAGTTGTGCTTGTTGAAAAACTAAGCGAAATGGCACCGAGTATACTTTTATCACTTTTTGGACTTGTAAAACCTATATGAAAAAGGAACCCCTTGGAGTTGTCTTTAAGCTCTTTTCAGACTCTCTAAATAGGAAAAGGTCGCCAAGCCAACTTGTTTCTTTCAAACTTGTAAAAGTATTTGAAAGGTCATCTATTCAATGATAATTTATTCCTTTTTCATAACATTTAGGTTTACTTACAAAAAATGTACACTTTAGTTTATCATAACTTGAAGATTTATCCTAGGTATCATTCTACACTTTTTTGGACCTTAGGGAGTGAATTTACGAAAAAGTCCACATTGGAGTCTTCTTTACTCCTTTCAGACTCTCTAAACATGAAACGACATCGAGTTTACCTTCTTTGAACTCGTCAAAATCAAACAATGAAGGACCATTTTTAGGACTGAAACCCTCAATTCTCAGGTTCATAAAACATGTGAGATTGGACTCATCCTATGATGAGCTATATCTATCATTTGTTACCCTTTTTGAGCTCGTTAAAAATAAAATAGGTACTCATCCATCATGATGGGGAAATTAAGGGAATGGGAAAACATTTTTCATTTGTATTAATGGCGGCTTATAGTCACCCCACAACATGGAATATGCTTGCATTTCATTCAAACAATTGAGCAATCATCTTGTCCTTGAGTCGATCTGCTTTCATGGGTCATTTTACTCCTTTGAGTCATTCAAAGAATGCATCATCTTTTGTTTGCATTATGTCTAGTCTTTGCCTCTTTGATTCAATGCTACCAAGTCACTTATTGTGTCATTCAATGTTCAAAGGGAGTCTTTTACCACAACCAACCTATGTAGTTATCTTACCTTCCTTTGATTCGGTCATCTATGAGTTAGTCCCATGGTTGATCCATAATTAAAATCACTTCAATTCACTTTTGTTCCGGTTTTGTGTCGATGATGGGGGAAATATTATGGCCCTCCTTCGACAATTATATTCCCATCAACACCAGCACATCATATGAGAATTAGTCTCAGAAAAAAGTTAGTACCTTGAAGCTTACATGCCTCAATGGTAGGTTTCCTTTCTTTCCACAGTAGGCTTCCATCATTGGCCCCTGATTGAAATATTTCACCAATTGTTTGAATTCAACTCATCTATTCACATTCGGAGGAATGTACTAGGGTACCTTGGGAATCATTAACATCAATGGTGATTTCCCTCGCGTTGGTTAACGGTACACATCAACGACCAATAATCAAGTGGTTTCTACCATGTTTGACATCAAGAAATCTATTCACATGGATAGAATCATACTATTCAAGATTGGGATGAAGACCATGGGTGTATAGGAATTGACTTGAATATTTTCCTCTCCCCAGGTTGCGAGGGAGTATTTTGTGATTGAGACACTGTATAGATCCACAATGTATGTCTGGTGGCTATGCTCAAGTTTTAGTGACGATGACATAGATCTACAGTGTATGCTCGATAGCTATGTTCAAATTTGAGTCTTGTTCATCATGGATCTACAATTGCATGTTGGTATCCATGACCTAGTCATTTATACATGGATCTGCAATGTGTTGGTCATCAACCATGTTTTGAGTTAGTCAGAGTACATAGCTTAGAGTATATGGTACTGTAAAAAGTATTCAACCAACAATATTTTTCCTCATCCTCCAAACTACATCTATCAAATTATTTCACCTATTATATCCCTCTAGCTTCATACTTTGCGGGGAAATCTGTTACACCAAAATATTATAATTTTTCCTAAATCCCTAGAGTACATATGCCAAAGGAATTTTTGAAGGTATTTTTCCTTGTTAGAAGCTCATTTGTAGGAGCACCAGCACACCTTGCTTCTTGACATAAGGCGTTATCTTAGCCTGACATTGGTTGCTAGTTGAAAAAAGGAGTTGGTGACACTCCTTTCCATTGTGCAAGGAGCGTCATCCATTCCTGACGCTAAGTTTCTAATGTGCAAATACTGTCAATGCTCAATAAAATGAAAAAATAGGAGTTTCAAGGGATTTCTAGAAGAAATCCCTCATGGAGGCTTATCCCAACCGGTTAGATTAGGTGGCAATTGAGACCCTAAACCCTAGGGATGATCCCTCAACTTAATCTAAGTAAATCTCAACCCATTTGATCTCCTTTTGGCCTATAAATGTAAGCTTACCTTCATGTTTTAGAGAGGACCAAGATAGCACCTTTATGATGTTGAAATTCTTCTAGGATTGGAAGGAAAAGAGATTGGAGTTTCAAGGAAAAAGACTTGTGGATAGAAGCACAACACCGAAGATATTTTGGTTGTAATATTTCCATTTATTTCATTATTGCAATATGTTTTCCCTTTACCATAAAATTTGTGTAATTCGTTGTTTATAACTCATCGTTTATTATCTTTCTCTTTTGTCATTGATATAGATTTGCTAGATTATCTTGTATGTTTCCTTATCGCTTTGTTGGCTCTAATATGTGCAGGTTCTTCAAACGTCAACTGAGCTAAGGATTTCCATCTATCAAGTACAACCTTCAGAGAGAAGGTAAGGCTTCATTACGATCAAATATTCTTGCTAAATCTAGGGAAAGGATTTCATAGTTGTTTCTTATTTGTTCTAGATATATACCATTTAGACTGGGGAAACAATTATTGTCTGCACTAACCGCATTTTTCTGATAACAAGCCTTCGGTGCTTTTGATGAAATTTTTTGGGGATCCATTAATGAATGCCGCGAAGTTATCAACATAAATACCTTCAATAATCCATCTAATAGTATTGTAAATCAATCCTATATGAAGAAGAATGAGTCGTAAGAAGTGCCAATTTTATCCGTTGTAGGATTTTGAAAGATCAAGTTTAAGAATAGAAGCCTTCATCTTTTTGGTCTTGATAGTGTGCATGCATTCTTGCGCGACGCTAACTGCATCAAAAATCTGTTTGTTGTTTAAGAACCCAAACTATTCGTTGGAGAGATAAGTTGAAAGAACATTTTTTAGTCTGGACACAATCACCTTCAATTTAACTTTGTAGATCAAGTTACATAAGGATATAGGACATAACTATTCAAAGGAACTATGATTTGGAGTTTTGGAGAGGAGTGTGACAAAAGTGGAGTTTATGGCATCGCTAATAGAACCATTTTTGTGAGACTCCTCAACCACATCAAGCAAATCATGTCTAAGCAAGTCCAAAAATTACAAATAAAAATCAACTGACCACCCATCCAACCTCAGGATATTTGATTTAGCAAAGGATTTCAGAAACTTGGACAATTCATTCAAAGTCACTGGTTCATCAACTTTGGATGCCTCCACAACTGTAAAAATCTAGGGTCAATGCTATAATAAATCCATTTGGATCAGGATGTTGTAGGTTCAGGGATCCTTAAATAAGGATTGAAAATGCTTATTGACACCATCCATAAGTCCAGAGTGACTGTTCAGTACAATTCCATCTGGTTGACAGATTTACCAAATGGCATTTGAATTAGATCTTCCTTCTTCATAACGATGAAAAAAGCATGTTTTTTGGTCTCCACATGCGACCCATATCACTTTACTTTTGAGCATCCATCTTTCTTCATCAAGCAATAAAATGTTTTTTTTTCCTTTCAATGTGGAAAATACAATCTCTGTTAGCTTCATTGAGTCCTCTAGTAGGATTCATCAAGTGGAAAGATTGAATGTTCCCTTCACTCTCTGCCATCTCCTTTTTGTTATCAATAGGGTTTTAGAACTTGTCAAATCATTGCACCATTTTCCAAGTCCTGTAAACAACACAAACCATAAATTATTCCTAAATGTTGTGATATTGATGCACCCCATTAATCAAGAATGTGCTTCCATAGTTTTTATTTTTCAGAATGTGGTAGGTTTTTTTTGGGAAATATGAGGGCCAAAAATCCATTGAGTGATTAACATGTTATTTCAATAAACAAAAGGTTTAATCATAGATTTGCCTACATGAGATCAATGTTAATATAAAAAAACACACATAATGCATCATAAACAACTTAAATAGAGAGTGTGATGGACCACTTTGAATAAACCTATTAGCAACTTGATTTTCTCGCTCCCTTCCTGTTGCAATCAATGGCTTGCACAATGGAAAGCTTTAAACATCAAGCACATTGTTATCTTTAGGGTTTTACAATGATCTCAAATATCGTTCATGCCATCACAACACTCTCCTTCGTTGAGCATAATGGTTAGAAGGGAATGGATAACATTTCATATCTAAGCTAACAATAAACTATTTTGATGTGTAATTTTAGACACGTTTGAGCATTCCATCCTCATCCCCCTCCACCTAGGTATGTTTGTTGTAATTATTTTTTGATCACACTCCATAATTTCAATGCAACATCATATAGTTTGCAGCTTGGTTGAATAATTGGTTTTAGCAACATAGTTATACCCTATTTCTCAGGTCATCTTGGTTTGGACTGATTCAATTACCTTCATAATTACAACTTTACAAATTAAAATGCAATTTTTCTCCCGATATCTAGTAGCTATTTGTTGATCCTAACTTTTCTTGTGGTTTTGTGGATCAACAACTTTGTATTTCACATTTAATAACTAATTTTACTTAGTTATGGCGAACTTTGCAACATGAAGTTCACTAATCTTATAACATAGATTGTTTAAAAAAAAAAACTTTGAACTCACTTTGTGTCATAAAAAATTCTTCTCCTCACTATTTAGATGGAAAGCATATCTAAACTTGTCACAACTCTTTGCTCATTTAGTAGTAGGTTTAATACATCATATTCTATTTGGTTGTGAGGAAATGAAATTTGAGTTGAAACTTCCAGTATATATACATAGTTCAAGTTTCAATAGTTCATCCTAGTACAACGAAATAGTATTGATCATGATATACTTCTTCACCTCAACTTTGTTCAATTGTTCATCCTTTCATCCTATTACAACGAAATAGTATTGATCCCATCATGATTGGGGACAATTGGGGTCAATCAAACATTAAAGGATGGATGGTGTTGATCTTGGTTTATTTGTAAAACCCCAACGCACCTTAGTATAGGCATAATTTGTGAATTGCATCATGTTGCATGTGCTTGTATTTACCTTTGTGTGCCTTTTTATGAGTGTTAAGTATGTAAAAGAAAAAAAAAAGATATTGTACAATCTTCTAGCTTGGCGTCACCCGTAGACTCAAGTATTGTGAAAAAAGAACATGTATGAATTATTTATACATGTTTTTTTTTAATGTATATGGCGATTGGAATAGAGCTATGCATCTACTTCTCTTTGTCAAACTTGATGGAAATGACTTTATCAGCTTATGGACAACAATAAATCGATGTTGTGGTCTTGTATTATGTTGGCACTTGTTCAAGTAGAATCATTGCAACATTTTATTTAATGTTATCTTTATTGTTGTCCTATTTTGTTTAATGTTATCTTTATTGTTGTCCTATTTAAGTGCATAAATCAAGTTGTGAATGTTATTTTTGAAGGTCTGCTAGTTAGAAATAGTTGGCTATGTCAACATCATAATTAGTTGAAGGAATTGTCAGTTCATTGTTGCAGGAAAGTCCCTTGACGTTTCAAATGAAAAAAAACAAGCATTGGTAATGCTCTAAAAACATAATTGTGGAGTGATTCTAGTCGAACCAATAACCAACTGATTGTGAAAGTACATCTAATCTTTTGACTTACTTGTGTATGATGCTAAAAACTACGTATGAATCTGAATATGTGTATGTTATTATGTTGAGTTATTATTTAATGATGAATAATATATTAGTGGAAAATGCTTATCAAAACTTAGCCTTATTTCAATCTCAATAACCTTTGTGAGAGTCTTGGATAAAAATTTACCCTTCTTAAATTATGAAAATGCCTCTTCTCATATAAGTATTGTTGGTTCATTATTTAAAACCCAAGGTCCGAGTTTATACCGACAACTCTTAATACAATATTTTTAACCAACATATATTAGTATGAAAATGTAGAATGACATTGACCTTTAAAATAAAACATTCTAAGACTTGCAATCAGGGTATTTTTTAAGGATTCTAATATTATACTTAAGTATAGTATTCTAGGCGAGTGTTTTGGATTGAAAAACATGTTTATAGATAGGTAGGCGAATATTAAAGATGAAACATAAAATTAACACTGAAATGTAAAACGTTTGGCGAATATTATGATAAAAAAACATATTTTATGTAAATATAGGCGATATTAGACACTAAATAGCAAATTTATTTTTTGAAAAAAAAACCCAAAAACAGCCAATTGGCGAATTTTTGCCACTAAAAATTATCCTTCTTGCAATCATATGGCAAGTTTTGTATGCACATTAGTAGAAGTGGTTCCAATTTTTGACATTATACTGACATTAACTTTGATGTCGTCGTGTCAAAAAATGGTGATTTATATTGTTGGGATAAATTTGTCTAAACTTTGTAATATTTTTTTGTTGATCCTTCGGCATCGAATGACCACCATGTGGCACTTTATCCACAAAACATTTTTGTAACATGATGTCTATTCCAACACCATATCATCATAATTATGACAATATAAGCATTTTCCCAATAGTTTGTTGATATACAACCAACATAGATCTATCTTAAAGGTGGCTCTACCAAACGCCGAGAGGGATCAATTATCTGAATGTGAAAACCCTTTCCCCTCTATTGAATCCAATACTCATCCATTTTGTCATTAAAATCACGTCTTCAACCTAATATGTGCAGTTGAAAGGCAGGTTCCCATGGATTATCATTCTACGGTGCATCGCTGCACATTAATGCACACTGCCATGGATGATACACGAAGACGAATCACTTCATATATTTGATTGTGGAGGTAATATTTGTGGTAATTAATATCATATTGTTATGGAACTCAATTAATACTCTTATTAGCTATGCAAATCAATTTGTTTCCTGCGCAAATTAGTTACATTTCCCCACAAATTAATTGTTGCACTAGATGGCGCATGTATTTATGCATATTCTTGTAGTCTCTGGAAGCATAGGAAATGATAATATTATTGCAGTGATCGGGAGGGAAGGTAATGTTTGTATTAGGTCATTAATTATTTGTATACCTGAGGTATTAATCCATATTGTTGCATTCTGTGCATCCAGTGAAAATGATAATATTGCTGTAGTGAAGTGGCAGGTAATATTTGTATCATATCATTAATTATCAATTATCTGGATAACTGAAGTATTATTTGCATTACATTAATATATTTTGTTTGCATTAAAATGATATCTAGATAACACACGTATTATTTGCATTACATAGTTGGTTGAAATATTTTTCACTGCAACAAATGGAGAACTCATATATTATTTACAGGTATTTTTTTTTGCGCGCAAATGGAGAATATGTTTAAATCGTTATAAACAACCCTAACTCCACTTTCAAAACAATAGTAATGATTGAATATGGTTATAATATTTGAATGTTTTAATAGTTATGGTTTTAAATATTAAGCGGTTATTACAAGGGATTTAAGAGACAAGGTTTAGAGAGGATTTCAGTATTTTTGTATATGATGGTGATGAGTGGAAGATAAGAGGTTGAGTATTTAGTGTGATAGAGTGCCTTTTGAAATGTGAAAACTTAGAACTATAGGGTGAAGCATATTAATTATTGCACATGATTTACAATAAAAATCAATATTTTAAAATCAAAAAATAATTTTAAAAGCTTGAAAAATCACCACAATACTACTACCTCTTACATATATTTTGAAAAGTTTGAAAAGATCCAAAACAATGATTAATGTGGTTTAGTTAGAATCTCATTATCAAAATTAACTTAAAGCAGGTTTTTTTTTTTTCATTTAGCTTTAAACTCATATTTTTAATGCCATGTTAGTTTTTAAAATGTTATAATGTGAAAATGACAATCTCTGGAAATTTTACGTGTACATATAAAATTTTATATGTGAAAAACAAAGAGTTGTTGGATTTATTGAAAAAGAAAGCAACATTGTCTTAAAACAACATTAAATTTTTTCAAAGCAAAGAAATTTATGTATGAAACATAACAGAGTGTTTGAATTCAACAATAACAGAAATACAATTAATAATAGATTTAAAAACAAATATTGTCTTCCTTAAATACAAATATTATGAAACCATAGTTTGTTTACTGTCTAACCATCTGAAACATTCTTAAACCATATTATTATTATCACAGAACCATATTTGGTAAACGAATAATATGAAACGTATGAAGCTAATATTAAACTTAAAGAAGAATTTGTGAAATAATTAATAAGAACATCAATGAATAGATTGTAATTGTAATAATACAGATTTTGTTGGGTTAATATTTTATTTTTAATTTGGTTTAACTGAAATTATCACATCAATCTTGAAGAAAAAGATAGTAGTAATTGTGTTTAATACCGTGAGATTTCTTTATCAGAAAGAGAGTTTATGCAATTTTTTCTAAGGAAAAGTTTATGTGATTTAGTTAGTTTTAAAATGAAAGCTTTAGCGTGTTGAGGAAATGTGAACCTCAACAGGCTTCATATATGAATGTATAATTGGCTCTATTTTTATTATGTTTTGATTTTGATTTTATTTTTATCAAGTCGACCAATTTTTTGGTATATTCAAATTATTTTATTTTATTTTATATTTTTATTTGAGCAGATTATAAGCTATGAAGGAGTTAGACATCCCCCAATGAAACCATATGAAGCTAATATTAAGCTTAATGAAGAATATTAGATTTAAAAACTTGATTTAATATTAATTTTTTAAACTTAAGGCTATAAGCCTTTCTGTTTTAAAAGAAAACTAAAGCAAAGGTTGTGGTTGATGCAAATTTAATTTTGCTGAATAATTAATAAAAACATAAATGAATAGATTGTAATTGTAATAATAAAGATTTGGGATGGGTTAATATTACATTTTTAATTTGGGTTAACCTAAATTATCACATTAATCATGAAGAAAAAGTTAATACTAATTTTGTTTACTAAAGTGAGATTTCTTTATGAGAAATAAAGTTTATGGAATTTTTTAAGAATTTTTTTATGTGATTTAGTTAGTTTAAAATGAAATCTTAAGCCCGTTGAAGAAATGTGAACCTCAATAGGCTTCATATATGAATTTATAATTAGCTCTATTTTTTTAAATTATGTTTTTATATTTATTTTATTTTGTCAAGTCCACCAATTTTTTGGTATCTTCAAATTATTTTCTTTTATTTTTTATTTTTATTTAATCCGACTATAAGCACGAAAGGAGTTACACATTCCCTCTACTGGGTTGTAGAATGCACCTCTCGACAAAATAAAAGCTAAATGATATGTTGACATTATAGCAACACGATAAAGTAAAATTCCCAATTTAGTGTGTTAGTACATTACTTCTAGGATGTCATATATACATTTCCAATTCTAACTCGTTGTAGGAATTATACAATATCTCATGAGCACTATCATCATTATCATGTTAGGAACACATTGTTATTTCCTTGTAGTTATGTTGTAAATACGCCACATATTCTAACTTGTCATCGGAATATAGCCCAATATCTCATTTTCATAGTCTTCCTTTGAGTGTCAGAAACACGTTTCTATGGTTGCAACCTTGTCAATTCAACCATATGTTGGTGTCAACTCCACTAACCCAAGTTTAATTTTCCATGTTCGTTCAACAAATCCCAAGACACCGACCCAACAGAGAGTAAATCTGTCAGTAACACCAACGACGCAAGTCAGGTCTCACTCGAGATACCTATGGGGATTGTGAGAACTAGGATTCTGTGTTATAGAAGGAGATGTCTTCATGGAAACATTAACAGAAAACTCGACTGAAGCAGAGGGATGGACAATCGTTGACACATACACAACATATAAATAAGATTGATCCATCGACACATACATAGCATATAAAATATACAGATATAAATCATGTCCACCATCATTGTTATCAACATTCCACGATATTATATAAATATAAGTGAGACAAAATCATAATGATTCAGACATAAAATACATAGATTTAACGTGGAAACCCAAATGGGAAAAACCACAAAAGAACTCTTCATTTGGCATGATTTATATTTACAACACTTTTGGTTTGCACACACAGCCTGCAGACATCTCTCAAGATCTTCTTTACAATAGATGAGTTTTCTCTATCTTTCTCATGCTCTCATGTCTTCTTCCTCTGTTTGTCGCCTTCTTCTCAGGGTCGTCTTACTCTATCAAGCTCTATCTCTTGGTCGTATATCTCCCTATCGTAATAAGCGGCGTCTGCACATAGCTTATGGACCGACCTTATAATTTTCACAACTCTTCTTCTAACCGTTGACTAGTTCTTAAATAACAGTCGACTGATTCTCTAACTAAAAAAAGAAATCCCATTATATTAATAAAGGCTCTATCGACCCAATTTACATTCATTCCCTTTCCCAAAATAGACTACTTGTCTAACTTAACTGACTGTTTAATTTTAGTGTTTCCTCAAAATAGGTTGAAATCCCAGATTCAACTTACTATGTCCTTTTACACCGCGACCTTGCTCGCTTTGTGACCGGATTCTTCAAAATTCCGAGCAAAACTCTTATGCACTTTCCTAGAGCCAACATTCCCACAACAATTACTTATGGCTCATCCCGAGCCACTTCATTCAGATATCTCTGTCGCATCGGGTTTATTTTGAAACCCCTAACATATTTTA
The DNA here is from genome assembly GCA_001517045.1 of Pseudotsuga menziesii. NCBI lineage: Eukaryota > Viridiplantae > Streptophyta > Pinopsida > Pinales > Pinaceae > Pseudotsuga > Pseudotsuga menziesii. The sequence goes on from LPNX011173700.1 coordinate 38,797, forward strand.
GTCAATTCTTTTGCTTGTCTTTGAGCTTCCTCTTTAACTTTCTCAATTTTTTCCAAACTCTCGAAACTAATACGTTCCAAAGTTTCAATATTTGTCGCTCCTAGCTCCTGTCACACCTATTTGTGAGTCGGGTGGATGATCCATGTAACTTGTTTTGCTTCATCCTAGAGATCTACAGCACGTTTAGTTCAATGTTGTTGTTGTGTTTGGAGTTTGGTGACCTGTTGCTGTAATGTTTTCAAGTCGACAACCTTGCTCATTTTCTTGACCAGCGGAAATTTATTCAATGTATTTCTTAGCCTGGTCATACTTTCCTATGTAGTATGAAGATGCTCTGTGACTAGCTCCAATTCTACCTCATCCATCAAGGTTTCCTAAGAATGAGAAACCTATGCCTATGCTTTGGCACAAAGTGCCTCGACCTCCTAAATATTTTGGACATTCTCACTTACTTCCTTTCTTCGCTCTTCCAGCACTTCAGGAGGTGTACTGGGAGGCATCTTTGCTTCTACATTTTAAATACGTTGGTGTAGGTCGACAGCTAATTCCCCAAGACGATTAACTTGAGCCTTCATGAGAATTTTAGGTGTAATTCACTCTTCTAAAAATTCATGGCATGCGAATGCAACCACTTTCTCCAATATTTTCCTATCTTGTTTCCATCTATGTGTTTTTTGCTCTGTCTCCTACACTTTTTTCTTGAGAGATGTGACGATATTCTTTGAATGTTGCAGCTCTTCAACTACCACATGCTCTCTCACCTTTATTTCGTTTACTGCAGCCCACTGAATGTTGTGTAGTAGAAACATACAGATCATAAAAGGTCGAAACTTACGTGACCATGTCCTTGGTCATGTTATTATTCTCTGGTCTGCCCAAATCAAGTACCTTAGGAGACACTTGAACCTTTCTGTGTTGTTGTGAAGATAGTACTTCGACTGGGCGATCCTAAGAAGGACCTGTGGCTTCTAGTTGTGACTGGAATGTGTGCCGACTGACCGCTACTCTGACTTTTTTATTGCGACACACAAAGTCTATAGTAAGTCAATGATTCATCCTACCAAGTTGGTATTCCGTTCTTCGATATTCTGGTGATTTTCATTATCAAGTTTCGACATTTGATTAGCAATCATATTATAATCATCATCAGTAAGGCCACCAACTCCATAGGTTTTATCAGCCTTCTGTTTCTTGTGACTTTTCTTTGATTCTTCAGATATTTTTGTCTTATCGCCCAGTTTAGGATTCATTGAGGTCGCACTAGATTCGTACTTTCTTTCATAGGGGGAGATGCATGGTATTTTTTCCTCTGATTGATATCCTCCTTGAGTTCCCGATGTTTCATCCTGTCACGGGTCAGTTTCATCAGATATTTGATCATCTACGACAAGTTGTCTCCATCCTTTGGGCTAGTCCCGAATGTTCATCTCAATGTCTTCATATGTCAACTGAAACTTAGTGGTCAACCATTGATGCTCAGGGTATTTTCACGGTTGCAAATATATGTGGTGAGCCATGGCATTAAAATTATAACATTGCGGTACCACTAGACATTCTATGTGGAAATCTGTGACTGGTTCTCAATGTGATGCTTCAGTGCATCAACATGTAAATAAAATTCAATATCATTTTTCAGTTGTTTGGCGTAGATTGTTCTTCTCTTACCATAGGTACTGGTAGAGTGCCCCTCGACATGGAACGAGAACGTCCATCCCCTGGTAGTTTGGTGGCTCGACCCACACGACAAAGGATATCATCATTAGCAGTCATGAATAAGTAAAGGTGTCACGTCCCCGGTTTTGACCCCATTTGCATGATGTATATATTGTAATTAATCGTGGTGAGGAGCTCAAGGCAAAAGCCCCACCATCGATTTTGTTGT
>LPNX011173700.1:47511-120011 GCA_001517045.1 Pseudotsuga menziesii
CAGGATCAGCAAGAAGCTGAGAACTAGCAGGAAAAGTCCATGGAAGTCGAGAGGCTTGGTCGTGAACGTTCAGAGTAGATGATCGAACGTGGGGCAGATCTGCAATTTTGGAATTTTTGATGTGCAATTGTATATGTATTGTATATATGTAATGGAACACCGAGGACGGTGTTATTCCAAGGGGGAGGGGAATGTCACGTCCCCGGTTTTGACCCCATTTGCATGATGTATATATTGTAATTAATCGTGGTGAGGAGCTCAAGGCAAAAGCCCCACCATCTATTTTGTTGTGTATGTTTCGGCAATGGAGATAATTGCCGGTGGTAGGCTGTGCTATAAGGCACATTATAATTCGGCATCATGTAAACCCGCACATCAATTAAAATAAACCACAACCAGCTACGGCAGTGCAACGTTGAATGAAAAGGGCATGGTTCCAAAGGATAAGGGGTGGGGATGTCAAACCTTGGTTTATGGGGAAAAACCCATGTTTTATTACCTTGTGGTTTTCTACCTTTGTTATTTGTCACCCTTCTTGTCTTACCCAACCTCTTTCAACCTCTTTAATGTTCTGTTGGGTAGTTGGGCAGTTATGGCTGCTGGTGGATGGGCAGTTATTGCCTTTGGGAGTGGGGTGGGAGGACTGTCAGTCCTTTGCCCACATCCACACTCCACCCATGACCCCATGCTTTCCCTGCCTGTTCTGTTCTGCTCACGCGCCTGTTCATTGTGCCCATCGTGCATTCTCTCCACGGTCTGTTCACCTCTACCCACGAATTGTCTGTTGGCTCCTCATGCACAAGCTCTGGGCGTTTTTGGGTCTCACGCAGGTTTTCTTCCTCTCCCCCACGAGTTGCTGAGCACCCACGAACTACAAATTGCGTCCTTCCTGTTGTGTGTGCATCCACAGACAAAAACGGAGCCGTTTTTCCTCACGCAGGGCCTCCATTGTCTGTTCCTTTCCTTGTTGGTTCGGATTGTTTAACCACGCACCGGTATTCTTCTGTTTGGGGCGCTCATGAAGAGCTGAGAGCCATTCTCTTGCATCCACGACTGAATGTGAAGGGCCATTCACGTTTTTGGCTGCCTCACAGGCTATTTGGGCCGTTTTACCCGGCTGTAAGTTGTGCACACTCATAAATTCGGGGGTGTAGTTTTCCCCATGTTGTGAATGTCTTTACTGTTACGTCTGGAGCTGTTGTAAATTCGAATGAGAGTCATTTTGGCCACGATAGGGCCAAGAATGACTCAGAATTCGTTTTCCCTATTTAAGCTGTGACAGCTAAGTAATTGCCTGAGTGCAATGGTTGGTCTTCTGACTGTGCTGGCTTGGCTTGTCTGTCGAAAGCCTGTGAAACCCAGTTGTGTTGGTTTGATGTTTATGACCCCTTGGCTATGTGCAAGCCTGCAATTTGTCCCCTTAGTCCTTGAGGAATCATGCCCAGCTCGGGGGTGGCAGCGTTGCTGAGAGATAGAGGAGCAAGCTGGCCTATGGTTGGGTGGAACGTTGCAGCGACGTAGCTGGTTGCGGGTGAAATTCTTCATCAATAGATAAGTGCCGCTGTTCACTGCATCTATGTAATTTATATTGATGTTCGAATGCTGGAATGTGTTTGTGTTGCTTCCGCTGTATGATTGAAGATAAATGCATCTGTGTATGCTTGATTCCAGCATTTGATTTTCTGTTTATGTTCATGGGGCTGTTGCCCGTCTGTTTTGTTTGTTGTTCATCGCGTCCTCTTCGCCGGTTGAGGGACGGGGACGTGACAAAAGGGATTACCTTTCTCTTGATTGTCGATGGCATCAACTAATAGTTCATTCAACATATAGGTCGACCAATTCATGTGCATTCCTACAACACACTTCTCTACTGCAGTATTGGTACCGGTAGTGCACTAGTTTGGTCGCATCTTTCTTAGTAGCTTGCTGGATAACACTTTCTCTACAAACCAAACACTTATGTCATTGATAGAGGAAATAGAGAAGCCCATCTTATCTCTTGCAAGGTTGTATTTCTCCTTCATCCGGTTGAAGAGGCCCCGATCCTGCTCCTTTCCTACAAAGAACGACGTTGGGTCAACCCATGCAAGAGGAACCATCTATTTAAAATTGATTGAAATTGATATGGCGATCGTGCCAATCCTTCTGTCACTCCTTCTAGATACAATGATGATATCCTACGATGAAGTGATCTTCTTCCATTTGTACCAGCTGTGAGAATCTTTCTTTCATTGCGCCAACATCTGTCATCTCAATAATCACAACTATTTGGAGACTGGGTACAATATATTCTAGTGGCATGATGGCCTTTGGTCCATAAACCAATCTGAATGGAGTTTGTCTTGTCAACTTTTTGCAGGTGGTGCGATAATCCCATAATACTGTAGGTATCTTGTGATCAAATCATCCCTCTAAACATTACATATTTCAGTCAATGCATTCTCCAAGATCTTATGGGTGATATGGCGTCGTATTTCGGTGTTGAATCTGAAATTCGTGAGTTAATTTTTCAATCAGTTGATTAAAAAAATGTGTACCTTGATCACTTATCAATATTTTTGGGCATCCAAATTAGGTCATGATATGGTCGAATAAAAATATTGCAGCAGTACAATCTCTAACTCGTTTTTTACTTCGTCGCACCTGGTTAAGTAGTTTGTCGTAGAGATTATATATCGTGCACCCATCCGTTTTTTTGGTGGGTTAATGGGACCCGCAAAGACAATATCCCGTTTATCAAATGCCTGAAAAGTTACTTATGGTACCAACAACATTTCATCTCGTCATGACGATTTTCCAATTTGTTGAAAACTATAACATTTGAGACAATAGTCTCTAGTGTCTGCATGAAGAGTAGGCCACCATAATCCTTCCTACAAAATCTTGCGCATTGTCGCTTTTCCTGCATAGTGGCCTCCTGTGACACCAATATGTGCTTCATTCAACACCACCAATTGCTCATGTTCCAAGACACATTGACGAAGTATTTCATCTAGTCCCATCTTATATAATTTCCCAATGATCATCTAGAAATCTGCATCTTTTACAACTAATAGCTTCTTCTGTGTTGTACTGAACCATTATGGTGCATATCCTGTAGTAAAGAGATGTGCGATGTATTTAAAGTGATGATCAATCATTTTGACTACAAACAACTGTGCATTGGGAAGACTATCATCAAGACTGGTAGGATATTCTCCACTTTCTAACCTCGACAGGTGGTCAGGTCTCGAGTTCAGCCAGCTTGGCTTGACAATAATTTCAAAATCAAAGTCTTGGAATAACATAAGCCATCGACAAATATTCCTCCACCAACTTTGGCTTATTGACCAAGTATTTTAATGTAGAATGGTTTGTAAAAATATTGAAATGGTTTCCCAATAAATAATGTCGAAACTTTTGGATAACATATACCATAGCAAGTCCCTCCCTCTTAGTAGTGGTATAGTTCCTTTCTGTCATCGATATTTTTCTACTAGCCAATGCAATGGGGTGATCAAGAGAAACCTCAATTGGTTGTGCAAGTACTATGCTGAACGCGATAGGTAATGTGTCGACATGTACATGGAATTCTCTTTTCCAGTCTAGAAATACCCGTGTAGGAGATGAGACCATCTTGCATTTTAGAATATCCATATTTTTGACACTGCTCATTCCATTGGAATTTAACATCTTTCCTCAACAATTTCTCCATTGGAGCTGTAACCTCGACATAACCCTCGATTGATTTGTTAGGATTATTAATCCTCCCTTGTCCAAATTTGGTCATATGTCTAAATTGGGAGTCATGTCTAAATCAAGAGTCCATCCAATCTATTTATAGTCATTAACACCATTGGGTCCACTTAACCTAATTAGGGCACATGTTTCAGTTACTAAAGTGTGGGGAACACTAATTGAGGCTCACTGCCACTGATTGCACTTGATTGCATCAGTTTAGGAGCCTCCTAGACCAATCTCTACAATTTAGGAAGCCGCTGGGAGTGCTGAAACCAACCAAGGTCAGTTCACTTCAGTTAATGACTAGTTAAGCTAAGTTAGGAGTCAATTACATTCAATTCTAGTCCTGTACATTCAGTTAATGCTAGGTTTACTTGACTGAACACATGTGGGGCGCATTTCTCACCTACCATTGTCAGTTAACCTTAGTCAACACTGAATGTAACACTTGAGTTATGTTTTAGAGCTCCGATGAACTCCGATTATGGTTTAGACAAGGTCAGTTAACTATTGAGTCCTCCGATAGTGATTTAGACAAGGTCTTGGTTACCTACAGTCAAGTAGAGTCTAATCAATTTGAACTTCCTCATGTGGATTCAAATTCCTTGTGGCTATTAAAGCCATTGTACTTCATTGTAATTATCTATCTAATTACTCTTTGATTAATGAAAAGCATTCACAGTTGCAAGCCATTTTTGCACTGTTTCATTCTTCAATAATTGAGTAAATTGTGTGATCTATCATGTGAGTTGTGTGTTTGTCCACAGATCTATGTGCTCAATTTAATATGATTTTCTATAATATCCCATATGTCCCAAGGTAGTTATCAACTATTTAACTGATGTAGGTGGGGGTAGGTCAACAATAATTTCAATCTTGGAAGGGTCCATCAATATTCTGTCTTGACAGACCATATGACCCAGTAAGATACCAAAAGGAGCACATAAAATACACTTCTTCAAATTAAGAGAAATATGGAACTATCTACACTGGTCAAGCATCATTATTAGATTCTCAATATGATTTTTAACTATCCCATATGTCGTCCAATCATCAAAGTATACTTCAAGAAATTTATGGATAAAATCTTTAAAAGAAGCTACTACTATTCTAGAAAAAATAGCAAGGGCATTCTTGAGTCCAAAGGGAATTACCATGTACTAGAAGCACCCCCACTCTGTTGCAAAGGTTTTCTTGTACCGATCTTCCTTTGGAATCCTTATTTGGCGGTAGGAAGAGAGTCCATCAGTAAACAAGTACACTTCTTGTCCTCCTACACTCCAAAATAATTAATCTGTGAATGGGGTAGGGAATGGATCATGCATGCATACATCATTTATTTTTAGTAGGTCGACATAGATACGAAATTCACCAATTTTCTTGTCTTGAACAACCATAGGAATAATCCATTCGGATTATTCGACAGGTTCTATAATTCTTGCGTCTAGCATTCTGTCTAACTCTATCTTGACTTTCTCCTTGTATCTTAGATTTAATCTATATGGTCGCCACTTAACAGGATTTACGTTGGTATTCAGGGGGGATCTTCGTTTCTCCTTGATCACCAATAATCCCCTTGATTTCTGAGAACTTGTTAGGGATTAGATCCTGGAATTCATGCGATAAATCCATAATCTTCCCTACTGTCTTATCATCCACGATAGTCCCCAATATTGGAAATTTTTGGGTTTTATGGAGAACCAATATTCACCTTTTTTATTCTGAGGGGCTTCATAAAGTTGTTATTTGATAAGTCCGATCCCTCCACTTCTTGACCATCCTCAGACTTAGGAACATGTATGTCATGTGGATCATCATAATTAGGATCATTAGTTATTTTATAGCATTCCATCCAATTCTGAATTGTCGCACTGCTATAAGGGAAACTTGACATCAAAATAGGGATGTCTTCAAATATCTCGGTTCAGATAACTTGCAGAGAAACATCAATTGCCAGAATTTCGTCAGAAAATATAAAAGTATATGTGAAACTGGTACCTAGCTCTTCCCATTCTATAGTTTCTTGTCACATCTAAGCTGACGTATACCGGCTTCTTAGTATCATGCCCAAAGTATGTATGAATTGATGAACCCATTCCTATCATGACGATGTCTTCCATGTTGTGCGACAATTTTCAATGTGTTCAATAGGATTTGTCAATCCCATATATTTCTGGCCAGTATAAGACATATTTTCACCAAATCTGATTTCTAGTAGTCGTCGGCATTGGGGCCATTCTGAAATAGATTGCTTATGAGCAACCCACCACTTGGAGGGTGGTAGCTTTCAATGCAACGTCCAATGCTAACAAGTGCTGAGTTTCCAATACTTTTTATTCAAGCACTGTAAGAAATGTATATAAGTTAGGTAATCCTTCATATTTAGGTAGTTCACATACCTCAGTACCTACCCGTCCCAGATATTTCATGATTCTTGCACACTTCTGCATTGATACTTCATGTAGTCGATTCTGCCAATTCTCTAGAGATTCTCCTAAATCCAATGAATAGGAACTAATAATTCACCGACTTAGTTTACAATCAGCTGTAAGGTTGACGTAGTCATCCAAGGAAGAGGAACTATTGTAAATATTATCCAGATATCCATCTTGTCCTTCACTATTCAGTTGCTCGACATATTTCTTTCCTTCAAAAGGATCAATTGGAGAAACCAATCGTAGTTTGTATCTTCAAATGATAATACTCTCTTTTTGAAATTGATGTTTGTTTGATTGTCGATAGCCCAGTCCATCCCCAAAAGTGCGGGATACAAATTCATATCATTGGAAATATCTATAACTTCAAAATTTGCATAGTTCTGGAGTCCTTCCACCTCGACGGGAACCCGTGGCAATCGACCAACATGTAATACCTTGAGTTGGTTGGATGACCGCAACTGAATATGATATCATATCAGTCTCAGATTCCCCATGCTTTCCCATGTGTTTCTTGTTAGAATATTAACATCTAACCCCAAATCTAGTATGATATAATCCATATCATAGTCACCTATTTGCGTATTCATTCGTAACTCATGACTATTTTTCTGTCTTTTGCCAATGTGGTTAACGTTTTTCTCTTGTTGTATACTTGGTTGAGGTTCCTCGACTAGAGAGGATAGTTTTCCACAACATCCTTATCTTCTATAAGCACTAAAAAACTCTTAAATAGATTCTTCAACTTCCTCACCTTCTCTTGGGTTTTCTTTGAAATAACTCATCAAATGTTTGAGGCATTTCCGGGACTGGTCCGTCATCCAATACTGGGACAGTAGTAGATGCCAATGCCTGATTTTTGTCAAAAAACTCATCATGTGCATCAAATAAGACTTCTTTTTCTTTTTAGACATCAAACGACACTTTCTTTTGTGTTGTCGGTCGAACTCTTTGATTTACGCATGGTGCTCCTTGATCTCCTCCAATCACAACACCTCCTCTTGTTACAAAAAAAATATTAGGTTCCCTAGGTATGACAAAGATATTCTGAATATTTTGGTTTGCATTAGTGGTTGGTTTTGGTTTCCCATGATTATGGCATTCCATTTAGCAATCAGTTGTGGGCACTCTTCGATGGTGTGGTCCATTTCTTTACAATATGAACATGTTGAGGTAGGATTAGTGCAGTCTCTGGAAAAGTGTCCTGAATGTACACAATTATAAAAAATAATTTGTCCCATTCCATGACTAAATACTCCTCTTCCTTGGCCTCTAAAAGGATCACCCCCCCTTGGTTGAGGTTATTGTGCATGAGCTCAATCGAACTGCATATGTTCATCATTTTTCATCAAATACATGTCGACCATATTCTCCTGCAGCAACTGATATGTTCAACATTATTTCTTTTCATGACCCACAGACTAACATAATTTACAATATAAGCTGACATGTGCTTTTACTATCTTTTGTAGGTACACCATGGAATTCCTTGTGAATTGATGGGGTTTTGTGCTCTTGATGCAAGATAATTCAAGAAATATGGACATGGATCTTTATGGTGGCCTTCAGTTATGCATCTTGTACTGTAACACCTCAGTTTTGACCCCATGGTATTAAAATTGTACACGATATAGATATTGTATGTAAATCATGGCAAGGAGATCAAGGCCAAGGCCCTACCATCGATTTGGTGTTTTGTGTATAGGTGATCAAGGTTGATAGCTATGGTTATAGTGCTAGTCAAGAACAACATATTTTGAGATATCATGTAAATACACAATTTAATAAAATACCACAACTAGCTATGCACTGCAACGTAAAGAGATGGGGGCATGATTTCACAAGGATTAGGGAGGGGAGTTAGTCAAACTCCTGAGCCAATAGGGTGAGGCCATATGTCAATGGGGGAACCCATAAACCCTTAGCTACCTTTTTTTCCTCTGCACTCAATCATTCAATTCTTCCAAAAGAGTAGTTGAGGTAGTTAATGCCTTGGGAAGAGTAGGGTATGGTAGTTAGATTTCGTGTCTGAGCAAGCCTACGGCCTGTAGTATGAGCAAAACTGCAACCCTTAGTATGGGGAAGATGCATTCTTTCTTCTGCAAAAATTAAGCAAGTGAATGTGTGCCCATCTTGTCTTTCCCTCAATCACGAGAAGGTTTTGTTGTGGTTCTTTGTTGATGGTAGGAGAGGATTCATTCGGGTTGTTCATCGTTCACTGTTTGGAGTCATGGAACGGGTTGTTCTACGGTGTTTCTCTTGTGTACAAGTGAAAAACTCGTTTCTCTATGTTACAGAGTGGTATGCAAACCTGGTCATCTGTGTTACCGAATTGAACCTATGTTGCGGTGTATCCTTATGGTTGTTGTGATGTGTAACCTGGTTTGGGTCTGTTTGTTGTGAAGTGCACCCTGGTTTAGGTCTGAAATATATGCAAGACTTACGAGTGGAAGAGACGCCGAATGGGCTTGATAAACCTAGTGCAGAGTGGAACCTCACGAAAAGATAAGAGTGGCTGGGCAATATTCTATGCACACCCTGAAGAGCACTGGAAGGGAATGCATAGCCTAAGGGACTGTGGAGTAGAGAAGGGGATGATTCCTTGTGTTGGGTGTGTAGGTATTGTGGATGCCAGGACAAATAGATATTTTGGAGGTGTCCCTAACTCTTGAATGAGCCACTAGCTTAGCCATTCCTACTTTCCACTGCCTTATAATCCTGTGAAACCAAAACATAGATTGTCTTGGATGACATCTTGGGAAACCCAATTGTATATTTGCTTGGTTGGGCAGCCTGTGAAACCCAATCGGATATTGGCTTGGTTGTGTATTATTGTGCATTTGGCCATGTGTGACCCTTGGCTGGATAGCCTGTGAAACACAACTGTTAGCTGGATTGGTTGAATAGCATGTGAAACCCAGCAGTGAGATGGATTGGCTGAGTAGCATGTTAAACCCATTTGTTAATTGTCTTGGGTGGTCCTTAATGTCAATGTTGGCTTGACTGTGTGCAATTTGTTAAACCCAACTGTTAGCTGGATTGGATAAATAGCCTGTTAAACCCAACATTGTATTGACTTGTTTTCCTGCAGCATGTTAAACCCAATGGTGTATTGGCTTGGCTAGACAGTCTGATAAACCCAACTGCGGGTTGGATTGACTGTGTTTGATGTGTTTTGGCTATGGTGAGCCTGTTGTTCCCTAGTTCATTGTGGAAGTCATGCCCAGCTCGGGGGTGGCAGTTGTGGTTAGAGATTAATGAGCACAATTGGCCTATGGTTGGGTGTAACGTTGCAACGCCATAACTAGTTGCAGGACAACTTTATCTTCAAGATAAGTATTCTCTGTTATATTATTTCTACAATGTGTTTGCTTATGAATGCGTGATTATGTTGAATGCTTATTGAAGAATAAATTAGAGTTTACTATTGATTAAATGTCCCTGCATTTTACTTCTGCATATTTTTTTGGTTTCAATGTATTTGCTTAAGTTCATGGAGGCTAGAAGCCTGGTTACAGAGTCAAGATGCATATGACTTAAGCGTTTCTGCATCCCAGAATCCGCCTGCATAAGGAGGAGGGCGGGAGGCGAAAAGAGGAGTTGAAACAAGGCATAATTTTGGTTTTTTGCACCATGGGATTTTCCTGCAAAAGTGAAAAAGAGCCAAAGATTTCTAAGGTAAAAGTGTGTTTTCTGCACCCTGAAATCCGCCTACGGAAGGCGGGAGGTGGGAGGCGGAAAATGGGAAAAAGGTTAAGGAAAAAAGTTGTTTTTATGATTTCCAAGGTCCACAGAGGAAGGCAGAAAGGAGAAAGTCGGAAGGCGGAAAGACGAAAGACAAAATGATCATTTCAAGGTGTTTCCAACTTCCAAGGTTTGCAATGGAAGGAAACAAAGGCGGAAGTCGGAAGGTGAAAAGTCAAAAGACAAGGTGGTCGTTTTGTTGAATTTCTGATTCCTGAGTTCTGCAGCAGAAGGTGGAAGGAGGAAGGTGGTTGAATGACCCTATTGCATATTATGTTTTTGGTTCCCAGATTCCATAGCAGAAGGTAGAGTGCGGAAAGGTCGGGTTCAGTGTGGAAATGACCTTTCTGGTTACAGAGTGGATCTGTTGATGGCAGAACGACTGTTACAATGGTTTTTAAGCTTGATAATGAATGTTAAAATATTTTACATGACCCATGATCGTGTTAAAGAGAAATAAAAAATAATTTTTAAATTATTCTGCATATCGGCCAGGTGTATGGGCATCGAGTTCATGGACATCATGGTATATCAGAGCAGTAGTAGATTGTTGAGGATGCTACATCCTGGTATAAGAGCGGGATTAGCAGTCGCGTTCTCCTCCAAGGTGGGAGGGGACTTGATATGTACAATAGAATTCCTCCTAAATTTCTTTTCCTTTCTTGATATCTTGTATTTGCAATGTTAAATTGGCTAGCTGGGACCGAATTTACATCATTCCTACACTATTTCTCCAACCATTGAAGCTTCCAAATTTATAGAAATCTCAAGAGCTTCGCTCTAGGATACAATATTCTTTTTCATCATGGGAACATGGATATGCCATAGCATTGCAGAAAAAAGAATTATTTATGTTAAATGTCAGACATCTGAAAAACTTACTCTATCCAATAGAGTCTTAAACCTTTGGTCAAAGTCCCAGACATACTCTGTCTATAATTGCTTGATTTCTTTTAATTATGTGATACATTGTGACTCAGAATTAGGTTTCTTGAATTCATCTATCGATCATGTTTGGATCTTATCTAATGACTTCTCACAGATTCTTGCGGGAACAATAGAAAATTTCATGTACCAATCAAGAGCACGACCTCTAAAGTTTGTGATCATCTGGGGTCTTTTTATAGCTTCATCTTGGACCTGTCGGACCGTCTATATATCTTCACATAATAACCAATGTTTCTCGGGGTTTTCCAACCCATTCCTATTGAATATAGGCAATTTTATGTCACTCCTAGTCATTCTGTGTACTTGGGGTATTGTTGAATTTTAATTAAATGTTCCACCAGTGGGAACTCCCTCTGTAATATCTCGACTATTACTATTACTATGGTTTGAAAAGCCACACTTGGACACACTTTTGGTTCTTACCTCAGATTTTGGAGATGTACACGGGGTTGTGGGTATTTCATAGTCCTGGTCTGGATTTGGCGCATCGTCTTTCTCTTATTAGACAATTCAATATTCCTCCTCTTCGCCGCAAGATTCTCCATCGAGATGTGGTGCCAAGTCGTAGTCCCTTCTTTCGTTCATGCTGCAACTTCCTCTTCATGTCACAATCCTTCTTCTCTTTCTGAACTGAAATCTTCTTCCACTCCTTAGGTAGCTACCCTCTCACTCATTCTCTTTGTCGACCGAGAACATATCAGCTTACTCTTGTCCATATTGTCCAAGCCTTTCTTGGGACATCACCTAGGTCCTCCATGCACAATGGTTTACTCATTCGACTCCATCCTCAGGACCCCTTTTTCACATACCAGTATCTTTATCCACATTTTTAAATATTTCAAGTAGTGGCCTCAAGGTTCTAGTAAGAAGTCTCTTTCTGTCTCAATGTATGATTTTATCGTGTCGATTGCAATCTCAGTAATACATCTCCCTAGAATTCTATCAACCCAGAAGTCAAAATCCCTAGAGATAGGATTACTAACTCTTTCCAACTGTTGGATTAGCTAAGGAGTCCACTCTGTGGATTCTTCGCCTTGAAAATTTTTCCTCTTAGTTGCTAGCTTCACCAACTAGTCATGTAGCAGAATAGGAAATTCACTAAAGAAAAATTCATGAATATTTGAGTAAATATACCTTTCTAACCATTCTTTTAGATTCAGTAGCGATCCATTAAATTATTCTTATGCAAATCCTCTCACTTTGTATTCCACTCAATCTTGAATATCTGGTTTCGTTGGGTGTGAAAACATGTCCCCTTCACAATGATCCAGGTCCTAACAATGGAACCATTTGTTGGTGTCAACTCCACTAAACCAGGTTCAGTGATCCTTTACCATCCAACAAATCCCAAGGCACTGACTTGACAGAGTGTAACTCCGTTAGCAACACCTACGATGCAAGTGAGGTCTAACCCAAGATACCTATGTGGACTAGGAGAACCACGATTCTATAGTTATAGAAGGGGATTTATCCATGGCAACATTAACAGACAACTCAAATGAAGCAGAGGGATGGAAACTGTCGACACATACACATCATAGAAAGCATATTGATTCATCGACACATACACACCATATAAAATATACAGACTAAAGCATGTCTACCATCATTGTTATCAACATTCGTGAATATCTGAGTAAATATACCTTTCTAACCATTCCTTTGGATTCACTAGTGATCCATTAATTTATTCTTATGTAAATCCTCTCACTTTGTATTCTACCCAATCTTGAATATCTAGTTTCGTTGGGTGTGAAAACATGTGCCCTTCAAAATGATCCAGGTCCTAACAATGGAACCATTTGTTGGTGTCAACTCCACTAAACCAGGTTTAGTGATCCCTTCCCATCCAACAAATCCCAAGGCACTGACCTGACAGAGTGTAACTCCGTTAGAAACACCTGCGATTCAAGTGAGGTCTCACCCAATATACTTATGGGGACTACGATAACCATGATTCTATAGTTATAGAAGGGGATTTATCCATGGAAACGTTAACAGACAACTCGACTGAAGCAGAGGGATGGAAATTGTCGACACATACACATCATAGAAAGCATATTGATTCATCGACACATACACAACATATAAAATATACAGACTAACACATGTCTACCATCATTTTTATCAACATTTCACAATATTATATCTAAAGTGCGGAAAACTCATAAATATTTAGACACAAAATACACATAAATCATACATACATAGATTTAACGTGGAAACCCATATGGGAAAAACCACAAAATCACTCTTCATCTGGAATGAGTTATATTTAGAATTCTTTTGTTATGCACACATAACTTATAGGCATCTCTCAAGATCTTCTTTACAATAGATGAGTTTTCTCTATATTTCTCATGCTCTCATTTTTCTTCTTCCTCTATTCGTCATCTTCTTCTTAGGACCATCTTACTCTGTTGAGCTCTATATCTTGGTTATATATCTCCTCGTCGTAATAAGCGATGTCTACACACAGATTATGGATCAACCTTATATACTTTTCACAACTCTTCTTTTAATTGTCGACTAGTTCTTAACTAACAATTGATTGATTCTCTAACTAACCCAAGAAATCCCATTATATTAATATAGGATCTATCGACAAAATTTACATTGGCATGCCCCTTCCCAAAATAGACTACTTGCCTAACTTAACTCATTGTTTACATTTATTGTTTCCTCAAAACAGGTCAAACTCCTATATTCGACTTACTCTATCATTTTCCGTTGTGGCCTTACGACCAAATTCTTCAAAATTACAAGAAAAACTCTTATGCACTTTCCTAGTGCCAACACCGTAAAAGAAGCATTCATCAAATATTATCTGATCTAGTAATTATACATTACTCTATATAATTTCAAAGTACTTAAATTCCAACAAATTGCAAAGTCTATTATCTCTAAGTATGGTGCAATTCTTCAGATTGATCACTAATTTCAAAAGACACAATGTTACCTATGGTTTTGTGGCATTGGGATAATCAATATACTCTCTATCATCCCAATCTTTAGGTTGCAAAAGTAAGTATATATCAAACGAGTTACAATCAGTTAACCTGAGTTGTGAAGGCACCTCCATTCATTATTTGATTATTTTTGGTCATTATTTATGAACTGGAGCTAACACATGTGCCTACAACTACTTCTGATGACATGTTCACTTCAGTTAACTCCATCAGAGCTACTTGGAGTTATGGATGCACTACCTCCTTCAGTTGGACATGTAGTTACATGTGATGAGTCACTTTCAGTTAGACTCAGTCATCTATTGCACTCCATTCAGTTAGGACTTAGTTTGAGAGTCAGTTATTGATTAGCTTGGTGGTTAACTATGTGTGTCGACTGTGGTTGACATTCAATTAAGCTACACACATCCATTCATTCCGAATGACCTCCTTGAGTATTCAAATTTTCTTGGAATTCATGCATCTTGCATGATCATTGTATTATATTACTCATTCTTTATTGATTATACATAGCTGCTACTCCTATTACAACACCATTATGCCATTTTCATGCTTAATTGTCTGAAATCTCTTATGAGACTGTGTTTTAGTGCCTAGATTACTGTGACAGATTAATATCTATCACATATAATGGTCCATTGGACCTAATCTTGCAAAAGAAAGATCCAAAAAGATGCAACATCTACAGAAAAGATCCAATACAAATTTTCAATACTTCAATCATCCAAATAATCATAGAGCTGACAATTGCACATAAAGTTGACAACACTTTTGGAAAATGTAGTGTCTTCATAAGGGAATATAAAATGTATAATCAACTAACCAATATATTGTTTATTTACCATTTTTATATTCCTATCAATAAAATTAAAAATAGATTATATCAAAATGCATACTCGCTAGAGATTTTTTTGGTTTTGAAAATAATTTATTCTCTATTGAACAAGGTTGATTATATGAAGGTGCAATATGTTCTATCCCCTCTCTTTTCCCACCCGCCTCACTCGACATTACTCTCAATTATCCATATCCAATCTATCTAGTGCAAAATAATTCAAATTAACATTAAATAATAACACAAGAAGTTTCCATAGGATGTATTTACACAAAAATCATAGTATGAAATATTTTGCAACAAGCTCTACATCCTAGTATGGGTAAGATTTTGTCATGTAACGTAAAATTAGAAAAATAAAAATAAATAATAAAAATTACACGGAAGCTAAAAAGTCAATTTAACAAAATATACATATTAGTTGGGTGTCCACTTTGTTGGAATTATTATATACTGAGAGGGCGGGGTGAATAAGTATATTGCACAGATTACACTATTTTTAGTTAACAAAATTTGAACATTTAAAAACGATTTTGCAGAAATAATAAAGGACACAGTTGTGCAGAAAATATGTAATATATATATAAACAATCTCCAATTATAAGCACCAACTCATTTAGGCGCCAACTTGATTTTCAGGTATCAAACCGCTGATTAAAAGAATCGACCTGTAAAGACTTCTATTTGCGCAAGCACCAACTTGCTGAACTTCGGGCACAAACCTAAAAAGATATCCGTCTCTTTTGTGCAAGCTCCAATTCATAGTATTCAAGAACCAACCTAGTTAATACTGTGATCTCCATTTGTGTTTTTTAGCTGCAACTGAATGAAAGAACTCACTCTCAATTATATTTACCAGCTTTGATTGGATGGAGGATACAACCCCTAATTGTTTTACTAGATCCAACTAGAAGGAGGATGTGACTCCCTGATTTTTTTAACCAGCACTAAACTAAAATGAAGTTGTGACTCCCTTTCCTTACCCCTTCCTTCCTCCTTGATGAGTTTTACCAGTACCAACTGGTAAGAATCTACAACTCCCTTTCCTTTCCCCTTACTACCTCCCTAATGAATAAAGTGTTTGTATATCAAAACTAAAATATGCAATTACCTTATTTGTGATGTACGACTTTACGATTTGCAACTACTGTAGCTTCTCTGATCTGCATATTAGCCTTATATTATATGCATCACAAAAATATGTGATATTGGACAATAAAAGCTTCTACAACTTGCAATCTTCATATATTTGCGATTATGCAACACTTTGTCACTTCTGTGAATTCGTGATCTGCATCATTTACTGAGTAAAACCTTCTCGTATACTGATTATGGGTATCCATCTAATTTGTGCGCTTGTTGTTGTTTATCTTTTGTGTTTTCACACAATCCATCTCTGTTGTATAAACTTATTCTATGATCAACGAGCCATTTATACCCCAAGAATTAGAATCTTTCCCAAACAAATTATCTTCTTCCATTTCAAACTCCAAGATTACTAAAATGATTCCATCTCTTGCTTATTTATACTCTTTCTAGTTCAAGAGACGTGTCTGCAATTTGGGATTCCTTTTACTTGATGACACCCCAAATTGCTTACTTCTTGATTAAGTTAACCACTATATTTATTCTACGTTGGCGTGTGTTCGTAAGTAATTCATCTTTGTGGGGTTTTGCGCACTAAAACCAATTAACTTGGTGGTATTTGCACACATAGATCCCATGCCATGGTGGGATTTGCGCACTTCCCGACCTTCCACATTTCTTCTCTATGTATTTTTTCAAACTGGATTTGTATAGAGAGAAGCTTTTCTTGGTGGATTCATACACTTTTATTTATTCTAACTTCATCTCATATGTTTTATATTAAACTCATCTTCTTCTTTTATTAACATGGTGGTTTATCTTTTGATATCAAACCTACATCAAGCTTGTTGGTTCATCCTTTGACATCTTTATCTTTTGACACTAAGCAAGCTTCTTTGACATCAATGACAACACAAAGGTTCAAAAATCTCCCCCTTTGACATTAATGTCAATACCAACTTACAATGGTCTCCCGCTGAAAATGAGCTCTTCTTATGTGCATAAAATGCTCCTCTTGTGTTCATGGCTTTTGTTTTTTCTTTTGCAAAGGTCCTTTCTTTAGTTCAAATATCCAATTTTCATTCTTTGATTTTCCTTTATTCTTTAATTATTCTCCCACTTTGGCATCAATGGAAAATGGATGCCTTTGGAAATAAACTCCCCCTGGCGTCATGCTTCATCTTGCTAATGTCAGATATGTTGTAATTTCGTATGTTCTCCTTTTAGCGTCTAATTGCACCGCAACCTATTATTCTTTCTTGTCATAGATCCTTCATTTCTGCATCTTCACATAATTTGACTTTTGATATTGTCTACAACTTAATTAATATGATCTGCATATAATCTCGTCATGGGGTTTTGCACACGAGGAAATCTTATTAGATATGTGTCATTAAATCATCTTGCGGCGGCACATATTTCAATTTGTCATTTCACACAATTTTGACACATTTGATGCAACACTCTTCCTCGAGCCACGAATTGTCATGTACTCGTGATATTCTTTGTTCATTGTTCATAATTAATGCTTATTAAATTTCACGTCCTTTCACTGGCTTTGGAAAGTGAGAGTTTGCAATCTCTCGGTCTATTTAAACACAACTTTATCATGCACTGAAATGATCAGTTTTTTGGTTTTGATTTCTTCTGTTATGATGGCCGGTTCCATTCAAAGAGTTTATGCAGTCGTTGTTATGCTTTATGGAATAGGCGGATATATAAATATGGTATGTTCAGGAACAAATAAATGTACGACATGTTGAGGAAATTGCTACCTTAAAGAGTAAAGAGGATTAGACTGCTGAACTGAAGGATCTTAATATGGTGTAGTTTATTCAAGGAAATTACAACGGACCTACTTCTAGTATTCGAAATCCCAATTTTTGCCTTACTCTATCCAGTTCGGTCGACACTGAGCTTCGTCTCTCTTAGCCATATTCTATTATGCTAATGCAGTAATCAGCTGACATAACAATTTTGACAAACATGTCTGATCATTTTTGTACCCTACCTTTTTGTATGGCATTTGTTTTCTGTTGTAATTTGAGATTCGAAGCTCCATTTTTGTATTCTGTAATTGCATCAACTCAATATAATATAAATTTGAATTTTATTATGAGGCATTCCTTGTGTTTATTCAAAAAAAAACATTCAAACCTTTTCTTTTATTGTTTCATGTATGATAATTTCAAGATATTCTCACGCATAAATGAACAAATTCATATCACATTAATGAGATAACCAACTTCAAATGTTTTATAGCTGGAACACTTACTAACAAAGTCCTTGAATTCCTAATGAACATCGTTTTTTAATTCAACGATGTCACCTAACCTTTCAATGATCATCAAGATGGGAACAATTTACGTGCTGCTACATCAATATGTGACTTCTTCTTGACCCATTGTTTGATGTGCACAATTTGTCTTTGACTTTGTGTAGGATCTATTCCTTTTTCTCTCAATGTTTTCTTGTCAATGCTTACGGAATGATTTTTCTTGGTTGCTTCACTTTCTTAGAGCAATTTTGAGCCTTATCTCCAAATTCGTCACACACATAACATCTTATAGTATGAAAATATTTTCCTACATGGTCAACATAGTTACACCTCAAACATTGAACTGTACTAAATTTATTTTGGTAACTGAAGGAATTGTCATACCTGAGTCCAATTCATTATGTAGACATATCAAAAATCTTCTGGGATGCATCTTGCTGCTTGGGAATGAATTCTTTAATGATGACGCAGTTTTTGTCACTTGTGCCTTCATAGCCAAGAACTATATTGTTTGGAGACCTATGATTTCTCAATATTGCATCCCTAATTGTTGAGCCGTTGTTGAATTTTACTTGAGTTTTTGCATCAAGACACAATTCAACCTTTCTTTCTTTGATGTGAAATCTCCTCTTCTTTTTCATAATTTGTTTTGTCAGCCATTCATTCTTTTCTTCTGATTCTTCCAGAGACTCTTTCAACATAAGATTATCCTCTTCAAGTCGTTTTATCTTGATTTGTGTGCTATCCAGATGTTTTTCGAACTCCTTTTCTTTGTCTCTTATCTTTCTCTCTAATGTCTCTTGTCCAACCTTTGTCTCCTTGTCTTGTTCTTCTGCTTTTGCCAATTGTTCCTTTAGTTCCTTGTTACTCTTTCTCGACTTTTTAAATTCTTATGATGCATTGATCATATCTCCTTCCCAATTAATCTTTGCATCCTCTTCATCTTCAGATTTGAAAATTTATTTTGTGCTACTTGATCCCACTTCTACTTCATATTTTGATGGGGACATACAAATTCCATTAAAGGAACGCTTATTTTATACTCTTGTCTTAGATTTGGAAGTTTCTTCTATGTTGTTTTATTTCTCATTTGTTTCAGACTTTGGGGGTGACATATATATTCCATTGTAAGACCACTTTGTTAATGGTTTTTATGTGCTTTCGTGTGTCCCTTTGATTGTCGATCCTTTGACAATCACACAATGATTTTCATCTTTTGAGCTTTCATCTTGAATCAATGCCATAAACAACACTTCCTTTGAATTATTATGGTTTCCCTCTTCTTCTGATGAGAAACTGTCCTCTTTTGAATATAGACTCTTCTTTTTCTTGGGAATTTTCTTCATACTTTATATATTGTTGTTTTGATACACATTTCTTTGTTCTTGATAGTCTAATTCTTAATCACTATCTTTGTCTTTGTTGTCCTTGAAAGTACACTTGGAGGAGAAATGACCTACTCTACCAAATTTGAAAAACTTAAAGGGAAACTTACCTTTATACTTGCCACATCCCCTTTTCATCTTCCTCACGAATTTTTATTAGTCTTCATATGATATGTCAGATGGATCCTTTTGTTCTTGCTTGCTACATTTTGGTTTCCTTGTGACCTTAAAATCAACTTCTTTTCTGGTGTAGTTTTTTTTGTCGTCATCTCATATGCCATGACAATCCCATGTAATTCATCATTTGTCAATTTGTCCATATTGGATCTATCCTCTAGAAGTGATACTTTTGAGTTGAAACGAGATGGAAAAGTTCTCATTATTTTTTGCACGACTAACTCTTCTTCAATGGTTGTTCCTGTTGAAATATTGTAACTTCGAAGAATATTCTATATGTATCTTTTGTGGTCCCCGATGGTCCTACCAGGAGAACCACTTGTATTATCTTGTACCCCGATGCTTCTAATCGGAAGAACTAATAAGAGTCATGAGGTTGTCCCCTCTATTTGTAAAGGTGGGTCATTAGCACTCCAGTGTGGTTACTTGAGCCTACATGTGTAACTCGAGCCTACATGATTAACTCGAGCCTACATGCCGGATGAGTTAATTCAAGTGAATGGATGAATATAAATAGAGGTGTGGTGCTCCTCATTTGAGACACACACACTCTCACTTCTGTAGCACATTAGTGGAGAAGAGAAGTAACTAGAGAAGGAGGAGGATCAGGCTTTGATCTCCTTGTTGGTTTTATCTTTTATCTTTTGGGGCATCTATATTGATGAAGCTTTTGCTGGGTTTTTCCCTTTAGGGTTTTCCCAGGATAAATCTTTGTGTTCTCCTTTTGTATGGTTGTGCTTGTCTATCTTTCAGTGATCCTGTTTATATGCTTTTGTTATGAAATTGAAATGAAATACTAATGATTTAGCTTAGCATATGAAAATTTAACAGTTCCTAGTCCTTTAATGGAATTCACAATCTCGTCAACTTAGAGGAAGTAAACTGCAATACCGTCTTCTT
The DNA here is from genome assembly GCA_001517045.1 of Pseudotsuga menziesii. Taxonomy (NCBI): domain Eukaryota; kingdom Viridiplantae; phylum Streptophyta; class Pinopsida; order Pinales; family Pinaceae; genus Pseudotsuga; species Pseudotsuga menziesii. Next base: position 67,989 of record LPNX011173700.1, read on the forward strand.
ATTTCATTTGTAGTGTTTCAAATTGCGATAAATAAGTTTGTAGCTTAGCCTTTTTAACTTTTTCATCTCCCATGATAAATACTCTTAAGATTATCCCAAATATCCATGGCTAAGGTACATTGCAAGTCCTTAGTAAATTCATCTACCAACCCACAAAGTATTGCATTTCTTTCTTTTGCATTAAACTGACATAGACTTATATTTGCAAGTTCAACTGGAGTTGTTTTAGGATTCGTGTATCCATTTACCACTGACCGCCAGATATCTAGCCCAAACGATTTTAAATATACCTCCATTCTTATCCTCTAGAAGGTGGAATTTGATCCATAGAGTCGTGGTGCTCTGTTGGTGGACAGTTCTTCCTGCTTGTCCATTTTTTACAAGGATCAATCTTCCAATGGTCAAATTGTTACTGAAGACACTTGCTTTGACACCACTTGTTGGAATTATTATATACTAAGAGGGGGGGGAGGGTGAATCCGTATATTGCGTAGATTACACTATTTTCACTTAACAAACTTTGCACATTTAAAAAATTCTTTGCTGAAATAATAAAGGACATAGTTGTGCAAAGGATGAAAAATAGAACTTGGAGATGCATAAAAACAACCCTCATTTTCATGGGGATCCAATTGATGTATTTTTGATGGGGGTGAGGAGAAATCGAAGCGGTGAGACGGGCGGGGTCTAAGTGCTCAGTGCTCGGTTCAGTGGGGGTGGGGGTTGCGAACCCCCCCCCCCCCCCATGAAAGCATAGCGGTGGCCGCAGTGAGCCTGCTGAATGCCGGAGGAAGGTAGTGGCTGCAAGGAAGATTGGGAAAAAGGGAAGGAGGGGAAAGGTGAGGGGAAGATATCTGGCCTGGGGGGATGCCTCTTGAGGGCTCAAACAATCCCGACAATCCATATCCGATCAGAATCAATCCGAGGGAAAATAGAGATGTGGAAGGAGAAGGTGCTAATTGGAAAGTTTGTGGGGGTTTGGCCCAAGGAGAAAGACCTAGTTCGATGGATCCAGAGCACATGGATTCCAAAGGGCCACTATGAACTGCAGTTGGGAGCAAATGGTTTTTTTACCATCATCTTCTTCAATCAGGAAGATTGCGACAGGATCTTGGAGGGAGGACCCTATTTTTTCTTCTCAGCAGGGCTTTACCTTTGACCGTGGAAGGAGCGCTTCAACCCTGAATATGAATATCTGACAATAGACCTGGTGTGCATCCGCTTGGTGGGTCTCCCCGGGGAGTACTGGGATATGGAAATCTTACGCGATATTGGTAATTCAATTGGGGAATTTGTGAAAGTTGTTGAGCAAACTAGGCTCTAGAGGTATACTACGTTTGCTCGAATCTGTGTGTATATGGATCTCTCGAAGGAAGGAAAATGGATTATAGGAGGAGATTTTAACCTGATTACCTCTCTTCGAGAAAAGAAAGGGGGAAGAAGGGTGATGGACAAGTACCAGGAGGAATTTTTGGAGGTACTAGCCCAAAGCACTCTAGTGGACATGGGAACTGGGGACAACTGGTTTACATGGAACAATAGGAGAGGCGGAGACCACCTGGTCACTTCTAGATTAGACAGATTCTTGGTGTCAGAGCACATGGTCAGAGGCCCAGGGAAGATTAGGGAAAATGTGCTCCTAGCAGCTGGCTCTGATCACTAGCCAGTATGCCTTAGTTGGGATGGAGTGGTTGCTAGATTACCTAAGCCTTTTCACTTTGAACAGTTCTGGCTCGAGCATAAGGGCTTTAAAGGCCTTATAGAACAATGGTGGCAGGAGATGGACAGTCTCGGGGGGACAAGGATGTACATCTTCCAGCAAAAGCTCAAGGCACTAAAAGCAAAGATCTGTACATGGAACAAATAAGACTTTGGAAACATCTTTGAGGACAAAAAGAGGCTTACTCAGGACATACATCTCATCTAGCAAAATGGGATGGACTTGGGGTGGGACTCGGAGATGAAAGAAAAGGAGAAAGACCTTTTTGCCCAGTTAGAAGCCAGAGAGAGGCAGGAGGAAATCTTCTGGAAACAAAAGTCCCAGGTCAAATGGCTGAGGGAGGGAGACAAAAACACCAAATTCTTCCATAACTCGGTGGTCAGCAATCGATTAGGTTCTAATATCTACAAACTGAAAAGATCCAATGGGACCCGGGTGGAAACTAGGGAAGAGATTGAGGAGGAGCTCACCAACCATTTCAAGGAGATCATGATAGAGGACAACACTAATACGAGACAGGACATCGACAAGATCATAGCTTTGATCCCTAGATCGGTATCTAGGGAGGACAATGAAAGCCTCACCAAGCCTATTTCTATGTAGGAAGTTGAGGAGGTAATGTATCTGATGGCTCAGGGGAAGGCCCCAGGCCCAGATGGCTTCACCTCCAATTTCTTTCATTTCTTCTGGGACCTGATCAAGGAGGAGCTTTGGACCATTGTAGAGGAATCACAGAAACGTAAAGGAGTGCTCAAGGCCTTCAACGCGACCTTCCTATCCCTAATCCCAAGAGGAGAGGGCGCTGATACCCATGGTAAGTTTAGACCCATAGCCCTTTGTAATGTGATTTACAAGATAGTTTCCAAATTCATAGAAAATAGGCTTAAGCCTCTCCTCCTGGGGATAATCAGCCCGGAACAATTTGGCTTCATAGAAGGCCGGCAAATCCTGGATGGTATTATTACGGTCCAAGAATCCATCCACTCCCTAAAATGATCTAGACGCTAAGGAATTCTCATCAAATTAGACCTAGCCAAGGATTTTGACAAGCTTAACTGGAATTACCCGGAGAAGGTGCTTCAGGCCTTTGGCTTCTACTAGGATTGGGTGGAGTGGGTCATGGGTCTGGTCTCCTCTCCCTTCTACTCCATCCTATTGAATGGCTCCCCGACAAGGCTCTTGTCACCTTCTAGGGGGATCAGATAATGAGATCCCCTCTCCCCATTTCTCTTCATTCTGGCAGCGAAAAGGTTAAGCCAGCTCATCAAGGCCCAAGCAGATCATGGTAGGATTAGGGGGCTATCGTTCCATGAGGACATGGACAAACAAACACATCAACAGTTTGTTGATGAGACAATGTTGATGGGGCACCCTTTAGTCCAAGAGGATCGGGCCTTCAAAACAAGCCTAATGACCTTTGCTAAGGCGTCGGGACTTGTAGTTAACTCGGAGAAATCACAATTTTTTTTCTTCAACACCTTGCTCATTACCCAGAGAAACATCGGGAGAATTTTGGGATTTTAGAAAGGATCACTGCCGACCAAGTATCTGGGGGTCCCTTTGGGCTAAGGAACTATCAGGCAGGATTCTTGGTAAGACCTGCTGGATAGGATAAAGGCCAGATTAGCTAGCTAGACTCTCAAGCCCTTGAACCTCCCTGGGAGGTTAGTAATGGTCAAATCGGTCCTCCAAGCCATGCTGATTTACTTATTTTTAGTTTTATCTGCTCCTAAGTCAGTCTTATAGGAAATCATACGCATCCAAAGGAATTTCCTATGGGAAGGGAGAGAATCCAAAGCCAAATTTTCCCTTGTTAGTTGGGACAAGGTAAAAACACTTAAGGATAAAGGGGGCCTTGGTCTCAGGATCCTGAAGTAGTGGGGGAAGTGCAGGGAGCCAAGATATGGTGGATATGGTGCAATTACAAATAGGAGCCTTAGGCCAAGATTTGGCACATAAAGTATGCTAGGGGTTGTCCACAGACTCAGCTGGTGTGTTTTAACGGGGATCCTCAAGGATCCCACATTTGGCAAAAGGCTAGGGAAGGGCGAAAATTGATCCAGGAACACAGCTTCTGGGAAATTAAATCGGGAAATCTCGCTAGCTTTTGGGACGATTCCTGGAACCAATTACCTAAGCTTGGGAATGACCGTAGATGGCGGTATATCAGGGCCAAAAATATGGAGGAGGGAAAATAAAAGGTTCATCAGTTCTAGGAGGGGAGACCTGAGGAAGACAGGTGTAGGTGGATGATCCTAGTCAGTCAGGATGCCTAGATCTTGGCAGAGGATATTAGAGCCCTTGAGAATGAATTACAAGAATGTAGCATTCTGACCAAGAATGGGGATGATACCCTCATATGGGGATACTCTTAGAAGGGGAATTTCAGCATAAAAGAAGCTTATAACATTAAAATAAGGGATCAGGTGGAGGAGGATGAGATCTGGAAGAAAGTATGGTCTTCCAACCCCTGGTCGAAAGTAGCTACCTTCTGTTGGCTAGTAGTTAGGAGCAGGATTCTGATGGGAGAAAACTTGAGGCGTAGAGGCATCAAAGGCCCATCATGGTGTGTTCTATGTATCAACTAGGAAGAGAGCATGGGTCACCTCCTCGATGCATGCCCCTTCGCTTCTGATCTCTGGGACAAAGGCACGCAACTTTTCAGGAAGAGCAACAGAAGCATAGGAAATCCAGACCAAACCTTTAGGGACTGGCATCCCAAGGCTTTCAAAAATAACATTCTTCGGTTCTTATGGAAATCCTTTCCAGGAACTATGATGTGGGTAATATGGAAGGAACAAAACAGTAGAATTTTTAGGGAAAACAACAATCCACTGAGGAAGTCTAGAAAATTATTACCTCCAATCTGATGGAATCAGTGCGCAACATGTAATGGAGTGACGAGGACAAGGAAATCTCTGGTCTAGAGAAAAGTGTTGCGTAGGCATGGGGGCTGGATAGTGGGGTCATTAATGGTATTCATCCAAAACCCAAGTCCTGCAGAGTTGAAAGCCCAAACTCTTGGTCTCCCCCACCGAGGCTAGTCTTCAAGTTAAACTTTGACAGTGTGGCTAGGGGCAATCCAGGTGAAGTTGGCTATGGTGGGATCTACAGAAACTCTTCTGGAGAAATTATTCAGGTCTTCTATGGCTCGCTCGGAATGGACACCAACAACTCTGTGGAGCTAGAAGTGATGATCTGGGGCATCCAAATCATCATAAAAAATGGGTGGATGCCGGCAATAGTTGAAGGAGACTCCAATATTCTTGTCTAAATGGCGAAGCAACTGGCTAATGGCAAATCCATGAAGAAAGTGTCGTCCAACTCACTCCTTGCCAGCAGGATGGATGACCTTCGGGCCATGGTTATGACGTATCTGGCACTCTCCTTCACCCACGTCAGGTGAGAGGATAACCAAGTGGCAGACTTACTGGCAAATGTCGGTTTCAATCACGTTAGGCCATTCAGAGGGGAAGGCTAGAATATTTCGAGGCAGAGGAATGGATCCCAAGGTGTCAACATCTGGTCGCTCATGATGTGGGTGATAGAGGACAGGTGACGGGAGGAATGAGAGAGGATTGAGGAAGGGACATACGGCAACAAGGTTCCTCCATGAGTCAATCCCATTAACGCATGTTCGCATGTGTCCTAAGATCATGGCGATCTGGAGTGATCATTTAACCATTAAGTCAGGGTACGAGGGTGGTCTGGAAGGGAGAAGTAGCTCAGCCTCTGTATGGACCGATGATCCAGGCATGATGAGAGATATAAGAGAGTGTCAAGTGCATGGTACAGTGACAGACGGTTTCAGGATATGGGTTATTATTATCCATACCAAACCGTTAATGCACCCATAGACCTAGTGCCTAATAATTCGAAGGTGGTTGTAGAGACCATCACTCGAATTCTGAGGAGCATTAGAGATAGGCTAGTGTGTTTGAAGTGTGATTTGTGGGTAGAGGAAGCTTAGATTGTTTCTATTAGGGGTGAGACTGTGAAGCGAGAGATGGCTCCGCCTCGAGGAGGTCTTGGGAAACCAGGGGATAGTATAGGGCCGACTGTTAACCAGGACAAAGGGAAAAATGCAATTCGAATGGGGAAGAAAGCAATGACTCGGGCCCAACTTTAGGCTCAGTCCGCTGCAAAGGCCTTCAAAGACCGAATCCCGCTCATTGCCCTTCTAGCAACGGAGAAAGTCGAGAAGGTGCTATGGGAAGAAGTTAGTTCCATGTCGATTGAAGTGGTTGGAGAAGCAGTTGATGGTTGGATTTCTAACCCTGGCTCCATAGCAGGGAGAGCCTAGGCCCACGATAGACTAGTTATGATTTATTGGGTTATCATGAATTTGGTCACTTAGTCAAACCTCAGTGCTGCAACAAAAATTGAAAAGAAGCTTGCTGAGATGATGGCAAAAAAGGAGGGGGACGAAGAGCCCATCAAGGCTTGGAAGGAGCATAATGAGGAATGTCAGGACATGTGAAGGAAGCTCGAAGCCCTTAGCTCAGATTGTCATCTTATGCACGAAAAGGTGGACCAGATCGCCTCCTGCCTTAGGATTGCCTTGTATTACCCGGGGATGGAGCATCATGTTGAGGGGGGGTTTGGTCATCGGGAAAGTGGAAGGAGCACCGACAGAACTAATAATGCTCTAGAAGAGCGCAGGATGGATGTGTTCCAGCTCTCGGGAGGTCGGTGCCAAAGTGCGGGTCGGGGCCCAGGGCTCCAGGAACTTCCTTAATTCCCCAGTGGGGCTCCCTCTATTTTTTTACGATTGTCTATGCGGTTTAGTTTATGGTGTATAGGTCTGTCTGTCTCTTTTTCTATTAATATAGCTTATATGATGGAAACTCTGGATGTATTTCAGGGATTGAGCTCTCCACAGAGAGAGCTCTCCCACTTTTGGGTTGGGTGGGGAACAAGTTGAACAAATGTAATGGGGAAAGGAAGGTTTCTGGGCGAGCTATTTGAGGCCTGCGAGTTTTGAGCTCCATTGTAACCATTTTTATGCAGTAATGCCACTTTTATTTACAAAAAAGAAAAGAAAAAGTTGTGCACAAAATATGTAAAACAATTTTGTATGTGTGTGTGTGTGAGAGAGATAACAATCTCCAATTATGAGAACCAAATCATTCAGGTGTCAACCAGATTTGAGAGTATCAACCTGCTGATTACAAGAACCGACGTCTATAGAATTCTATTTACATAAGCACCAACATGATGAACTTCAGGCACCAGCCGAAACAAATATTTGTCTCTTTTGTGCAATCTCCAACTCCAAGTATTGAAGAACCAAACTGTTGAAGACTGTGATCGTCGTTTGTGTTTTTCAACTGCAACTGAATGGAAGCATCCACTCCTGATTATATTTACCAATATCGACTAGAAGGAGGTTACAACCCCTTGATTGTTCTACAAGCTCCAAGTGAAAGGAAGGTACGACTCCTTGATTGTTTTACCAACACAAATTGGAAGGAAGCTACATTCCCTTTCCTTTCTAGTTCCTTTCTGCCTAATGAGTTTTACCAACACCAATTGGAAGGAAGATACAACTCCCTTTCCTTTCCTCTTCTTACCTCCTCGATGAAGAACATGTTTGTATATCGAAAATGAAATCTTTAATTAACTTATCTAGATGTGCAACTTTACGATTTGTGACTGTTGTAGCTTCTCTGATTTGCATCTGAGCCTTCTATTATCTGCGTCACAATAATCTGTGATATGTGACAGTAAAAAATTCTGCATCTTGTAATATTCAGATATCTACTATTATGCAACACTATATCACTTCTGTGATTTTGTGATCCGTGTCATTTACTAAGTAAAACTTTCACACATCCTAATTCTGGGTATCCTTCTAATTTGCACACTTCCTGTTGTTCATCTTTTTCGTTTTCGTGCAATTCAACTCTGTTGTATAAACTTCTTCTGTGATCAATGAGCCATTGATATCCCAAGAATTAGAATATTTCCCAAACATATTATCTTCTTCGAGTTCAAAGCCTAAGCATACTAAAATGCTTCCATCTCTTGCTCATTTATACTATTTCTAGTTTAAGAGATGTGTCTGCAAATTGGAATTCCTTTTACTCGATGATGACCCAACTTGCTTGCTTCTTAATCAAGTTAACCACCATATTTGTTCTGCATTGGTGTGTGTCCTTTGGTAATTCATCTTTGTTGGGTTTTAGGAAATAACACCCATTAACTTGGTGGTATTTACACACATAGGTCCCATGCCTTGTGGGATTTGTGTACTTCCTGACCTTCCACATTTCTTCTCTATGTATTTATTCAAACTAACTTTGTACAAAAAGAACCTTTTTCTTGATAGATTTATACACTTTTATTTCTTTTGAATTCATCTCTTATGTTTCATCTCAAACTCATCTTCTTTCTTTATTAACCTTGTGGTTTATCTTTTAATATCAATCCTACATCAAGCTTAGTGGTTCATCCTTTCACATCTTTATCTTTTGACACTAAACCTTCATCAAAGTTCTTTAACATCAATGATAACATACTTAAAATACATATATATCATCATCATCACTACTAAATTTGGTCCAATTTCCGAGGATTTTGGGACGAAGTTTGGTCATACAGCTGTCCCAAGTGCTACCAACCCTTGTCCTAATTTTCTTTGAAACCATTTCATCATGAGACTGAATAGCATGTCTTTTTTCTGATATTTCGACATAAAGAAACATCCACGTGTTGTCCCAACTTGTAGACAACCGACATAGAAACACCAACGCATTTGCATCGTACTTTTGACTGCAATGTCTATCTTTTTTTTTTCAGAAGAAAAAATACCAGTCTTTGTTATTCATAGGAATCAAAAGACATCATTTACATATACATTTTTAACTGAGAGAATATAGCATCCCAGAACAACACATAGACATAAAATAAAGCCATACTGACAACTGTCATCCAGAAGTAAAAGTCTGATCATAGTAGACTTTTCTCATCATCCCTGAATAAATCAGGTCAGAATATGCTGAGAAAGATCGAAGATGATCGTCAAACAGACATTCCTGAGCAAGACTTGCTAGCTGAAAGGTCTCATACATAACGGTCAAAGATAATCAATCATATGCTGTAAGTCAAAAGCTGAAATACAAGAGACTCAGCAACACTAAAAAAGAACCAATTGGCCATGATTTATGACCATTCCATCTAGAATTTCAAAGAAAATACCACATCCCATATCCAATTTTAAGCCCTGTTTAGAGAGACCATCAGCCTGCGAGTTGTGCTCACGAAATATATGCTTGAAAATCACCGGAGGGGCCAATTGAAGCATATTTCTTATATCTTTATGCCAATGCATCAGTGAAGGAACATCAAGTGCAGAAAGTCTGTTGAGCCAAGATATAATAACCATAGAGTCACCAAAAATTAGTTGCATGGGAAGACCCATCAACATGCTAACTCTAAGAACTGCCCAGAGAGCCAATAATTCCGCTCTAGTATTCGTGCTACATCCACATCCCATAGAGAAATTGAAGAAATGAGAATAATTTAAGTAGATCACAAAACCTGAACCACCTATATTCTCTGCAGCAGCTCCATCGAAATAGCCACAAGGAAATACCTTCAGAGGTTTGGTACCAATATTCCGGGTTTTTTGTATTTTTATTGGAGCTGGGTAAGATTTTAAGAAACCTTCAACCTTGGAGATAAGAGCAAAGTAGGCAGGTTTCCTATTTTCAAAAATTCAGAGATTCCTATGGAGCCAGATACCCCAAAAGATAAATAATGGCAGATATCTAAAGGGAGCAGAACACGCAAGGGAGTTAAACCAATATGCCAGAAGGGATGGGAGTGTCCCAAAGGTTGGAAAGGAGAATCCAAAATTTCCTGCAAAATGTGCATAAATACCCATGGTAAAAGGGCAAACTAGAAAGAGATGATGTATATCCTCTATGTCCCTTTCACACAACACATAATGGCTTGGACCATTGAAACCTTTTTTCTGAAGCTGATCCCAAGTTAATATCCGACTGCTAGCCAATAGCCAAGTAAAACATGCTATTTTCAGAGGTATATTTAGAGTCCACAGGATACCCAGAATAGGATAAATAAACTCAGAGCAGCTGTCAAAGAGAATACACTCATAAATTTTTGCAGCAGTTAAATGGCCCACGTAATTATTATGAGACCAAAGAAGAGTATCACAGTGATCAGATAGTCAGATTCTGCCATATTCGAAACCCCTGACAAAATTATCCCACAGAGTTTTCCACTCACCACTGAGATCAAGTTCTTCAGCCGAGAACCAGTAGCCCAAAGCATAGGGAGTATGATTCCTTGCTTGGGCTAGGGAGCTAATCTCGTAATCTTCCAGATATTCTCTCAAATCTCTCGGTAGAATAAAGGAGGATCCCATAACAACCATAGGGTCCACACCCAGCCTGATAGTAGAGCCATTGCCAACATGCCAAAGAAGGCCCTTTCCAATCCATAATAAGTTTGAGATAAAACCTCTCCAAATAATCGAGGCATTTCGAATATTAAAGCTTCTTACCCCAAACCAAGAGTGCAGAGGCAAGTTTTTTAGATATTTAACAGAGATGAGTAGATACCAAATGCCATTGCTGTTCAAAGCAAGCCAAAAACTTTTCATTCTCAAGGAAAGACTGAAGCTGGGCAGATGTTTTATTCCCCAACCTCCAAGAGAAGTAGGCCTCGCCAGAAGATGCCAATCAACTAAATGAATTTTTTTATCTTTGAAGTAGATCCCCATAGAAAATAAAATATTAGCTTTCTGAGTTTATCTAGGATTGAGGATGGAATCGGAACCAGAGCCATCCAGTAAAATGGAAGACTCGACAGCACAGATCGGATGAGGACTAAGCGACCACCAAGAGACAGGAACCGGTTTGTCCAATGGGAGATTCTCTTCTCAAATTTAGAAACAATCCAAAACCAATCCTTAACCAGATAACCTGATGGTTTGAGGAAATATCCAAGATAGTCAAATCCCTTATTAAGATAATCAAATCTATAAGGGAGGAGACCAGTAATTCTGCGAAGAATGGCCTCATCCAAATCATTATGAAGAAAACATGATTTATTCATATTAATACAGATACCGGAGGCTTCACAAAAAGTATCAAGGATAACTTTGAAGGTCATCCATTCCTCAAAAGTACCCAGACCAAATAAGATCACATCATCTACCAACAGTAACTGAGTGAGAAAGAGCTGAGACGAGATCTTAATACCTTTGATTTTACCATTCCTTTTGGCATCTTCAATCAAAAGACTTAGGCCTTCAATAAGAAGAATGAACAATAGGGGAGATAAAGGGCAGCCTTGCTTGATTCCACGGGAGGCCGAAAAAAAGGTAGAAGGAGAACCATTTACTAGGACATCAAAGTTGGTCGAAGAGAGACAACCCAAAATCCAATTTACCCCTACAAGAGGAACCCCAATTTGAATAAGTATAAGATGGATAAAGGTCCAATTAACACGATCAAAGGCTTTAGATAAGTCCAACTTAAGGATGAGAGCACATCTCTTGCGATATTTGACAGTATGTAAAACTTCTTGCGTTATGGCTATAGGCTCAAGGATCTGGCGGTTCTTTAAAAAACCAAATTGTTGAGGAGAAATGGAAGCATCTAAGAAGGGTTTAAGTCTCAGGGCCACAATTTTAGAGATCAACTTATAGCATAGATTACAAAGAGAAATGGGGCGAAAGTCAGCAAAGGAGACAGGCAGATCAACTTTAGGGATGAGAGATAAGAAGGTGGAATTAAGTGTGGGAGACACTCTTCCCAGAATCCTAGAATTTTCCACCATATTGACAAGGAGAGGCCCCAGAAGATCAAGGAAAGTAAGGTAGAACTCAACAGGCTAGCCATCCAGGCCTGGCGCCTTATCTCTTTTAAATGTTTTAAGGGCCCTCTCAACTTCCAAAATTGTGACAGAACTAGTGAAAGCCTCATTCTCCCCAGCACTGATATAGGATGGAAAAAGACGAATAAAATTAAGCTAGGTAGCAATGTTTGTCAGGTGATCATCTTCAAAAATATTCTTAAAGTAACGAATCCCAAGGGATTTGATACTATTATCATTCGAAACCCAAGAACCTGTTTCATCTTGCAAACTCTAGATGGCATTGTGATTTTTCCTGGATGATGCCACCGCATGAAAATACTTAGTATTGGCATCCCCATTAAGAGCCCAAGTAACCCTGCTTCGAAGTCTTACTGAGTAAATCTCATGATCAAGCAGCTTTTGAAGATCAGCTTTGAGGGAGTTCAATCTCAGTTGCTGTTCCTCATTTAAAATAGCAGATTGAGAAGCATAAATAAGAGAACTAATTTCCTCTTCCAAAAAAATAGACTTGTCCTTCATCTTAAGAGCTTCGACTTTAGTCCATGATTTGACTTTTCCTTTTAGGACCCGAAGTTTAAAAGAGAGTTCTTGCATAGCATCCATCGAGGTATCCGCACTAATAAGAGGCCATTCAGCTCGAATCATCTGGGTAAAATCCTCATTGTCTAACCAAGATTGATTAAACTTGAATGGATAAGCACAAGAGCTTTGATGATCCGACGAATCAAATAAAACAGGAAAGTGATCAGAAATCCCGCATCTATGAGCCCATACCCGATACCTAGGGAAAAAACAAATGAGCTGATCCGATAACAAAAAATGATCAAGCCTTTTAGAGATACCATCTTCCCCTATCCTACCATTCCGGCAAGTAGGGCCTGCATAGGATGGGGCCATATCCACTAAATGATGATCAAAGAGAAGCTTGGAGAAAAAAGGACCCAGAGGATCCACCTGCACTTTAGAGCCCCAAACCTCTGAGGCATTTAGGTTTAAGTTCAGATCACCAGCCAGGATAAGATTTGGCAGCGATAGAAGACCAACAGAAGCCACAACACTCCAGAAAGTATCTCGATTAAAGTAGGGGCCGTAGCAATTAAGAATAGAAAGCTTGAAAGAAGAGCCACGAATCGAGGCTTTAAGTAGGATACCAGCAGCATTATGGAAGGCTTTACATTTGAGCATCTTTGGATTCCATCCAAAGAAAATTCCCCTTGAAAGGCCTTTCAAGCTAAGGGCACAGAACTCCCATCCCGGACAGAGCTTGGAAAAGGCAAATAAAGCAGGGTAAGAACTGGTCATAGTCTCTTGGAGGAGAACAACATCAGGTGAGAGTGAAGCAAGCAGATGACAGAGGATTTTTTGCTTGGCCAAGCCCCCTAAGCCACGGACATTCAGAGTGAGAATACACATTAGGAATCAATCAACTGAGGGGTCGAAGCTCTAAGGACCCTTTGTGATGGAGAGGAGGGCTTTCGTGCCGCAGCTTTAAGTCTTGAGGATAAAGGAGTATAAGGAGCCGGGACGAAGTCCTCAACATCAAGAGGAGATTTTTTATTCTTCCTCCTTATAGTCACATTCTCAAATCTTATGGAGTCGAGAGGAAGGACCGAGGGGGAAAGTGGCGTCTTATCGAAAAATATACTCAGATATTTTTGTAAAGTTGGTTCTAAAAAGGAAGGAGATGTAACAGGGCTTTGAGGAGGAGAACCCACGGGCAAAGGACCAGAAGTGACGAGTGGAGGGAAATCGGCATCAATGAAGAGAGGAGTGGGGGAATCACTAATCGAAGGATGAGATGGAACAAAAGTAGAACACGGAGTGACCACGAGGTTAGCTGCTTCCGAAACTCGAGAAGGAGGAAGGGGAAAGGGAAGAGTAGTAGTATCTAAGGTCGAAGGGGGGGGCTTGGTAATCGGGACATCGCATCCAAGCAAAGGAGGACAGGAACGAGGAAAAGAGATAACTAAAGGTTGAGGAGTAGTAGGGGACTTAGGAACATCACAATCAACAACCATAGAATCCAAGATAGCTAATTCAAGGTCTGAAGCATCATCAAAAAGGGAACATGCATTACTAAGTTGACCATTAGATGGGGCTGGAGGGACTGAAGTCAAACACACTTGAGTGTTCGCATTCCCGTGTAATGGAGAGGAGTTTGGAATAGTCGCAGAAGGAGATCGTCGTTCTTGGGAAGCTGAACTGATCCGAAAAGATGGACATGCATGACGCAGATGGCCCGTTTCCCGGCAGCAACTGCATCTGAAGGGGATGCCTTGATAATCCAGACGTTGTATAAACAAACGTTCCTGACAAAGAAGCTCGATTTCAGCTAGTAACCCTTTCAAAATATCCATCTCAACTAGGATTTTAGCCATCCTCTTATCGAAGGAATTCATAAAATCATCATCAAGCACCACAAAGCGGCCTATTGTGTTCCTGACTCCCTCCAATAAAGGTCGATTCCAGAGCGAAAATGGAAGCCCCGGTAGTAGAGCCCACAAATGCCATTTCTGAACTCTTTCACGCCCAGGATAGAAATTAACATGCCAACGATCTAAAACTAGAGATCCTTTTCCCACTCTCCACAGGTGATTTAATACCTCTGTAGCATGTGCGTCTTCTAAAAAGACAAATACTATCCAACCCCGAACCAGTAGGCTAATAGCTGGAACACAGGACAAGAAGGGCTTCCAATGATCAGTAGCCCAGGCAAACCAATCCTTTTTATCCATCGAGACATATTCCAATCTCCTTGTTAGCGCACGGGAACATAATGCTTCCACTCTGTCAAAATAGATATCACGCCCCACAACATATCACAGTCTCCCTTCCAGGATTTTGTGGGCCTTAGCCTTCCTACGATGTCGAAAGCGCTTAGAAGCAAGATCAGTCAAAGGGTTAGGAGACCCATTATGATTCATCGACATATAGTCTGAAGGGAGATTCTCAAGACTGACTCTCCAGTCAACCCATCCAACGAAACTGGAGAAAGAGATGAGAGAAAACCGCAACCATAACAGTGAATCCAAAATCAACTCTAGTTAGGGTAAAGCAAGGGAGGAATATGAGAGAGAAAACCCTAAACAAACTCAACAAACAAGAAATAACAGCTCTTTCAGACAAAGAATCAGCACGGAGAGAGACAGGGAAAAACCACTTATGTCACACAAAAAACCAGAAACAGCAGGGTTAGGGAGAATCCAGACCAAATCAAATCACAAACCCTGAAGATGACAGCCCCCTACGGATAGAGAACGACGAAGACATGGGGGTCAACAAAAGCCAACGAGGCTGAGAAAGTAAGGAAAAAACTGCATGAGCTACAGAGTAACCCCAAAGACAGCAGGGTTAAGTTTGAAACAGACCCTAATCATATCCACGAGCCATGAAAGAGACAGCCACTAACGGACAGAGAATGGCTTGGACAAGGACAGACAAACCCCCCAAAAACTGGAAAAATAGAATCTTCTAGAGGCCGGAAAAAATCAAAGAGCGACACTAGAAAAAGCGACAGATCTAAAAAACAAAGTCACCCGAGGACAGATGACACGGCCAAGACAAAGCCGACTTCTATGTACAATTCCCACTTCTTTTAGACTGGTTGGTACTAGTCCTCAACACGAGGATGGACTCCAGTCGTCGGCAACGGCTTAAAGAGAAGAACATGCCAAGCCAACAAATAAAAAACAAGTGCAAAGGGAGACCAAGACGAAGACAAAAAACCCAACAGACGAGGGACTAGACAACCCATAACACATAACAAAAAACTGAATTAGGGAACGGCCTGTTACCTATGTGAAAGCTAAGAAGGAATCCAGTGCCATGGCCAAGGGGAGGTGGAAGCGCTGTCTAGAGTTCGCCTTCCTGTATTCTGCAATACCCGCGCAATGTCTATCTTACTACCACTATAACCACTATCAAAATAACTATAGTCCTATAAATGTCGTTGAATTTGTTTCTACAGGTTTCATAATAATCAATGTTTTTTTTTCTTTTTTCTTTTCAGTATAAGCTAATAAAATGAAAATTTTTAAAATTTCACTTTCACAAACATTTATTATAATATTGTTATTTTTTTTAAGAACAGTCGTATTAAGCACCCCATAAATGGGTAGTTCTTTGAAAGGAAGAATAGAATTGGTTATTGATGAATTGAATTTATTTAAGATAATTTGAAAATAAATTTAACTTTTTTGTAATTTTTTATATTGTTATTTTTAGTAAAATTTCAAGCAATTTTTTATATTGTTATTTTTAGTAAAATTTCAAGCAATTTTTTATATTGTTATTTTTAGTAATTTTCTTTAAAAAAATGGTAAATAAGATTTGGTTATTAATAATAAGTAAAATTATTCTGAGTGAGAATTTGAAAATCAATTTAAAAATATTTATACATTTTTATTTTACATCAATTTTAATTTTTTTATCATCAAATTCTTTATTATATTTTAAATATAAAATTGTTTTATGAAAATAATATATAAGATAAATCTAAGATAATAGGGAAGATGAATAAAGTTGGAAAAAAACAACAACAACATGTATTCTGTCTAAATAATTAAAATTAATTATCATCTTTTTATATATAAAGATGTGAAAAAATATGTAATTAAAATTATTAATTGTCTTTTAAATGGAAAGATAATATAATAATATTGTATAATGTTAATTAAATAATGTAAATTTATGAAATCAAATCAAGTACTATTAAAATATTTATTGAAATATTGTGAAGATAGTATAAAGGACCATGAGCCTGACTCAGACCATAGAACCTTAATTGTAACTCTCAATTTTGTCATGCATAGAGATCCCATAGAAGATAATCCTTATAGCCAAAAGAACTTGATCTTTGATCGAAATAAAAATGATTTTTTTCTAAATCATTTAAAAAATAATTTGCTTGCTTTATCAAGTATAGACAACCTCGAAGACCTTTATCATAATTTTACTACAACTCTTTCACATTCTATTAACAAGTTCTCAATTGAAGTCTCAAGTAATAAAAGAGATAGAAAAACCAACTCTTGGTACGATAAAGATTGTAAAAGTGAGAGGAGAGAAATTAAGGAAGCTCTTGATGAGTCTCTTAAAATTGAAAAGATAAAAATAAACAAAGACCTAACTAAAAGGAAAAAAATACAATATATTTATAAAAGACAAGAAAATCTCTTACACCTCTCTAAGGTGGCTCCTAAGAAATTCTGGAGGCAGATTCTAACTAGAAAAACTAAAGATAATAATAGAATTGCTTTACACGACTGGAATTCCTATCTTAAAAATATTTATGAATCTCTGAATATCATAGACACTTTGAAACCCTGCTTAGAACGGTAGAAGTTTTCTCATTAGAAGACATAGATTTTGGGGTTAAGTGTCTCGCAAATGGAAAAGCTAAGGACATTGAAGGTTACCAGGAATAAATATTAAAAATTGGAGGTCCTGTCCTCATCCCTCACATCCACAAGCTATTCAATCAAGCATTCAAGCAAGGGTTTCCTAAACCTTGGACTCAAAGACTCATTATCCCTATTTTTAAAAGTGGAGATACACATAACCCCTCTAATTATTAGAAAATTATGATTAGCCCCCTCTTAGCCAAGTTATATGGTATTATTTTGGAAAAGAAGATCAACAGATGGCTTGAAAGTGAAGGTAGCGAGCTAAAGGCCAAGCGGGTTTTAGAATGCAACACTCAACAACGAACCACCTTGTTACGCTTATGATCATTGTGGAGGAGTGTCGTAATGATAAATCCAATCTCTTTTGTTGCTTTGTGGACTTTAGAAAGGCTTTCGATACGGTACCTAGAAATAACCTATGGAATAGATTGGAAGAGCTAAAGGTTCCTTTCGAGTTGATATCTACCGCAATTAGATTATACGAGAATGCAATCGCCAAGTTTAAGAGAAATGAGGGGTGGTAGAGATATATTACGTGCAATATCAGAGTTAAACAAGGTTTCCCCCTCTCCCCTACCCTATTTGGAATTTACATCGATGAGCTAGAAGGTTGCTTAGAAGAAGCAGGCTGTGTTGGCACGTTCTTAGCTGGAATAGTCACAATCCTTCTTCTCTATACTGATGATATTGTTCTTTTGGCAAGGTGTCCATTTGATCTTGTTAAAAAACTATGACTTCTTAAGGATTTTTGCTCTACCATGGGTATGACTGTTAATACTGACAAACCAAAAGTTATGACAATCAAATCAAAGAATGACACTTACGCTAATTTTGTGTATGACAATAACAACTTGGAGGAACTGTCTTCTTACAAATACCTAGGAATTGATATTCATCACAAGCTCAACTGGAACTATAACATTGAGAAAAGGATTAATGGAGGGTGGAAAGTTTACTTTGGTCTTGAAAATAATTATAAAGAAACAAACCTTGTGATGTGGGATAAAAATAAGTTCCTCTATGAAAATTTAGTCACTCCTGTTATCTTGTATGGATGTGAGGTTTGGGGTTGCAAAATCTCTAGAGAATCCTGGAGAAAGATTGAACAAATCCAGAAGCGTTTTATAAGGTATAACCTCAAAATTAAAAGCAATATACCATATCCTATTCTCCTTATAGAAGTGGGTCTTTCCCCTATCGAGATCCTAGCTATGACTAGGATCCTGTTATACAAGCACACAATCAATACCATGGGAGACCATAGACTTCCTAAAATGGCTTTTAATGCTAACCAAAACCACCTAAGGCTCAAGCAAGGTTGGTATAAAGATACTAGGGCCTGGTTAAACCATTGGGAGATCTACGAAAATATTGTATTGCAAAATATTAATAACATTAAAAATATTGTTACCTCTAAGTTTAAAGAGAAAATGTGGCGTAAGAAAGATTTAGAGGCTAAAAGAAAATTAAGATATTATAAGGAGGTCATCAACCCTACTCTAGCAGTTCAAAAGTATCTCTCTGTTTTAACTAGTTCAAAGAAAAAAATTAATATAGCCAAGAAAAGAACGAACTCTCATGAGCTCCATAGTGAAACAAGTCGTTGGAAAGTTCCTTAAACACCATGGGTGGAAAGGATTTGCCATCTCTGTGAGAATAGGAACATTGAAGATGAAAATCACTTCCTCTTAGAGTGCCCTGCATACACCCACATTAGATCTCAATTTCATAATATTTTCTGCAATACTGACCTTCCTAGCATTTTAACTTGTCAAAATTATAGTGAGCTCGAGACGCTTCTCACAAAGCTCTTTGAGCATAGGAATACAATTTTAAAACAAACTAATTAATTGGTTTCTTTAGGTCCGATAGACCAAGTTTGGTCTCAGTGGACGTTTACCATCATCATCATCATCATCATAATTCTATTTATTTAAAATTTAAAATATTTAAATGTCAATGGAAATAGATTGAATATATTGGTTAAAAACGTTTTTTTCAACATTTATTTTTTCAATAATATTTATAATTTTTGCTGTACAATTTATATTCATAATTATTCATATATTTTATTATGAAATTCATATTCATATTTATTAGCTGCATATATATAATAAGAAATACTACATTAAATAAACTATTAAAACTAAACATTTTATTTGTTCACTAGTAAAATATCCGCCCTGCACTTTAATAGAGATAAATGGCTTTCTTTCTTCTCGCCAACCCCTCTTAAAAGTATACTCTACATATCATAAATCAAAGCTAAAAGGTTTTATTTTACCACCACCCTAGTCATACTTAGTAATCACTAAAGCTCATTTTAGATGCATAGGTTGGGAGTTTTGAAAAATTATGATGGATTTAAAGGGTCTTTCTAGATTCCTACAAGTTGAGCTCTATACAAGATAATAAAAAATATAAATATCCAAGCTACAATCATAATAGAAAGACAAGAGAATGCAATATCAAGTGCAATTCTACCTTATTTCAAGATTTTAATTGGAAACCCTAATAAGTGATACCCTATAGTTCACATAATACATTTAATAAATCTTCCAAAATCCTATATTAATGCTTGATAAGAGCATGTACCGTCATCAAGATAAAATTTTAAAGTCTAGAAATAATCATAATCATGTGTTATTAGACTAACAAGAAGTATTAACCACAATAAGTTTTCTTATTGAAAATATCTAATGGGATTTTGAGGCATTGGCAAGTCTTACCTTATGAATTCTTTATCATATATTTTAAAGCAACATAACTTGCTAAGGTAGATATTAAAAAAATGCCATGCTACATGACCCAATTCAAAATTTTCTTTGGGAAAAACTAGACAATTAGGTTGTCACATACTAAGATGCTTTGCCTGGACATTGGGGAAAATTCCATGTGAAATTATTTCTTTAATTAACTATTTATTTTAAGCTAAATATGAACACTAACACCATTATCATTTTGAATTCATATACATAACGCTATATAGCATTGGAATAATAATGCATATTTTGAATTCATACAATTCCCATAATATTTATAACACCACATGTCATATTGCAAATAGTGAATACTTAAAAAGAATCACCTTGAATTTTTTGCACCAAGACATCCTTTTTCTATTATTGCCACCATCACTTCCCTCCTATCCCTTAATAGATGATGTTAAAATCTTAGTTTAGGACCTTGATTCTAAATATTAGTATTTATCTTCATATTTATTTTAGTATGGAATTTAGCATACAAATGTTGAATATTGACATATTTGGTTGTAGAATAATCAAACGAAAAAGAAAAAATCCATAAATTATGGGACAAAAAAATGTGTCTTTCAAATATAATAGCAAACATCCTTGCGATAAATAGTAGGATCCCTTCACCCAAAAATATAAAGATAACTTGGAAAAGGGTAACCGATATTTCATAATTTTCATAAAATATCACTTGATTAAGGTGAATATGGGTTGGTAAATGTTTAATGCCCGACATGACACAACAAAAATAACATTGCGGTGGCATGACCATGTTGGTCTTCATCAAGCAAGGACCTACTTGGTCGCAATTGTTGCAATATGAAAGTGGTTGTTGGAATATGGATAAGACTGAGAGGGGGGTAAATCAGTATTGTTAACTTTTAACAATTTAAATCACTTTTAATTTATGCATTAAAACACATGATCAATAATAACACACATAACACAAATTTATCGTGGAAGCCCAATTTGGCAAACCACTAATACTTTCTATTACTACAAAATTGTGTTTACAAATAGTTTATTCCTGCTTCTATAGACAAGGATGGTATTACACCCTTATTTACCAAATACTACTAGAAGGAGGCTTCAACCCCTTGGCTTTATCATCTCCTACTGAAAGGATGCTACGAAACCCTATTTACCAGCTACCACTTGAAGGAGGCTACGATCCCCTAGTAAGCCTGTTGCTTACCCTAGAGCCTCCCAAGCTCCCTCATATGATAATTTGATCTATGACTGTGCTTCAATCAATCTGTTAATTGAAAGTGCAGAGAATACTTCTTTTACTCAGCATTCTGTCTATAAATACCCTTTAGCATGTTTTTTGTGAATGCATCTCTTCACTGTTGTGCCTTTTCATTCTTAGATTTGTGCCTCTTCATGAAAACTCAATTCTTCATTTTAACATTTATTTAACTCTATTTAGGTTTATCAGTCATACCTCTCCGCAACAAAATCTTACTAGAATTGCCTCTTTGCAATGATAATTCTTCACCAGAAATTCTTCCAAATTTTCCTTTTTCCGCAATGATATTTCTGTTTCCATCATGATCTGTTGATCCATTGCAAACTCTTTCCTGTCCATCGATCTAAGATCACATGGCAGATTTTGGTTTGCAGACGCGCATTCTGATTTTTCTCAAAAGGTCCTTCCACAATTTCTTTACCACATTGTTTATTTCTTGTAGACTCTTCTTTGACTGTTGATCTTTAGATCAAATGCGGATTGTAGATTGCGGGTTTTCCAAATTTCTTCAAAATGCTTTCCCAATTTTATTTCTACAAGACTTATTTCGCATCATCGATTTCATGTGGACTCTCTCCTGATCGTTGATCTTAGATCAGATTCGTCTTCCGCAATTCTCTTTCCGTAACTCCTGTGATCCGTCAATCCCTTTGCAAAAATCCTTTCCTAATCGTCAATCTTGCGGATTACGGATTCTGGGTTTTCCAATTTTGTTCAAAATACTTCCACAAATTCCTTTCCGCAAAACTTCTTCTGCACCGTAGATATCTTGCGGAGTTGTTCTTGAGCATCGATCTTAGAGATTGTGGATCGCGGGACGACACTTTCCCATTTTGGACTTCTGCAATTTTCTTCCACAACTTTGTTTATGCATTTTTCTAGATTGTTGATTTATTTGTGGGTTCACTACTGACTACCGATTTAGGATCTAATGTGAACTGCGTATGTTCACTTTTCTTTGTGTGGAAATCATTCACCACCGTTGATTTCCTTGTGGGTTCATTCCCAACAGTTGATCTATGATCAAATTTGGATTGTGAAACTTCATTTTTCTTGTGCAGAAATCATTTACCACCGTCGATATTCTCAAGCACGGCTTCTGCGATTTCTCTCGAATGATTTGGGTCATCCAATTATTCACTTCATTCTAATGTTCGAGGATTTTATTTTCCACACATATATATTTTGCTAGTCTTATTATCGACATGATCTGGTCTGTCCAGATAACATCCATGCTTTGGAATGTTATCTTCCACTGCTTACTTTGCAGATATTCCCCTTGTCGTTGACCTTGTCATCGATATACAATTCGATCTTTGGAATTTCTTTGTCATCCATCTTATCTTTCATTATTCCTTTGTCATTACTGAACTTCTTTGACATCAATGACAACTATTTTCAACAATCCCCCCCTTTGACATTGATGACAACTCCTTAATTTTCTCCCCCTTTCAACATATCTCCCCCTGTCAACATATCTCCCCCTGACATGATGTCATTTTCTCCTTTTTAGTCATTGCAAGGAGATTACTCCCATATTTTTCCTAAGATGCTCAAATGCTTCTTTGGGTAGTGGCTTTGTGAAAATATCAGCTATCTGTTCTTTGGTGTCAACATATTCTAGTTTGATAACCTTTTGTGACACTTGATCTCTTAGAAATTTATATTTTATTGGTATGTGCTTTACCTTAGAGTGCATGGCAGGGTTCCTTGATATATTTATGGCACTATTATTGTCAGAACTTATCACTATTGGATCTTCATATTTTACAAGTAAGTCTTCTAATGTCTGTTTCATCCAAATGACTTGAGTACAACATGATGCAATAACAATATATTCAGCCTCTGCTATAGATAGTGATATGGAGGATTGTTTCTTGCTTAACCATGCTGCCAAACAATTTCCCAAAAAGAATTTTGCTCCACTGGTACTCTTTCAGTAATCAACACTTCCTTCCCAATTTGGATCAGTGAATTCCTTTAGAGTGAAGTTATTTCTTTTTGGATAGCATAATCCATAATCCATAGTACCTTTTAGATAACTAAGAATCCTTTTTCACTGCAGCCACATGTGTTTCTTTTGGGGTTGATCGAAATCTTGCAACCAAACCTACAACCTGCATTACATCTAGTCTAGTAGATGTTACATATAATAAAATACCAAATCATTGAACTATACATAGTATGATCCACTTATAAGGATTCATCATTCTTGCTTAATTTACAACCAATGACCATAGGAGTACTAACAGGTTTGGATTCTTCCATTTTGAACTTCTTTGATATTTCTTTGATATACTTAGTTTAAGAAATGAAAATCCCTTTTTTCTGATTGAGATACTTGTAAGCCTAGAAAGAATTTTAGTTCTCCTAACATTGACATTTCAAATTCTTTCTTCATTTCTGATGCAAATTTTACACTCAGAATTTTTATATCACTTCCAAATATGATATCATCTACATAGACTACCACAGTGATCATATTTTCATTTTCAAACTTTATGTACAAATTATTGTTAGCGGCCCCTCTTTTGTATCCTTGTTGTTTTAAATCATTGTCAAGTATGGAGAACCATGCCCTTGGAGCTTGCTTAAGGCCATAGAGCTCTTTCTTTAGTTTGCTCACATAATTTATGTTTTCTGACAAGAGAAAACCTTTAGGCTGCTCAATATATACTTCTTCTTCAAGTTATCCATTAAGGAATGCATATTTTACATCCATTTGATATACGTTAAAGTTTTTGTAGCATGCAAAAGCTAAGAACATCCCGATGGCTTTGAGTCTTGCCACAGGTGCAAAAGTTTCTTCAAAGTCAATGCCTTCTAATTGAGGATATCCTTTACATACTAATCTAGCCTTGTTTCTTGTCACATGACCATTCTCATTGAACTTGTTTTTAAATATCCATTTGGTTCCAATAATGTTCATATCCTTAGTTCTTGGGATAAGTTCCCAAGTTTGGTTATTTTCTATTTGATCAAGTTCTTCATTCATAGCACTGAACCAATCCTCACTTTTGCAAGCTTCTTTAAATGTTTTGGGTTCTATTATCGAAAGTAATGCTTGTTCTTTATCAATTAATTTTCTTCTTGCTTTGACTCTTGATTATTTGTCACCAATTATTTGATTTTCAGGATGATTTTTCTGGACCCACCTAGATGGTGTCATTGTGTCTGATCTCAGGGAACCTTCATTCTCATTTTCATGTGATTCTTCTTCCTCTAATCTTTCTTTGTCTTCTTCTTCAGAATTATCTTCCTTTTGTGTACTTTATTTCTTTCTTTTATCATCTACTTTTTCATCATCAATTTCTTCATCATCCACACTTCCTTGATTTTGTATTCTTCTTGGTTTACTATCATCAATAGTTACATTTTCACTTTCTATGATCTTGTGCGGCCTTAGATTATAACATCTATATGCATTTGTGGTGGAAGAATATCCAAGAAATATGCCTTCATCAGTTATAGAGTCAAACTTCCCTATATTATCATCATCTCTTTTTATGTAGCATTTACTTCCAAAGGCTCTAAAATATTTAACTGAAGCTAGTATTCCAAACCATAGATCGTAAGGATTTTTGTCACTATTCACTCTGAGTTGTCCTCTGTTTTGTACATAGACAACTGTATATATTGCTTCTCTCCAATAGCCATCAAGAAGTTTTGATTCATTGAGCATAGTTCTAGCTGCTTCTTGGACTATCCTATTCCTTCTCTCAGCTACTCCATTTTGTTGAGGAGTTTTTGTTGCTGAGAACTATCTCTTGATTCCATGTTTTTCATAGAACTCATTGAACTCATTTGAGGTGAATTCCCCAACAATTATATGATTTAGACATTTAATTTTTTGATTTCTTTCATTTTCAACAAGGGCTTTGAAGGATTTGAACTTCATAAAGGCTTCTGATTTTTGTATAAGAAAAGTCACCCAAGTCGTCCTTGTATAGTCATCGATTAATAACATAAAGTAATATTCTCCTTGAAGACTTTTAGTCCTTTTTGGTACACAAATACAAATATCAATGTGAATTAATTCTAATGGCTAGGAGGTTGTATGTTCTTTCACCTTTAAGCTTGTTCTTGTTTGCTTCCCATGAAGACAATGTCTACACATGATTTGGTGGTTTTATGATTTTTGGCAGATTCATTACAGATCTCTTCTAACTAATTCTTACAAGATTGTCAAAGTTCATTTGCCCCATCCTTCTATGCCATATAAAACTTTCATCAACTTGGCTCATATAAAATTGTTCTTTATTTTCTAGAATATACACATTGCTTGAAGTTCTCACATCAGTTCCAATAAGTTTTCCTGAATATTTTATTCTGATTTCACACTTCTTGGAATCAAATATACATATGTGTCCTTGATCACATGTTTGAATCACACCCAAAATATTAGGTTTTAAGTTTTCTACAAGTAGAAAATTTTTGGCTTTCATCTTATCTCTAATAACCACTGTACCCTTCCCGATTATTTTAGAGGATAGATTATCTCCAAAGGTGACCTTTCCTTTTTGATTCCTTTTTAGGATTAGGAACTTAGTTGGGTCAGTTGTCATTTGTTTTGAGCATCAACTATCCATATGCCATAGATTTTGTTTTTCTGTAGCACATAGAGCTAATGGACATTCCACATTACCCTTCCTTTTCCAAGCTATCCCTTTTTCTTGAAATTTTGAGGTGTCATCCATAGGACTCACTAGTTTACATTTTCTAGCAATGTGTCCCTGATTACCACATTTGTAGCATTATGTACTATAACTTTGTAGAGGAGAAAAATAATTGCAGTTTCTACCTTTTGGATTGTTTCTGGTAATATTTTTCTTATAGACAGAAGTATGTGATGTAATCCCTTTATCCACATGATTCATTAGTTTACAATTTCTAGCCATATGTCCAAAATTGTTACAGGTGTAACAATTTCCTAAAAAGAGTTGTTGATGTTTACTTGTCACTGGTATTTTAAGAATCATATATGTTCTTTATAATGGAGAAGTAGATTTCTTACTTTCTTCTCTTTTAATTTGTCTCATGAGTACAATAACATAACTTCTTTTATTTCCATCTTGATTTGTGCAAGCAGAATATTCAGGTTTTTCTTTGTCAAATCCTAATCCAGATTTATCGCTTGATGGTCTTTTGAGACTTAGAATTTCATCTAAAGTCCTTGATCTATTTTCATACCTTGATTTGATATATTCTTCATCAAGTTTCTTCCTAAGGTCCATAATGTATTGTTCAATCCTTTCAGATTCGATTTCTAGAACCTGATTTTTTAAGTCGGCAATCATTCTTTCCGCATCTTTGTTTTTTTCTTCAAATTATATCATGTGTTTTTTTGATTTCTTGCACATATTTTTATACTTCTCTAATTATTCATGAGCATTTATATGTTCTTCTTTAAGAGTTGTCACATATTCTATTTCTTCTCCAGATATTTCACTTTTGAAACCCATGAATAGGACTTCAACATCTTCACTTATTTCATAATCTTCACTATCTTCTTTGGAGTAAAGTTTTTTCTTATCTGTCTAAAACTTCTTCTTGTATATGATCTTATTCTTTTGATCTTTCTTATGAAAGCAAGGTTCTTCATCATGACTATCCTCTTGTTTTGGGTAAGGACACTTTTTAGCAAAATGTCCAATCCTTCCACGGTTAAAACATTTCAAGGGTAGCTTCCCTTTATACTTGCCAGTGCCTCTCTCAAGTTTATTGATGAAGAGAGCTTCCTCATCATCTAGGTCCTCAGACTGGATCTTGGATACGACCTTAAAAGATACTTCCTTCTTTTATGATCCATTTTGTCCTGTTCTCATCTCATAGGCAGTGAATATTCCATGTAGTTCATCTACTTTCATAAGTTTAATATCATCTAGTTCTTCTAAAGAAGACACCTTTGAGTCATGCTTCATTGGAAAGATTCTTAGTACCTTGTTGACTACTTCTTTTTCTTTAATCTCTCCTCCAATGCCTCTAATGGCATTCACAATTTCATCTACTCTTAGAATATATTCTGTAATATTTTATTCCTCTTTCATTTTTAGGTTTTCAAACTGACCTTTGTAGGTCTGGAGTTTGGATTCCTTGACTTTGGAAGTTCCTTCATAGATACATTTTAGTTTTTCCCATGCATGTTTGGATGTTTTGCATTGCATGACTTTTACAAGTATTGATTCCGTTAACCCACTCAAAATTTCATTTAGAGCTTTTGCATTGGCCTCATATAGGATTAGCTCTCCTTCGTCTATACGTATGTCATCTGGTACCTTTCTATTTCAACAGTACTCCAAACCTTGTGTCCAAGGGCCATTAGATGGCACTTCATTCTTCCACTTCAATATGCATAATTATCACTAGTAAATAAAGGAGGATTGTTGGTGGCTAACCCTTGTTTATCCATACTTATTTTCAATAGGATCTTCCTTCTAGTGATTGAGAATTAAAACACATGATCAACAATAACACAGAGAACACAAATTCATCGTGGACGCCCAATTGGGTAAACCACCAATACTTTCTATTACTGCAAAATTGTGTTTACAAATAGTTTCTTCCTGCATCTAGAGACAAGGATGGTATTACACCCTTATTTACTAGGAACTACTGGAAGGAGGTTTTGACCCCCTAGTTTTATTAGCTACTATTGAAAGGATGCTACGACACCCTATTTAATAGCTACCACTGGAAGGAGGCTACGACCCCCTAGTAATACTGTTGCTTATCATAGCGCCTCCCAACATCCCTCATATGATAATTTGATCTCTGACTGTACTTCAATCTATCTGTCAATTGAAAGTGAAGATACTACTTCTTTCACTCTAGATTCTATCTATAAATACCCTCTAACACGTTTTCTATGAATGCATCTCTTCACTGTTGCACCTTTTCATTCTTAGATCGTACCTCTTCATGAAAACTCAATTCTTCATTTTAGCAATTCTTTAACTCTATTTAGGTTTATCAATCATACCTCTCCGCAACAAAATCTTACCAAAATTGGCTCTCTGCAATGATAATTCTTCACAAGAAATTATTTCGAATTTTCCTTTTTCCACAATGACATTTTCGTTACCATCCTGAGTCTTTGTCAATTGCAGACTATTTCCTGTCCATTGATCTGAGATCACATTGTATATTGTGGATTGAGGATGCATCTTTTGATATTCATCAAAAGGTCCTTCCGCACCATTGATTTTTTGCAGAATCTTCCGTGACCATTGATCTTTAGATCATATGCAGATTGCGGATTGTGGGTTTTCCAAATTTTTTCAAAATGATTCAGTAATTTATTTTCTGCAAGACTTCTTCCGTGCCATCGATTTCATGCGGACTCTCTCCTGATCATCAATCTTAGATCAGATTCGTCTTCTGCAATTCCCATAATTTGTCGATTGCTTTGTGGAATCCTTTCCTGATTGTCAATCTTGCATATTGTGGATTCAGGGTTTTCTGATTTTGTTCAAACTACTTCTGCAATATCCTTTCCACAAAACTTATTCCGTTTCGTTGATCTCTTGAGGAGTCTTTCTTGACCGTCGATCTTGTGGATTGCGGAACCACACTTTCCCATTTTGGAATTCTGCAATTTTGTTTCTGCATTTTTCTGGATTGTTGATTTCTTTGCGGGTTCACTCTTAACTTTCGATCTATGATCTAATGCGGATTGTGGATACTCACTTTTATTTCCTTCACCACCATTGATTTCCTTACGGGTTCACTCCCTACCGTCGATCTGTGATCAAATGCGGATTACAAATCTTCATTTTTCTTGTGCGGAAATCATTTACCACTATGGATATTCTCAAGCACAAATTCCACAATTTCTTTTGACTGATCTAGGTCGTCCAATTCTTCACTTCATTCTAGTGTTCGGGGATGTTATTTTCCACGAATATCTATTTTATGGGTCTTATTATAGACATGATATGGGTCATCCAAATAACATCCATTCTTTGGAATGTTATCTTCCACTGCTTACTTTGTGGATCTTCCCCTTGTATTCGACCCTGTCATCGATCTACAATCCGATCTTTGGAATTTCTTTATCAGCCATCTTGTCTTTGGTTATTCCTATGTCATTACTGAACTTCTTTGACATCAATGACAACTATTTTCAATAGTGGTACACTTGAGATTTATTGAATAAACTTAATATCAATATATTAAGAGTATAGTTTTCTTTTGATTTTAGTATTTTGATTACTTCTTTTTGTTTATTTTCAATATATTGAGAGCTATAATCACTATCAAAATAACTCTAATCTTAGAATTCACGTTGAATTTTCTTTGTAGTGATTTCACAGTATTTGCTTATATTAATTGCTCCTTTTCATTTTATTGAGAATAAAGTAAACCAAGTGTACAAATATTTTGATAGTTCTAATCATTATCATACCAACATTGAAAATCTTTTAAATTTCGTGTTCAACAAATTCCTACTACACAATTTTATTATTTTATTAGTATATTTCTTATACCAAACATCTTATCAATAAATTAATGGTAGTTAAGAGTGGGTCATTGATGAAATGAATTTAGATATTTCTCATGTAAAAGTATTTGAAATAAACATAAAATGCTATAATGTATGTACATTAGGAGGATAGATATATATATACAAAATAATTGGTAACAAAATTGGTGGTATATGAAATCCATAGGAGGGGAGAGTAAGTTTATATAGAAACTTGTAATTGATGAGAATTTCAATTTCTTTATTTAAGGATTTTAAATCTTTTATATATTATTAACAATTAGTTCATTGAGATCAAATATATTACAAAGTCAAGATTATGAGTAGGGAGGATAATAATTTTTTCTCAACCACTTTCAGAATCACATCCAATTAACAAATTATCATTTGACATCTTATTTTTAAACATCATATATGTATAATATTTATCATTCTCAATAATAATAATTTGATTATATTTACTTATGTTAAATATTAAGCCAAGTCCTAGATTCCTTACCCCACACTCTTTTCACCTTATGATGACTATTAGTCATTCTAGAAAAATTAACATATAGTCTCTCATTACCCAATGAGAGAAATCTTATTTATAATCTAGCTATATATTTATGATTTTTAATACAACTAGGTTCAAAAAAATAAAATCAAGATATAGGTTATACAGTGTTATTCTTATATGAATCTTAGAGTTCAATGTTTTGATATTTATCTTTAAAATTATAATAAGTTTTCTCATCACTCATTATTTTCTTTTCAATAATATGGTTACGCTTTAAATAACAATTGAAATCTAAGTATATGTCTAAATATTTGTACAATTAGCTCAACTTCAAATATGTAAACAATAATACAATAAAAACGAAATAACTAATCAAAGAAGCAACAACTTAAGCTTATGGATGAGTAATTGTTAAGTTTATTATTATGAAACAAATTTCCATAAAACTCTTACAAATTATTAGTTCCAAATATATAAATAATAAAATCAATTCCTCTACTAATCAAAGCATTATACCATTATTATTCGAGAAGAAATTTAACTTTATCTTTATTACACCATCCTTCACACAATAAATTATCTAAGTAAGAAATCTGTGTATACGTAATTACAAGGGTAGGAATATATGAACAATTCATAATGCTACAACAAAGAAAAAGGGTGATGGGTATATAGAAAGGAGTCCGAGTATTCTAAAGAAAAATAGAGAAAGATGAATGTTGAAGTAATAGAATTCCATTCTTCGATGATAGGGTGTTTGATATTTATGTGGCATAGAGATTTTTAAATGTCAAGTAGAAAGTACATTTGCGATAAAATTATTGCATTTATTTATGTTGCAATTAGGCTCCTTCATTGGATTTGATGCAGGAAATCCATCAAATTTGATGAGTATAGAATTCATTTTAAAGTATGGAGGGATACCATATTATTGGGTAAAAATGGTTAATAGAGATGAAATTGATTCTTCCATCATAAAGAAGATAAAAACCACAATAGTAACCACAATATAAGTTGCATTGTAATATCTAAGCACCATCAACATGGAAGGTAAAACAGTTATAACTGAAATATTGTTTATTGAATGCTTTTAGTAAACATGAGTGAGTCACAATTGTGACATCATTTATTTTAATGGATAAATATGTTATTGGAGTAGAACCTAGGTGGGGAGGATTGTTGAATTTTGGTTGAGCTTTGATCTTTAATTCTTTAAGTTTGGAAATGCTAAATACTTGAAACAATGAACCATTCAATCACATAAAACACATTCAAACATAACACATGATGTACCCTAGGGAAAACCCTCAAAACTATGAGGATGAAAAACCCCCAAAAAATATTCTTAGTATAATTATGATAGATAGCAGAGAATGTATTTTATAATAAAAAATTTCTTTTGGAAGATAAGAGATCACAAAACACCCTTGGTGTAGATACTGAGCAATAGGGAATATATATTAATCAAATGAACTTTCCAGTGAGTTCAATGCAATAAATAACGTGTTGAACCAGTGCCATGCAAAGAATAGCGAATCACTGCACGGGGAATTAGCATCCCATGCAAACCCTAGAGAATTGATTTCCTTGGATAATTGTTGTGCACCTCAGTTTCTTCAATCCTACATAATGAATGTGCAATGCCATCTTCTTTCACATTAAATCATGTTGGATTTTCTTCAGAATGAACTCGCCTCTCAAATGGATGTAGGATCGCTTAATTAACATGCTAACTTAAGTGTCATCATGCAATAAGTGAAACTCAAGTGTTCTAATTTAAGTGTTATCTTTTAGTTTAACTAAAGTGTCGCTACACAAAACACTTTAGTTAACTAATTCCTTTTCTTAACACCTTTAGTTAACTTATTCTTAACTGAAATCATGTTGATTGATTTACTTGAAGTGACCACTATGAGTTCTCCTTTAATTAACATATGCATACATTGTTTCTTTAATTGAAGCTCAACAATATTTAATTGAGGCATACATTGTTACTTTAACTTAAGATTATAACACTTCGAGTTCATCTTAGTCAATTGAATTTATCTCACTAATACATAATATCAAAATTGCGACAGTTTTTTGTTGCTATTTCCATGTTTTGTCGTCTCAATTGCGACAATAACGGTCGCGATGTTTCGTGGAACTTATTTCGTGGATATATCGATGAAATTTATAAGCTGCTGATATAGAGATGAAAACTGGCCACCATGTGTCTTCTATACGGTGGCCTTGAAATTGATTTTTTAATTCATTTTCTACATTTCGTCGCTCTATCGAGAAAGTTGTCGTCCCTTTAACGACGAAAATATGGCCAAAAACTGCTAGGGAAAATTTTGTTTCCACACAAAACCGTGGAACAATTTCGACAAACGTTTGTCTCTCTATCGACGAATTCTGGAATTTGAACAGAAATTTCTTCCACGCATTCATTGCTCTATCGACAAAGTTGTCATCCATATAACGATGAAAATATGGCCAAAAAATGCTAGGCAAAATTTTGTTTCCACGCAAAACCATGGAACACTTTCGACGAACGTTTGTCTCTCTATCGACAAATTTTGGAATTTGAACAAAAATTTCTTCCATGCATTTGTCTCTCTATCAACAAAGTTGTTGTCCCTATAATGACGAAAATATGGCCAAAAACTGCTAGGCAATTTTTTTTTCCATGCAAAACCATGGAACACTTTCAACGAACGTTTGTCTCTCTATCAATGAATTCTAGAATTTGAACAGAATTTTATTTCACAGAAAATCATGGAAAACCAATCTCTTTCGACAAAATCTGCAAGTTGAACGGTAATTTTTCCACGAAACTTCGTCTCTATAGAGACGGTATTTCTGGAAAGCCACCCCCGGTTTCAACGGTTTTGCAATACCCGCGATGAAAGTTCGTCGATATTGAGACGAAACCTGGAGGTTTCAAAACAAATTTAAAAAATCGTGGAAAGGCACCTTCCTTTCCACGGTTTTGGATCTTCAATAAGTGCTTGTGAAAAAATACATACTATATTTTAAAGACAAAGAAATGGATAAAATATAACATAGGAAAGGTGATTTATAGAAAAGAAATATATCGGGAAAGTAAGAAATGGGAAAAAACATATTGAAGTAAAAGGGAAAAAAAAATGGGAAGTTTAGGGGGGAGGTCAAAAGTGTTAACTGACTCTAAAAAATAAGGCATAATGATTTAAAAAGTGCCCAAACATACCCAAAGTGGCCTTAAGCACCCTAATTATTGCCTCAAAAATTGTTTTCCCATTAGGATGCACAAATTCATAATAATTGGCTAAAATACATAATTAGAGGCTAAAGTGGCCCCTCTTAGAGCGGATTCTATGACAAGGTAGGAGGGTACATCTATAAAAATACCATTGATAAAATATGTTGTAAGCAACACAGGGATCGTATAAACATTAATTAAATGATATTCTAGGCATCACTGAGAGTTGATTTCTATGATAAGCTAGGGGGTACATCTATAAAAAATACCATCGATAAAAGACGTAGGAACCACTGGGCTTCGATCAACTTATTATGATCCAAAATTAGGTTAAGCCTATTGGAGCTTAAAGAGCCCACAAGGGCTTGGAAGGATTCCCACAGAGCTTGGAAGAAGCCCGCAGAGGCCTGTAGCTACCCGCAGAAGCTTAAACAAGCCCACAAGTCAGAAGTAAAGGAATCCCATGTTCTGAAGATGAAGGGAGCCCGAGCTTTGAAGATTGAGGCCGCAGGTGTAAATGAAGCCAGAGAAGGTCAAGCCTACAATTTCTGGAAGAGATGAAAATGAAAATCTGATCCTTCTTATGCAACAACCTCAAGCATGGCCAAAATCGGTTAAAGTTAGTACCAAATATGCCTGAAAGAAAAAAAAAGTCCCTTGGGCACATGATAGGAAAGAGACATGTTAATAAGAAAAAATTTGACAACTTATTTCTATTTGTTTACTATGCATGATCTCATATAACAAAAAATTCATCATAGATCACCTTTTGGCATTGATCAGAAGCATGTTGCACAGTTGAGCATGCAATTTGTAGTTTAGAAACCATGTCATAATTGCCTTGGAGACACTCCTCGTGAAATATCATTACTTTCTCTACTACATGTGAAGATCTACTAGTGATAATTCATCATACTACAAAAAAATAAGGTGCATTGAATTCATCGTTATTGAAAAATAAAAAAATAATAAAAAAATAACTCAACCCCTAGGGAAAAAGAGTAGTTGTTCACCTGGAAAATCTGTGTAGGATCTTTGTAGTGCCAACTGGTGGTAAGTTGTTTTGATGTTTCTCATTATTGGAAGAGGTGAATATGAAAAGTTGATCCTTCTTATGCAACCACCTCAAACATGGCCAAAATTGGTCAAGTTAGTATCAAATATGTACATAAGATAAAAATAGTCCCCTAAGCACATGATGGGAAAGAGACATGTTAGTCAACAAAAAATTGACAACTTATTTCTATTCTATTACTAGGAATGATCTCATGTAGCAAAAAAATCATCATAAATTACCTTTTGGCACTGAGAAGTAGGTTGCAAAGTTGAGCATGCAATTTGTAGTTTAGAAACCATATCATAATTTCCTTGGAGACACTCCTCATGTAATAACATCACTTTATCTGCTACCTTTGAATATCTAGACATATGAATTTATGGTCCACATATGTGCCATGCAACAACTGAAAGTTTATCATCACAGTAATCAGGACGTGTAAAATAGTGCAACCAATAACCAATGTTAATCATTTAAAGTGCCATTTAGCATATGATTTCTAGATCTGTGTATGTGATAGCATAGATATAAAATACTAACTTAATGAAAATTTAGTGCCAAGCTAACCATAATGTTATTATCATTCACTTGATCTTGTATGTAAGCTCTGAAATATAAAATCATCAAGTCCCTTACCATCACCCAACTTTCAATAGAAATAATTAGTACTAAGAAAATCCAAAACAATACTCAGTAAAATAATGTCAGAATTATATCACCATGCATTAAGAGATGTAAGGTTCCACATCTCAGTAAAAAATCAGACTTACATTTACTCAGAAAACTAATGCAAATAGGGTAGAAAACTAATAAAATCAACAAGATATATTTTACAAAATACACCACAATCTAAATAGTTTGAAATACTAACTTGTTTTCTGTTTTGAGTGTGCAGAGAAGGCAACTAGGGCATATGAGGTCTGCAAGACATATTGCAGAACTGTGTTTGATAAAGGAGAGGGCTCAGATTCTGGGAGTAGCAAGTTTGCGTTTCTAGGGTTTTACACATAAATTCTTTTTTTAGGGCTTTCTTTTTTGATAAAATAAAAGTTACAAAAACACATAAAAATTAAGTCTAAAACCTAAGAGAAACAAAAATAACCTAAGAATAATATTTACAAGTATACAATTCAGAAAATTTAGTTTTGAAAGATAAATGAACAATTAGGATTTGAAAAATTAAAATTTCTTAACCTAGGGTTTCATCATGCCGAAATTATAGGAAGAAGGGCCGAAAAAAGCCTAATTTATTCTACGTGTTTTTTCTTCTATTTTTCTACATTACTAAGAAGCATTTTTATTTTATGTAGAAGGTTGTCTCCTAGTTTGGATGGTAGTCTAAAAGTAGTTATTTACTATTGGTTGTATCTCTTGTATCTTAATAGAATGAAATAGAATTTAAGGATAAAGGCAAACACATTAAGGATAAAGAACACGTCAAAATCATTACCTTATCATTGTCCTTTCTCTAGATCCATTCGCCCATACAACTTATAAGAGTTGTCCACGAGATGCATTTCCATCACCAAGACCTGCATAAATAATGAAAGATAGAATTTTTATATGAGTAAATAATATATAAGCAAATAAACAATCATTTAAATCCTACTACAAAGTCCTGTAGAAATCAATGAACCGTGAAATGTTAAATTTATTAACATTTTTTTAAGAAATAGACATGCATTTAAAAATTTACAACCATCTTTAATACATAGCAATAAAAGAGTATATATACCTTATTGAGCTCCTCTCTGTTTCGAGAACATTTTTATATTCTCTACTGAACATAGCCAACCACGTGAAGGTGGAAGCTCATATGGCCCCTCCCCCCCCCTCACATCGCTCTCAATTCCCCATACCCAATAAATGATGTCATTTACATAGAAAACATATAAACATTCATGCATAACTATGCTAGTCATCAAAACATTTAAACATAAAAACATTGAAGCATAATGAGGTAATTCATATAAAAAATGTTTTATACTAACAACATTGATATACATCCAAATACAAGTCATGAATTTATACATCTACTTTTTCTTTGATTTCTGTTTTTTTGCATTGTAATAACTGGCAATAATTGGGATATTATTATCATCATTTGGTGGAATA
This sequence comes from Pseudotsuga menziesii, assembly GCA_001517045.1. Classification (NCBI taxonomy): domain Eukaryota; kingdom Viridiplantae; phylum Streptophyta; class Pinopsida; order Pinales; family Pinaceae; genus Pseudotsuga; species Pseudotsuga menziesii. The sequence continues at coordinate 104,344 of LPNX011173700.1, forward strand.
TCTACAAAGCCATGTCCTGCTAGTGTTTGTGTTTCCATGCCCTCATGAATCATACTTCTTGTACATCATTGAGTAGGGCGTGGAGGCAGTTCTGAAGGGGCATGAACTGCAACAACAGAAATTGGCATATCGATATGTTGAAATATTATCAAAATTAATAGTTCATCATTTTGATTAAATTTACAATATTTCTCTTTACCTGTCTATGTAGCTATGATAGCTGGTGTGTTAATTGTTTCTCTACTTGCTAATTCCTCTTGCGGTTCACCCTACTGAGCTTCACGGTCTTCCATTGAAAGAAGAAAATTTATAAGTATACGTCAGGAAATAAATATCTATAATCATAGTAGATATTTCTATTTGCAAAGCACACGTACCAGAATGGCCACTCTGCTCCCCACTATCATGGGACATGCACACCCCAACATTAGCTGGTACGTGCTGAGTACCGCTGGATTCATTGCTGCGGTTGCACTGCTGCTTAAAATAAAACATAAATATTTAGTTATGGGTGATATAATCAAAACTAAATAGACTTTAATAGTATACTGCAATGATGTCCTTATTCATTTTATTTACCTGCATCTGCGTCATTGGGGAGATTGGAGTATGACCCAAGATTTTCCGATATTCAATGACACTTTTAAAACCATACTTGAAACCAAGCTTTAGGTCTTCCTCGGTGGTAGCATATTGGAACGTATTTCCCTGCAATGCATAACAGATATAAAATTTCCAGTATCAAAAATAGGTATTTGTTCACTACTTTCAAATAAATATTCCTCACAGTTAATCATTTAATTCTTATTATTCGGGTTCTTAGTTTTCTATAGACACCCTAGCCTAGTCTATGTTGCCCGTGATTTTCCACTCTAGCCTTGGTTGCTTTGGAGGTGTCCGGTAGCCTATATATGAAAATTTTGAAAAACGTTAGATATCATAATTCTTGCTTAAAACAAAAAAGAAAAAAATAAATGAGCATATTTCACTAAAAATATGATATGTGTTGTACCTTGCTTTTCTAGGAAGTGGTTGTTTTCCTTGTCCTTTTAGAAATTTCTCCTTTGCATCCTCTACGAGTGCCTTCGACTCTTTCTCCGGAACCATCGGAGGGCGCTCATGCTTGAGGTCATGTTGCAATTTATCACTATATTGGGCCCTAGTATATTTTAAATTCTCGTCGGCTAACTTTGCAACCAATTTCTTGTTGAATGTATTGCTGAACAAGTTTACCATGTGGTCTATCAATACATCTCTCTTTGTGCTATCTTGGCTATTCCACCGTGTGCGAATGGTGGGGCCAAACAACTCCAATGCTTTGTCATTCAAATTCCCGTAGAAAACATTGTTTCCTGCAGAAATGTGTAATCCATTAATTTATAATAATTTCAGCATATGTACATTTAAATTTCATGATTAAAATGAATAAATTAATTAATAAATTCCTGCAATCTTTTGAATCTTGATTGGAACACAAGCGTCATCCACCAGAAAGGTGAGATCTAGTGATCCGGTGCTTTTAAATCGTGGTGCTCTAGAAAAATTTTCCTGGTCATCTACAATAGGTTCATCTCTGGAGTGATGTGGAGTCCTAGGCTTCGTCTCATCATGCTTCGGCATGTCATGCTGATCAAAATTGGTGCCCTCATCAATGGATTCGAGGCCAACCATACGAGTGTCAAAAATCCTCATTGGTACATTGCTTTGTTGGCGTTGTTGCTACATTGGAGCATCACTGCTACCTATACCTATCTCGACAGTTTCTCTAGTCACGGGTGGTAAAAACAACTACAAACGAAAAACTTTACTTTATTAGATCACTTGTAAAAATAGAAAACATAATATCATATATGAAATCAAGTCATAGCTTAAAAAAATATGTGAAGATGCCACTTACCCCATAATATTTTATTTGTTCTTTCATCTCTTCAATCCTTGTCCCGATCTCCTGTGTCATGGGCCTTATGCAAGCGAAGGAAATGATTTCTATGTTTTCCTTTTTCAGGGCCTTCTTTATAGTATCCATAGGGTCTATGGAATAGTAAATTTCATCCTCAAGCTCCTCATCACCCAGATCAAGTGCACTGGACTAAATTCATCAAATAATAAAATTAAGAAAAATAATTTTAACATCATTCAAACATTGTTACTGTAATGAAATTTAGTTACTATTAAGAACTAACATTTACCTGATGCAGTGTTGTGGCCGATGAATTCCCATGGTCACCCGTACTGATCTACTTCTATTGGGTGATTGTCCATGGTCACCCTGGACCGTGGAAGCAACATGTGCCTTTCCACAGTCCCCACCCTGACACGATAAATCAATCAATAATTCACCATAAGCACAGAAAAATGTGAATGTCAACAGTGGAAATCGATTGCTAACAGAAACAATCAAAACATTTAATTATTATATTTAACACTTACCTGACAGGGCACAGACTGTGACCTTCCACGGTCACCCTGGACCATGGAAGCAATAGGTTCCTTTCCATCGACGCCACCCTGACACAATAAATCAATAAATAAACGTTATGAAAATAATTGTAACATAATAAAAAATGAGATATTGCAATAAAATTTATTTTTACCTCAGAAGTAGAGGACACATGTCCTGTTCCATGATGGACATGGGTAGACCCCTGCCACAGTGTAATAAGCATGTTGTCACATGGAAATCTTTTGGGGTTGGAGTTTCTAGTTATTGTTGTCATATTTAGTTACTATATTTAGTTGAGTCAATAATTTTAACATAAAAAAAATGAGATATTGCAATAATATTTACTTTTACCTCTGATATAAAATATACATGTTTTGCTCCATGGCGATGAGAAGACCCCTGCCACAGTGCAATAATCATGTTATCATATGGAAATATTCACAAAAAGCATGAAAAAAGTGAATGGTAATAGTGGAAATTGAATGTTAACAGAAAAAATATCAACATTTAGTTATTAGATTTAACACTTACTTGATGGGGCACAGAGTGTGACCTTCCACAGTCACCCTAGACCATGGAAGTAGAGGACACACGTTCTGTTCCATGATGACCATGGGAAGACCCTTGCCACAGTGTAATAAGCATGTTGTCACATGTAAATATTCTGGGGTTGGAGTTTCTAGTTATTGTAGTCATATTTAGGTACTATATTTAGTTGAGTCAATAATTGTAACATAAACAAAAATGAGATACTGCAATAATATTTACTTTTACCTCCGAAGGAGGATATACATGTTATGCTCCATGGGGATGAGCAGACCCCTGCTACAATGTAATAAGCATGTTATCATATGGAAATATTCACAATAAGCATGACAAAAGCGAATGGTAACAGTGAAAATCGAATGTTAACTGAAAAAATCGAAACATTTTGTTATTGACGTCATATTTATTTACCATATTTAACATTTACCTTACGAGGCATAGATTGTGACCTTCCACAATCACCCTGGACTGTGGAATCAGCATGCGGCTTTCCACTGCTGCAACCATGACAAAATAAATCAATCAATAAAAGTTAAGTCAATAATTGTAACATAAAAAAAATGAGATAAGCATGTTATCACATGGAAATATTCATAATATGCATGAAAACAGTTAATGTCAATGGTGAAAATCGAATGTTAACATAAAAAATCGAAACATTTAGTTATTGTAGTCATGTTTAGGTACTATATTTAGCATTTACCTAGTGAGGCATAGCGTGTGACCTTCCACGGTTACCCTAGACCGTGGAAGCCACATCTATTTGATTTAAGTTGTAATCGATCAACAACTCTTCACCTGGAAGTATTGTTTTTGTTGCACATACAAATATACGATGTTATTAGCTTCCCTCAAATTCGCAATTCAGTTGCTTAGTTACTCTCATTGGCTGTGTACTATTTTTAAAACCAACAACGTTTCCAGATGCTTTTGGTCTCCATCAATATACATAGTCTCCCCTTTGTTTTTATTGTGTTCTGCTAGTTGTATATAATTTGTGGCAACTCCGTATCTCCTCATACTTAGAATATATTGGACCAAGATCAGCTAGTTATTGTATCTTTATAGTGGTCCGACATACTCCATCAATTCAGTTACAGTGCCATAACCGACATTTATGCCATCCATGGAAAATAGCCCCAATCCATGTAAGGACGAAGGAGTAATGCGATACATCCTCCCATTGATGAAGAAATATGTTTCCACTTGAGGTAGCTTATTAGGTGCCCATCATTGCACTATATGTCTATACCTCGAGGGAAACTCAATGTCACCTATGGTCTCAGCATCATAATTACATGACCCTCCGTTGGCAATAAAATATTTCCTGCGTCTACGAAATATTTTCCTTACCTTTTCAGATCTAGTTGATATAGAATTGGTATATCTAGTACAACAACTATCACTTTCAACCTCTCCTGGTATATCTTCACCTTCACTCGAGGAAGATAGATCTGATAGATACCTATTTGGTGCTACCTACACTTGATAAAACAAGAATATAAGCTACCAAGCAGATATAATTTAGTGTGCAAATATATTTACTTGTAATGTTTTAATATCAAAAGCTTTTTCTTCCCAAAAAATTTACCAAAAGCTATTTTTCTCTCAAAGGTGTAATTTCTTTTAGAGTTATTTTTAAGTATACGACACGAATTGATTTGTTTTGGAATTTGTTCACAACACAAATATAGAAGTGTGTTTCTTGGGCCACTTGACTAATTAATGCATGCAAAGAGGTATGGGGTTCCCCCTCATATAGATCATGTTGGGGATTCAATTTGGAATGGGAGGTGGTCATATTTCTTCATTCATGGATTTCCCACTGAAACTTGATGACATTAGTCTAACACTCTCTCTTCCACAGTGGGTTGATATGCAAGTTTCGTCGTGCAAGGTACTCCTTCTCTAACTATGTGCCTGATTTTTTTAAATAGGATAAAATTGTGAAATGTCACCAAATTTAGACCAATTATAGGTAGTTTTGATTGGTTTTTCACATGGATGTGGATAGGGTGATGTTGGATCCGGAATTGTCTTATCACAACCCTGAATCGTGTTACACTACCCAAGACCATTTTCTTACCATTGCTACGGTGTTCTGCAACAGGGAAATCCTGAATTTGTTTGGTCGTGATGGTATGGTTCAAGCCTGATCTCTATCAAAAGGACGATGGATGGGTTCAAGGTTGGAATTTGATGGGAAAAATTCCCATCATGGTTCATTTTGCACCTCAAATACGACCTATTTTTCATATAAATCCTCAGAAAATATGAAGTAAATAGTCAAAACCATAGTAGCAATATTTGAGTACGGATTCGAATACGATTTGGATACAATATGGGAAAAATACGTAACAAAAAAATCAAGTACAACTAAAATATGGGAATATGCATCTTATAAATACAAAAAAATGCAATTTTAATTTAAAAAAAATAAGATTATATGATCATCATTCCAAAGTGTAACATGTCATTCATTATTCATTAGGAACTAACATTCCAAAGTGTAACATGTCATTCATTATTCATTAGGAACTAACATTCCAAAGTGTAACATGTCATTCATTATTCATTAGGAACTAACACAAGTAGTAAATAAGTATTTATTTCTTGTGACAATGGATGAGACCTACAACTGTCCTTTCTCTATAGTTTAAACCTCAAAGCCAAGGGAAACAACAAGAAAAGGTATAGTATATGGAAAAGAATCTCCAGTTTTGATTTGAGATAAGTAAGGGCTCAGTGGATCCCATAAAAAGGATATGTTATTCAAATCCTTATCACTTCAATGGGAGAGTTGCACTAATGACGACCCAACAATATCTAAGGCTTTAGAAATGGCTAAGTTACATATTTAGGTTGAGATGATGATGGGTAACCTCTCATCTCCATCCTCTTGGGAATCATTGTTGGCAATATGGTAGATGAATGTGTTGGCATTGATGTCAATATATGAATGGAGAATTGGTGACATTTGGTGAACTGATGATTGTGGAAAAACATATCCTAGAGATGTTCATTAATGACAAAAGAATTGTTGATGGGCATAGGCATGTATGATAAAGTTGGAAAAAGACTAAGTAGTTAAAAATTGTCCTAGAGCAGTAGTCTTATGAAAATTCCCACCATATTTCATAAAAAGGAGAAAATTCCCATCATGGCCTATCATCCCATAGTTGGTTGAAGTATCTATTCGACCATGGCACCAGTTCTCAGAACAACTCTTTGAGGAAGAAGATACAGGCCTCCTAAAAGAATTTCTTTTTGGTCAAATTAGACAAGTTGCTCTAGGAGAATGCTCACCATAATTTGTGGGTTGAAAGAAATTCCCACACCATATGAGTATCATGTAGGTGGTTCTGTTGTCTACCTAACCATGTTCTTACTTTGACTTGAAAGTACCTGAGGAAGAAATTATGGATCTGCCAAAACAAGGTCTTAAGCAGCTTTTACATCATACTTCAGTAAAATGCCCACCAAGGAGAGAGAAAGTAGTTCCAGAGGATGAAACTGGTCTTAATGGATTCATCTAGTTGTCCTCCATCCATTGGATGTCTTACACTCCAAGTTTGATGAAAAGTTGAAATCACCAAGTTGAGACCTAGGGTTTAAAGAAATTGACTAATTGTCAAATCACAAGGTTGAAGAGGCATTTGGAAATGCCCGTCAAAGCCTATTTCAGTGATGATCAAATCATCAGAAGGTATAGGAATGTTCTTTAATGAACTGGATATCCATCCATGTTATTAGTTTTTCTTATGGTGACCACATGAGAAAAATATCAGCCTGCCAGAAGAGGTAAAAACATTAGCTTGCATATCCAAAAATATGAAAAATTGTTTGAGTGTTGAAAACAGGAGGTTGAGAGCCCACTTGGAAATGCACACCAGAGTCAGCTCTTTAACTGATAAATTCATCAGATGTTAGGTGATCTGTCAGATCTCAACTTGAGTGCATTAAAAGTTTTTAAAGAATGCGTTCACTAGTTTGCTTAATTCATGAAACAACATTAACAGAAATTAAATGCTTAAACATAAATGAAAAGCAAAACTGATAACCAGATGAAGGAAAAAAAGCACAGAATCAGAGAGTCACAAACAGAAGTTGATAACGGAGTTTACCCCCTTCACTAGGCTACATCTCCAGGTCCCTCTCCAATGGGTACTGATCCAATTAATCTTTTTAAAAAATGCTACAAAAATGGTTCTGAAATCAACTTCAGCAACTGTAAACAGAATGCTGTACAAAGTCTTCAAGAACACTCTTTTGGAAATTACAATTAGCCTTCAAAAGGCAAAGAAAGCTAAAATTATAACATAAAATGTCGACTTCCACAGTAACAACATCTGGACACTTCACAAAAAAACTCTCGGTGCTTCTCTCTGCAAGCTTCTCATAACATAAAAGTGATGCTCGGTGCCCTAAACAATCTAAACCCCCTCCTATTTAAGCGTTCAGTGGGAGGATAAGTAACGGGTTCAACTCGTCTGCTACCCATCTTTTCATATTCCATATGCTATCTTTTAATTTCTGTCGAAATGTTTCAACTATCTGTACATTACATTCATTTCTGTTCCGCCAAATGTGGCAATGGTTCCCAACGGTTCCATCTAATACCATGTATGGTATTGCTAGCCCGCCACACAATGGATATCCGTCACATTTTAGAGTTGTTCCAAATGTTATATCCGCTGTCGTAGCATATAACTAAACTCCACAAATGTCATAGCATACGTGACCGCGCACCCTCATCCAACCGCCAGAATAGTGCCATTTAACCGTGCACAAGACTGCTAGAGCGTATACACTTGACCGCATGGGATTTTCACGAACCATTCGAGGTTCCATTGACGGTGCGCAAGACCGCCAGAACGTTGCCACTAAATGCGCGAGCATGTTACAAACCATTTTATATTACCTCTTGACGATGCACAAATCGCCAGATGCCAAGTCTTAACCGTAAGACTTGATCGTTCGAACCATGAAATGTTATGTCGAACTGTGCACCATGTGATGTTATGTTGAACTGCGCACCATGCGATGTTATGTCGAACCGCGCACCATGTTTAGCATATGAGTTAAAAACATATGTTATGTTATTTGAACCATAGATTAATAACCATTGTACCATATTGGATCAGTGTAATTTTTGAAGATGAATAATCCACCGGATCATTCCTCCCCATTGGAGAGCTTTTGGACCACCAAAATCCCGAGTCACTCTGCAAGTAAGTGAGGGTACAACTCCCTCACTTTTCCAATCTCCATCCATCTTGCTTTGCTAGGATGCATGCCTTTAAGCCCCACTCGAAGGTACTCAACATTCCCCCTTCATGAAGTCCTTACATTTCTGTTAAGAATAACATCATCCTGCAACTCTTTCATGTATTCAGGTGCCATATCATCAACTGAAGGAATCTGTATGTTAGTTTCCTCATCCATGATCATAGCAGGCTCATACAATTTAAGATTCTCAACATTGACAACTGAATAGATTTGCATGTATGGAGGTAAATTCAAGCGAAAAGCATTAGTACCGATCTTTTCCAAGATCTCAAAAGGACCATACCTGATAGGCTTAAGATTTTTACCTTCACCTTTCATTCTTTCTTTGGTGATATGTAACCAAAATCTGTCACCAACCTGAAATTGATGATTAACTCGATGCTTGTCATGCCTAGCTTTGTACTTTGCCTGGATCTTCTCCAAGTGTTCTTGAACTTCCTGCTGCACCACTTGGATTCTCTGAATGAATCTTATAGCTTTATCTGCATCATGATGTCCATCCACTGCATCTTTGCCAAAAGAGAATTCCATCGGTGTTTTTGGCAGATAACCAAAACAAGTTTCAAAAGGAGATCTTTTCGTGGAAGAATGAACTGCATGATTGTAAGCATGTTGTATATACTGCAACTGCTCATCCCAAAGTTTAGGATGTTTACTGCAATATCCTTTGAGCAGCTGAACCACTGTTTTGTTTACTACCTCTGTTTGTCCATCGGTCTGTGGATGAAAAGCTGTACTTTTCTTAAGTTTAGTATCCATAAGCTCCCATAAAGTTGACCAAAATTCTCCCAAGAACCAGGAATCCCAATCAGATACAATAGACATGGGTAGCCCAAAATGTACCCAAAAATTCTGAAAGAATAGATGAGCTGTTTGTTCAGCAGTGATCTATTTGTTACATGGCATTAAGATACACATTTTGCTGAATCTGTCCACAACAACATATAGGTAATCATGCCCTTCTCTAGACATAGGTAGTCCTCCTACAAAGTCCATAGAAATGCTTTCCCAAGGACAAGAAGAAATTGGAAGAGGTGTGTACAACCCCAATTTCCTATTTCTAGGCTTACTCGTTGCACACATAACACATCCTCATATATATTTAGCTACAGTTTCTTGCATCTAAGGCCAATAACAGTGATTCTACAATATTGTCAACGTTTTACTTACACCAAAATGTCCTGCAATCAATGAACTATGTGCTTCTCGTATCACATGCATTCTCTCTTTCTCTGGAATACAGAGTTTACCGAGATGATACAGGAGTTGATTATGCACATAATAGTTCTCTTCTTGTTTACCATGTATCAATGATGCATATACGTTCTTAAAATCTTTATCTTTTGCATACTGTTCAATGTAACTTTCATGTGTTAATGAACTGTTCTGAAGAATGATTGAAGCGCTTGTAGGCGACCTCGACAACATGTCTACTACCTTATTATGAATTCCCTTTTTGTATTTAATTGCAAGATGAAACTGCTGTAAAAATCCCATCCATCTTAAATGACGACTTTGCTGTACTTTAGTTTGAGATTGCAGATATTGAAGTGGCTGATGATCAGTATGTATGACTGTTTCTTTTCCCATCATATAATGTTTCCACTTCTTCACACTCTGTACTAAAGCATAGAACTCTTTGTCATAAGTCGGATAGTTACTTACTGCAGAAGAGAATGTTTCTGAATGGTAACAGACTGGCTTCCTCCCTTGCATCAAAACGTCTCCCATGGCAAACCCGCTGGCATATGTTTCGATCTCAAATGGCTGCTGCAAATCTGGCAACGTCAGAGCTGGTGCTATGCTAATCCTTTCCTTCAAAGTGTCGAAGGCCCTCTGATGCTTGCCTCCCCACTAGAAAAATTCTTTAACGCTTGTCAACGCATGTAATGGAGCAACAATGGAAGAAAACCCAGAAATGAATTTCCTCCAATACTGAACCGCACCCAGAAAACTTCTGATTTTAGTAACGGTGTTAGGCCGTGGCCAGTTTACAATGACAACAACCTTGGTTGGGTCCACTTGCAGGTGGCCTCCACCAATAATATGGCCCAGATATACTAAAGAAGTTTTTGCAAACTCACATTTAGACATTTTTACATAAAGCTTCTCCTTCCTCAGTACATCTAAAACTTTCTTCACATGTACAATGTGTTCCTCCAAGGTTTTTCTAAACACCAGGATATCATCCAGATATACAATTACAAAATCATCAATGAATGGACAAAAGACATCATTCATGACCTGCATGAAAGTAGCAGGTGCGTTATAGAGCTCGAAAGGCATCACAAGCCATTCATACAAACCCTGTTTTGTTTTAAATGCTGTTTTCCAGGCATCATTTTCAGCAACACGGATTTGATGATACCCACTGCGCTGATCCAATTTTGTAAAGTAAGTTGCATGTTTCAACTGATCAAGCAAATCATCAATGCGAGGAAGATGATACCTGTTTTTAATGGTGATTTTGTTAAGGGCCCTATAGTCGATGCACATTCTCCAAGACCCATCCTTCTTTGGAACCAAGACTATCGGAGAGCCACAAGGAGAAGTGCTTGGCTAGATGACCCTCTTCTCAATCAGCTCCTGAACCTGCTTCTTGATTTCCTCATTCTGTATTATAGACATCTGGTACATGGCTGTGTTCGGGAGTGGCACATCTTGCTGCAAATGTATCTCATGCTGAATTTCTCTCTTTGGTGGTAACCCTTTCGGATATTGAAATAAATCATCATACGCAGAAATAATTTCAATCAGTTCAGATTTATGTTTAGGATCACATCCTTCAAAATATTTAGAGATCTCATCATTTTTCACCTTAACCATCATTAACACAAAATTCTTACTAGAATTTACCAGCCTCTTCATTTGTCCTGCAGAGACTATTGCTAGATTTGTTTTTGTCTTATGTGCTCGTACAATATATTCCACACCATCTTTAAAAAGATGATACTTATTCCGCTCTCTATAAAAGACTGCTTTTCGATCATACAAATATGGACTCCCAAGTACAATTCCACAAATGTCAAGTGGTACTACATCCAATTCTACCTCATCCATGAACTTTCCAGTAATTGCAAACTTTAATACACATTTCTTTGTAACTTGCAATTGTGTATCATTAGTAACCCAACCAAGAGGATAGGGTTCTTCATGAGGCATAGTAACTAAATGCAATTTCTTAACCACTTCTTCTGATATCATATTTACTTGTGAACCACTATCAAACAATGTATCAATCTTTGTGTGATTTTCAATGACACGAACATGAAACATTGCACTTCTATTTTATCATTTTGCTTAGAAGTAGATGGCAGATTTGTACTTGCACTAGAACTTGATTTTGCATCAATGGGAAGTGAGATACTTTTATTCTTACCCTGGATTCTGACAACTGTAACCTTTGTTTCATCACCTGAGTTGGATCCCAAGTCTTGAATAACTACTGCAGTAGATTTTGCTTTGCCTTTATCTTTGTTTCCTCCGTACTTCTTTGGCCTTAACTCCGGATGAAGTTTCCAACACTTAGAGACATCATGTCCCTTTTGACAATGTGAGCATCTAGGCTTTTCACCCTCTTTCTTAACAGTAACCATCTTCTTTTTCCCCTTATCTTTACCTTTCGATTTGTTGTCAAATTTAAATGATTTCTTCACAAAAGTATCATTAGTATGCTTACCCCTAGCTTCTAAATGTGTAGCTTGAACACATACACCATCCAAATTACTGGGGTTAAACATCAACAAAGTATGTCTGAAATAAGAATGCATGCCACCAATGTACTAAAGAAGAGTTTCCTGTGTATCTAATGAAACATTCAATGCAATAGCCCTCTTTCTGAATTCATGAGTATAGTCTTGAATATTTTGTCCTTTAGCTTGTCTAAACATTTGCCAACTCATGGTTAATTGTTGAATATGTCCTAAAGGATAAAATTGCTTCCTTAATACTTCAATGAATTCATTCCAAACTGAAATAATTTTACCATTCTTTTGAAGATCTTGCTGAATCTTGCTCTCCCACCAAGTAAGAGCCATACCACTCATTCTCAAAGTGGCCAATTGAATCCTGGAAGGGTCATCATTAATGCCCTGCACCCTGCAATATACTTCAAGCTGCTTGATCCAATTGTCTAACTTTTCAGCATCTAAATCTCCATTATAAAATTGGTAATTCAAATTTTACATCCAATTTGAAATAAGGCATATTAGGATTTGCATTATTTGAATGAGAAGTATGAGAAGAAGAGAAAGTTGGATTAGTATCAGGAGGATCACCATCACCTCCTACTCTTTTACCCTTTTCTTCCTTCTTCACTTCGGCATCTTTGGATGAAGATCCTTCTTCTTTCTTCTTCCTTTCTGCATGCTCATCGAGAAGAATTTCCATCATGGCTTTCATACTGATAAAAGCCTCCAAAAACTCAGTTTCAGAAATAACAGGTTTTTCCTGTTCTGTATGTCCTTCTTCTTCCCCTCATGGAGAAGACATGGTTCTTGAGAATGTTCTCCTTGAGCCAATCTCAGGATCTCCTTCAATTAATTCTTCTTCACCAAGCTTTAACCTGGACCTGGAAAGCATTCACAAACTTGCACAAGCAGTTAACCTGCTCTGATACCATAATATGATCCGTCAGAGCTCAACTTGAGTGCATTAAAAGTTTTTAGAGAATGCGTTCACCAGTTTGTTTAATTCATGAAACAACATTAACATAAATTAAATGCTTAAACAGAAATGAAAAGCAAAATTGATAACTAGATGAGGGAAAAAAACACAGAATCAGAGAGTCACAAACAGAAGTTGATAACGGAGTTTACCCCCTTCACTAGGCTACGTCTCCAGGTCCCTCTCCAATGGGTACCGATCCAATTAATCTTTAAAAAAAATGGTTCTAGAATCAACTTCAGCAACTATAAACAGAAAGCTGTACAAAGTCTTCAAGACCACTCTTATGGAAATTACAATTAGCCTTCAAAAGGCAAAGAAAGCTAAAATTATAACAAAAAATGTCGAATTCCACAGTAACAGCATCTGGACACTTCACAGCAAAACTCTTGGTGCTTCTCTCTGCAAGCTTCTCATAACAGAAAAGCGATGCTCGGTGCCCTAAACAATCTAAACCCCCTCCTTTTTAAGTGTTCAATGGGAGGATAAGTAACGGGTTCAACTCGTCTGCTACCCGTCTTTTCATATTCCATATGCTATCTTTTAATTTCCGTCGAAACGTTTCAACTAGCTGTATGTTACATTCATTTCTGTTCTACCAAATGTGGCAGTGGTTCCCAACGGTTCCATCTAATACCATGTATGGTATTGATAGCCCGCCACACAATGGATATCCATCACATTTTAGAGCTGTTCCAAATTTTATATCCGCTGTCGCAGCATATAAATAAACTCCACAAATGTCATAGCATACGTGACTGCGCACCCTCATCCAACTGCCAGAATAGTGCCATTTAACAGTGCACAAGACCGCTAGAGGGTATACACTTGACTGCGTGGGATTTTCATGAACCATTCGAGGTTCCACTTGAAGGTGCACAAGATCACCAGAACGTTGCCACTAACTGCGCGAGCATGTTACAAACCATTTTATATTACCTCTTGACGGTGCACAAATCGCCAGATGCCAAGTCTTAACCGTAAGACTTGACCGTTCGAACCATGAGATGTTATGTCGAACCGCGCACCATGCGATGTTATGTTGAACCGCGCACCATGCGATGTTATGTCGAACCGCACACCATGTTTAGAATATGAGTTAAAAACATATGTTATGTTCTTTGAACCATAGATTAATAACCATTGTACCATATTGGATCAGTGTAATTTTTGAAGATGAATAATCCACCGGATCATTAGGGGTCCATTCTTTGATGATCTGGGCATCCACTCATGATCTCAGTTTCCCTCTGGGTGTTCACACGTGTAAGATATGAGTCTACTAAAATGCCTCTTGGAACAATAATGAATAGGGTCTGAAAAAATTGACTAAGTGTTGAATTGAGCAGTTTGAAAGACCATTTTAAAGTGATTGCCAGAGACTGTGTGTTTGTCAGTAAGGTTTTAAGGTGATATGGTCTTGTTCCTACTTGAGGTGGACACCTAGCCATACCCTCAGTTTGTTTAAAGATGGTCAATATGTGAAAAATATAAGTCTTCCAAAAGTTAGAAAAGTATTCCTGTATAGTATTGGTGAAATAAAAGAGTAAGCTACAGGAAATTAATAAACAGAAATTTATAAAGGGAATTTTGCATATGTTGAGAAGGATTTAAGGATAGTATTTTGGAAGATATGATGTGGTCGAAATTACACAGCATATATTTAAGGAATAAATGCTTGTAGATGGTTTAATGAAGGCACATGTAGGCTACAATATTCTTGATAACCTTTGGACTCTTTGAGATATGCCAAACAGAGGCGACCACACTAACTACCATGGTATATGCCAAACATAGGAAAACAGATATAAGTGTCATTGAAAAATAATACTTGTATCAAATGTGTATTTAAAGAATAAATAGGTATGAGGGTCAATTTACTGGATTCAATTCAAATTATAGCCCATGAGTCCCAGGGAACTATACCCAAAATCCAAACTAGTAAATGGGAAAATCTTGCAAAGTGTGTTGTAATTCAGGTAAAACTGAGCATAAAAATAAAACAAAACGCTTCTTTAAAGGAGAAATAGGTCTTAGGTTGAATTGTACCTAGTCATTATAATTGCAGCTCCTATAGCACTCTACAAAATGTTTTAGACCCATAATAGAAAAAAATCACAAAAGCTTAAAGTGTGCCATAATCCATGTAAAATTGACCATCAAAGAAAAATTAAATGCATCTTTAAAGGAGAAAGAGGTCTCACGTTCAAGTTTCGACATAATCAGTTCAAATTATAGCTCATAGAGGACTCTATTCTAGACCATTAAATAGAATAAGATTACACAAGCTTGCACTCTATAGAATGTTTCAAACATATAATAGAATAAAATAACAAAATCTTGTAATTTGTGCCATAATCGAAGTAAAACTAATTATTAAAGAAAAATTAAATGCTTAGATGAAACACGTCTCAGGTTCAAAGTTTTGACAGAATCGGTTGAACCAGTTCAAATTATAGCTCCTACAGGACGCTGCACACTGTTACAGACCATTAAATAGAATAAAATTACAAAAGATTGCAAATTGTGCCATAATTCATAAAATTATGCAAGAGCACGACTGGCTTGCAGTTCTCAACCCATATGTCTTTTCCCCGAATTTAAGGTGGATCTTCAGACGCTCCAATAATAGAAAACCCTTACTAGATCCACTGATAATAGAAGTGATGGTAGCACAACAAAAAAATTATAATTTCAGTATGAATGTACCGAATCCGTATTGGTT
>LPNX011173700.1:125011-129549 GCA_001517045.1 Pseudotsuga menziesii
TCATCATAGCTTTCATGCACCCTGTCTGCCAACCTTTTTTGAGGTGGTGAGGAGTACAAGAATGACAAGCCACTGCAGAGGCTTGTTTCTTCTAGAAGCAAGGGGGGATCTATAAAGAAAGTTGAGGATGGAAAGGATATAAACTCCTTTGCCATTTTTGAGCCCATGCAGAAAGGTGCCTTCGAGCATGGAACGAACACAAAGGGAAAGGACACGTTGCTGATTCGACAGATGGACAAGTGGTCGAGCCTAGTCAGAAATGGGCCACCATAAGCATCCTGAGACATCGTTTTCACTGCTCGCGAGTTCACAACCAGAAATGTCATGCTGCCATCCAAACCGAACACGCGCATTTGCTCCATGATGTTTGTTTAAAGATATGTAAACTGTGGCAGAAGTACCACACTCTAGTTTTTAATGTTTGATTATGATTGTAAATAGTTTCAGATCCTATTTTGAGGATTAGCTTCGGGGTCTGAGACATTATAAAAAGGCTCCCCACTAGGGATCAAATTTGAAGGGAAGGGTCCCATTTCCCTTTGAAGGGCTACGAGATAGTGAGCCCTTCAATGCTGACATGCAAACATAAATTATTCTTTTCATTTGAAAATGTAATAGTAAATCCATTGTTCATTATTGTTTTTACTAATTCCCTAATAATATGACAATTTGCATTGTTGTGCTCTATAACTTTGGTTCTTCCTTCCTATTGGGGCTCTTGAATCTTGATTTGAATGCATATGTTCCTCTTCATTTAGTGTGACTTGTTCATCTTTCACACCAATAATCTTGGTTGCACTGATCCAAGTTGAATAAAAGTGAACATATAGTAAACCATACTCTATCGCTCTCTTAGGAGGTAAATCCAATAGCTGTAGAAATCTATAAAAAAATTGTTGCTCATGGTAGAGTTCCTTTTGAAGCTTAAGTTTTAGTGAATTAGCCACCAATTAGCTTACTGCCTATTGAGTTACAAGTGGTTTCCATTTTCATACATTGAGTTTCCCTCATCTTTATCATGATAATGGGGCTTGTGGTTGTTGTTGATATGTATATATTCAATTAGAATTACTCATTGTATATCACATGGATGTAAGCATGAAAAATAGAACTTGGGGATGAATAAAAACAACCCTCATTTTCATAGATAAATTCATAAAAGCCAAAATCCAAAGAAAATATTTCAAGGTTACACGTTATAATTTACAATTCTCATAAGGAAAAGAAAATTACTTACTTGAGCCAACTGTAGTTGTGGAAGCAAGATAGCTAAGACACCACCCCGTGAACAAGAATGAACCATCACTCTAGCAACAACCATACCTGCAAATGGCCAAGTTAGACCAAACCATAAAATATCCAAGGTAAAAAACTCTTGAAAAAAAACTACAACAATAGAGTTCACCTCAAGTTGCCATGTCAAAATTACCAAGGTTTCCATGCAAAAAAAATGATACCACCCAAATATACAAAATCCACCCTTCCATGAGGAAAATTTTCAGAAAAGTGGTAAAAATTGGTCCCAACAGCCTTAAGAGAATTGGTCCTAGCAGCCTTAGTCAAAATTGGTCCCAGCGGCCTTAAGAGAATTCTCGCCACAATTCATGGTTTGAGAAGAATGAATGCACCATGGTACCATCCTATAGCTAGTTGGTTTGGCTACCTATTCATGATTTGAGTTTTCTTTAATCTTTCTTGAGGAGAAAGATACAGGCTTGCAAAAACATGGGTTTTCACCAGTGGATGCAAAAATGTCTAAGTAGCCTCAGAAAGATGCCCGCCCTAAATTATGGGTTAGAGTAAATGCCTGCATCACATGGGGGTCATGTAGATTGGTCTTTGGCCTACCTGACCATGTCTTCAGATTGTCTTGGAAGTGGATGAAGAAAACGTTATGGACCTACCAAAAGGGTGTTTTAAGCAGATTAGACCAAATTGAGAAATTTTTCTAAGTATGGAATTGACGTTAAATCTGCCCAAGTGGCCTTAAGGAAATTCCCGCCATGCCTCATAGGATAATGTGAAAAATGTATTGAGAATTTGAGTCTCTATAGTGTTGTATGGGGCATACAACCATGTCACTTGCCTCACCAAACTACAACATATATTTAAGGAAGAATTGGTCCCAACAGCCTTAAGAGAATTCTCGCCACAATTCATGGTTTGAGAAGAATGATCACACCATGGTACCATCCTATAGCTAGTTGGTTTGGATACCTATTCATGATTTCAGTTTGCTTTAATATTTATTGAGGAGAAAGATACAGGCTTGCCAAAAGAGGGTTTTTTCACCAGTGGATGCAAAGATGGCTAAGTCTCCTTAGAAAGATGCCCACCCTAAATTATGGGTTAGAGTAAATGCCCGCAACACATGGGGGTCTTGTAGATGGTTCTTCAGCCTACCTAAACATGTCTTCTGATTGTCTTGGAAGTGGATGAAGAAAATTTTATGGACCTTCCAAAAGGGTGTTTTAGGTAGATTAGACCAAATTGAGAAATTTGTCGAAGTATGGAATTGATGTTAAATCTGCCCAAGTGGACTTAAGGAAATGCCCTCCATGCCTCATAGGATGATGTGAAAAATGTATTGAGAATGTGAGTCTCTAGAGTGTTGTATGGAGCATAAAAACATGTCACTTGCCTCACCAAACTACAACATATATTTAACCAAGAATTGGTCCTAGCAGCCTTAAGAGAATGCCCGTCACAATTCATGGTTTGAGAAGAATTCCCATACCATGTCACTATCCTATAGCTAGTTGGTTTGGATACATATTCATGATTTGATTTTGCTTTAATATTTCTTGAGGAGAAAGATACAGGCTTGCCAAAACAGGGTTTTTCACCAGTGGATGCAAAAATGGCTAAGTAGCTAGCCTAAGAAAGATGCCCGCCTTAAATTATGGGTTAGAGTAAATGCCCACAACACATGGGGGTCTTGTAGATTGGTATTCGGCCTCCCTGACCATGTATTCATATTGTCTTGGAAGTGGATGAAGAAAACATTATGGACCTTCCAAAAGGGTGTTTTAGGAAGATTAGAACAAATTGAGAAATTTGTCTAAGTGTGGAATCGATGTTAAATCTGCCCAAGTGACCTTAAGGAAATGCCCGCCATGCCTCATAGGATGATGTGAAAAATGTATTGAGAATGTGAGTCTCTAGAGTTTTGTATGGATCATAAAACCATGCCACTTTCCTCACCAAAGAGCCTCTAAGGAGGAATATGTCAACCTGCCAAAAGTGCCTCCCAACCATATTTGCACTATTCTAGTACTGGAAAAACTGCCTAAGTGGCTTCATGGAAATGCCCACCAGAGATTGTCCTGATGATGATAAATTTATCTGAGGGTATGGGGGTTTTCTTTGATGAACTGGATATCTTTCCACGTTCTTAGTTTTCCTTGTGGTGACCACATGAGGAAAATAACAATCTGCCAAAATAGAAGAAAAAATGTTTGCATATTCGAAAGTATGAAAAATTGACCGAGTGTTAAGAACAAGAGTTTGAGAGGTCAGTTGGAAATTCCCACCAAGGGATGTCTTTGTGCAAGTAAATTCATCGAATGTCATGGATCCATTCTTTGGTAATTTTTCCATCTGCTCATGACTTTAGGTCTCCATAGGGTGTTCACACATGTGAAATAGGAGTCTGCCAAAATAGGAAGAAAAATGTTTTGATGCTCAAAATAAGTTAAGAAGATATTTTGATATGCCTTCCAGAAGCTCATGTTGTCTCAGTAAATTATAAGGGTGACATGGTCTTGTTTCCTATTGGACTGGCTATCCAGCCATACCTTCAGTTTGCTTAGTGATGGTCAGATGACAAAAATATGAGTCTCATGATTTGATGAGGTTGGAAAGACACATGATGGTGTCCTAATGTATCATGATGTCTTTGTTACATTCTTATAGTGGTTCGCAAGAGTATCATAATTTTGGGAATTTGACTAGGTGATGAAAAACTGCCCTAAAGCAGTTGCGTTATGAAAATGTCCACAATAATTCATTAGAAGAAGAAAATTCCCACCAAGGAGAGACAAAGAAGCTTCAGAGGATGAAAGTGGTCCTGATGGAATCACCATGTTGGCCTCTACCCATTGTAGAAATTCAGGCCTGCAGTTTCACCCACAACAATTAACAATTGATCATGCAAAATTATCAACAATAGAGACTGAATATGGAGCTGTAACACAAAATTATATTAACTGAGTGTACAATAGCCAAACCTGTAATAAAATAGGCTACTGAATATATAGAATACATGATAAAATCGAATGCATAAGGAAGCATCCAAATCTAGCATAAAGCAGGCTTACCCAAAATAGGCAAATCCCCCATAGGTGTAAAAAGCTGATCCCAAATCTATCAAGGACCCCACGAATTAGCAAGGGCGCATGGGCAAGCTAAAGAGTGGTCAAATGGCAGCTCATACATTATTTTGCATGGAGGAAAGAGTGGAGGAGGAAGAGGCAACAAAGCTGATTCACCTCACCTAGTCTTGCTTTCCTATGTGCCTTAAAACACTGAAAAAGCAG